>CM031860.1:36681563-36942583 GCA_018697195.1 Certhia americana
CACACCGGGGGGGGCCAGGGCGGCCCGGCCCAGCGCCAGGTGATGGGGGGGGCTGCTGCGGGCAGGTGCTGCCGGACACGGTGCGGCGGAGCCCTCGCACAGGAACGGCCCGTAGAGGGCGCGGGGTATTTATTGGAGGGGCCGCAGCCCGGGTGCGGATGAGCCGAACGCCACGCCGGCGGCGACTGGCGAGGAGCGGGCGGGGCCGTGCGGGCGGGCCGTGCTGGCTGGTGCGGGCTTGTAGCGGGCGGCCGGCTGGTGCGGGCTCGGCCGCTGGTGGCGGGCTGTTGTGCGGGCGGGCCCTGGCTTGTGCGGGCTGTGCGGGCCGGCTGGTGCGGGTGGGTACGAGGCGGGCCGGCTTGTGCGGCTGGTGCGGGCCGGCTGGTGGCGGCAAGCTGGAGCGGGCCGGTGGCGGGCGGGGCCGGCTGTGCGGGCTGGTGCGGGCGGCTGCACGGCTGTGCGGCTGGAGCGTGCCGGCTGGTGCGGCTGTGCGGGCTGGAGCGGCCGGCTGTGCGGGCGGGCCCGGTGCGGCTGGATGCGGGTGCCGGCTGGTGCGCTGGTGCGGCTGTGCTGGCGCGCCGCTGCCGGGTCCTCCGCGGGGTGCGGAGGGGGGGCGGTGCACGCTGGCTGCGATAGCGGCCGCCGCGCAGTTTTCTGCAGCGCGCCCGATCTTACGAGCTAGGTGGGAGTGTGTCCTGCCGTTGTAAGTGCTGACTTACTGCCGGGTTTTAGCACAAGTGTGAGTGCTCCCCTTTCCTCCCCTTCCTTTTCTTTCTCTCCTTGCTCTCTCAGCGAGGGCTTCCCGGTATGGCCGTCACGGGGCAACGGAGCGGAGCGCGGCTGGGGCTGCCCGGGGGAAGCGGGTCACTGCCTCCGCTCCGTCGTGCTCCAGCTTCCTAATTCCTTCTTTTCTCCTGGGGCGATTGCCGCCTACCGGGCGCGGTGAGGATTGCCGTATTTTGGCCACGCCCGGCGCGTGAGGCTGAGGCGCGGCCTCGGGGCGCAGCGCAGTGCGGCTGTGGCGGGGCTCGCCCCGAGGGTCTGCCTGCGCTGAGGTCGCTGCTTCCGGCGGGCACTAGCTGTGTGTCCTGGGTTCTCGTTATTGAGAGATACTGAAACTCTATGTCGCTGTCGCCGCTTTTTTGTTATCCAGGTGCGCTGACACCGTATTAGGTATGTGTAAAATGTGCTACAAGCTTGCCGCGTGCGCTCGGAGTGCTTTGTCTTCACTTAAGCGCGAACCACTCCTGAATTTTTACAGGAGTATTTTTAATGCTTGCTCCTCTGCTGGCTGCTATTTATACGCATGCAAGGTTGGCAAGGGATGATAGCCACGTTTTGAAAAGGACATTGAGCGTTACTTGATCCCATTGTTCCAAAGCCACAAGGCGAGAGAGTGCAGATATTTAAAATTAACAAACCCAAGAACTGCCCATAAAACACCCGTGAAAAACTCCCTACCTCTCTGTATTTTTTCTACTGCTGAATAAAGCAGAGAACTGAGCATCCCCTTTCTGTTTGGTTGTAGGTGATGTTCTGCCATGGGTCTTAGCCTGTCTTTTGGTTTTATTATTTTTGTTTGCCTTATGCTTGTGATGTGATGGACAGTACAGCTGATTTAAACCCCACACCGGGGGATTATCTGAGATGAAGTCTCACCTGTGGCAGATGCCCTGCTTTTTACCTAGGTAAATAAATCAGTACTGGTCACTGCTATGCATTGTAAGGTTAGAGTAGCTATAATGTAAACTGGTTAACCTAATTCCTAACAAATTGATGATACTGCACTGTGAATATAATATTCAATGGATAATCAATTTCTTTCTTCTTGTTTCTTTAGAACAAAAAAAAAGAGTAAACACCTCTCCTAATTATGAGAATAATAAAAACTTCCCAATAGTAAATTTTGGGAAAAGACAAGCTTTAATCACTAGATTTCAGGAGTGGATGGTGATATTAATATGATTGGCTCTCCCCCTCTGGATTGCTAAATAGATTGGTATTAAAAATTTTTATTCCTCGTGACATGCACCGTGCTCTGGTGGAACTGCGAGCAGCAGGGTTGTACGCTGGCTCGCGTGACTGCAGACCAGCCACTGGGGTTAACTTAGTTCTCCTAGTGCTAATTATCATGGCTGAGCAATAGATTGCATTTGAGCTCTGTTTTTATGGAGTAATTGTACGTGTGGTAACAAGGCTCCGCTAAAAATTCATGTAGTCACTTTTAAAATATTGCAGAGTTTTGACTTGCGGCTGAGATCAGTCTGCTACAGAACTGTGGCTGAAACAGTGATCATAATCTGGTAAATCTGATGCGAAAACTTTACCTAATATGATTTTCTATTCAGAGTAAGCATGATTTTAAAAGTATGTAAAGATTCCATAAGTTGAAAATATTTGAACAAATATCAAATTTTTAGTTTGCTACAGTAAGCTAGCCCCTTAATAGGGTTTTGTGATGTTTTTGAGCAGATTTGGTTCAGTAAAAGGAAGCCTTACTGCTGGATGCATAATTGTTTCTTATTCTTATGTGTTTTACTTACAGCTGGAATCGATATCTGAGAATTGACTAAGTGCAGAAGTGGAGTGTCAAGGCCTTGAAAAAGTCAAGATTTGACAGAGTAATGACACTAAATGCATTTGGAGCTTCTAACTCTTGCATTTTGTGGTTTCAAACTTTTGTCTGCAACCATGTATGCAAGAAGTGGGTTTCTTTTTTAGGCAAGCCAAGATTCTTGTACAAAAATGTGAACTCTAAGGAGGCTTTTTTTTAAAAAAAAAACTTATAGGATTTACTATTGAGCTGAGATTTAACATGTTAGGTAGCTAATGGTCTTTCCAATCTAGCAAAATAATTGCTAAGATTTGTAATAGGAACTGTGGAATGCAGATTAACCAGCTGATAGTGTGGGTCTGATTTTTTTTACCTATAGAAACGAAAATGAACTTACATTTTTATACGTATATATCTGCCATGTACATGTATAAATGTATATGTTTTATATAAACATGTGGTATGTTACATATTCATCTAAGATGCTAAAGTGTACCACTGCTGAATTTGATTGTTTGATAATGAGAGAGAATTATGTGATCAGAAGTGCCATGTGTGGTATGTCTGATTCAACAGAAGCTGCTGAAGTGATTGCCTGCTCAAAGTCCCTATTTTTTTTCAAGTAATTTTGTTCTATTAATTCAGTTTCATGATGTGATTTACTGTTTGATTGGGAAAACCAGCATTTTTAGTTGCCTTTATCCCTTTAATTTAGAGGATTACCTGGTGAGTTTATGAAATGCTCATTCTGTGGAGAGGTTTGGAGTTAAAGGTGGAAAAGTTAATGCTCTTTATTCTGCTTTACTTGATTGCAAGAATTATTGCTTCTTCAGTGTTTGTGCTGTGGAACTGGCTGTTGTACACTTTGCTCTATGCAAACATTAAAGTGAGAACGATAACAGCCTGCTTCTACTTAAGGGAGTGCTTGCACTGTGGAGGTTTTTGATTTTCCTGATTTACATATGAAGATGTTTTTAGAGTCAGTAGTTGCTCTGATGGAGACATGGGAAGAATTGTTTTCTGCTTTCCTATTTTCTCTATTGTTGCAGAGATGATTCCACAGAGTATGCTATGCATAGGTATGCTATATTATCTGTCAAAAAAGTTGGTGCTAGTTAATAATTTCATGTCCTCCAAGTAAAAAAAATAATATTAATTATGAGTCTTAGTTTTCTACATGAGTGGGCTTTTTCAGCACCAAGAAGTTATGTCAGGATTTAAATCATACTGTTCAGAGGGAAATTTCCTTTTTCCCGTCCCTAGCACCTGTATTAACTTCAGTTTTATTTCATGGACTTCTCCTTTCCTTGTATGAATTGCATTAATCACTTTAACACTAAGTTAACTCAAACTGCTTTAGTTGCTACTCTGTTTAGTTTTTGCATCAGGAAAACTGAAGCTACTCTTAATGGATGACTTTGATGTGACCTGTGAATTGCCCACTTGTATTGACTCCCCAGTCTCTGTTGTCATTCCTCTTTAGATGATTCCCTTACGTCTGTCAAGTTGTTTGGCTTTGCCATAGAATTTATTTGAGCCCTTCCAACTTGGCTAAGTTGCCAGTGTGCTCTCAGCAATCTTCAAATAGTTAAGCATTTCTTTTTCTTTTGCAATCTTAGATAACTACTTTTAAAAATGCAAACTAGCTCATTTTTGCGTTTAATATAAATGTGGATTTTTGGCTTGTAATGAAACTAGTGCACTCAAGGTACTGGGAGTTGAGATATTGTAACCTGTATTGGGTTTTGATTAACTGGTTCTAGTGCAGACCCCTGTGAACGTGCATACAGTAGTTGTCTGTGTGCTCAGAGTGACAGTGGTCATCAGTTGAACAGCAGAATCCCCGAGGTGGGGTAGAACAGTTGGAATGTGTGTGGTGTAGCACTTCATTCCAGTGGCTAGTATTCTTAGTATCTCTAATACCTTTTACTTTGTACTCTATACTGTGTCTAACAGGAAGAAATAGGACAAACTTTCTTCTAGAGTCAGTTTCCCTTGTGTGTTTGCTCTACATCAGTGAAGAAATGGACAAGCCTTCTTCAAGCAAAACCAGAGTATTGAAGGAGGAATAGTCATTACTATGAAAAAATATGGTTGTAGACACATTCTATGTTTTTTTTCCCCTGATCTCCTGTCAATGTGTGAGGTCCATATAGTGTGTTCTGGACTTGTTAGTTTAGTTTGATGGCATTAGCTGACACCAGTGAGGTCTGGATGGAGTGATCTGTGAAATGGTTCTCCTTTTTGATTTGTGAGATCAGCTGTAAACCTTTGCACCTGGCCAAAAAGGAAATTGTTTACATCACTGGGCTCCTAAAAGTCTTTGATTGTACTCTTGGATGAGTGTGAGAAGTTGGTGCTGCAAGTGTTAGAGACTGCATTTTGCATCCGTTCATCCCCTGTTAGAGTTGTAGCTGAGGCTGCTGCCTTGTCATGTCTCTTGTGTTGAATTGCGGCAGATGAAATAATCTTAACTGCAAAAAAAATTAAAACTAGGAGAATTTTGCTGCACCATCAGCAGAAGGGTTTGGGAACTAAGGATCTGTATGCCATTGGGCAGTCTGAGAGCATTTTGGTAAAGACTACGGGCTGATGAACAAACTGCTGTTCAGCAAGGAAGTCTATGACTTGTTCATTAGCTATGGTTTGTGTGCCCATTCTCACAATTAACATGATCTGCCTTTCTTATTTTACTTGATGCTTTACCTTTATGCTTCTAGTGATTCAAATGTGATTACTCTTACCTGAGGATGCTTAGGGTAAGATAGCTGGAGTACTTCAAGAGCAAGGTGTGAGACCACTTTTAAATTGGAGGTATAAATGGGAGATGCTGTTGTGCTGGCTTATGCACAGCACACATTGTGTTAATACATAGTCTGTGAGAATCATCAGTTCTTGGACAGAGTCTGAGGTGCTTGCTCTTAATATCTGATTCATATGTTTGAATGGCAGTGAAATACTTTTTTTGTGGTAAATATTAGAAGTATTTGAAATACCGGTGATGTGACTTTAAAAGGGAAGTCAGGAAGTGCTTTCATAATATTTTCCTCAGGTTTATATTTTTCTTTAAAAAGTGTTTTAATTTACAGAATTACAATTTGCCTGGGAAGTACTTTTTTTCCAACCTCCAAACTGAAGTAGGACTACAGCCTGTGCTAGATCAGGTTAGACATGGTGAATAATTGGAAGACTGCTTAGTAGACATAAGTAATAGCTTGATATAAATGAATCTGTAGAAAAGTGGCATATATACAGTGTGTAAAGCTGGAAGTCTGTCCTTGCAAGCTTTATTTAAAATTTTTGGAGTTCTGTTAACCTGTGCTACACAGTGGTCAGTAAAACTTGCACTCTGGAACAAAAACTACAGTACATAGCTGTTGTTACTTTTAAACTGGGTGTCTAGTTTTAGAGATGTATAAAGAATTGTTTGATTGAAAATTGTCAAAATTGGATATATTTGTCACTTAGAGTTGCTTTGGTAATTTTCTTCTCTTTCTTCTTTTATTACTTTTGATGTCTTGAATTCTGTGTTATTTAATGTCACTTCTCTGTAATGGCAGTATTTCAGATATGGATGGTTTTCTTGTGTCTATCTTGGCTTTAAGTTGCTCAATTAAAAAGACATCTTCTGGCAAACTCATTTGCCATGAACATTTGGAAATAACTGGGGAAGGTGTTCATTTTGCGAGATTCTGGTTGATGGCGAAAACAAATACGCAGCATGCATTCCAATATTAGGATTATTTATATCAGTATTACAAAGCAACATTATTAATGTCAGGATGCTGTCCTCTTGAATCTTCGTGATGTTCTTTTGGGAACAACTGAAGAATAACTTGAAATTTATTTTGAAAGGCTTTTAACACTCCTCTCTGCCACAGGCAGTGCTTTTTGGACTGTCACTTTGTCTGCGATGATGTTACTTGGAGATTAAACTCTCTTGGTATTCTGTTGATGGAGTTCTACCTGTTGCAAAGCGTGAACTTCCCTGACATCTTCATTACTAGGCTTTATTTAAACATTTTTTAAATCTTCTGCAGATTTGCATTGCTTTTGTTCGTACTTAAATTGTGCTCTTTGAGGTTAGCAAACCTAAACATCACAATTTTCAGAAAATGCAACTTTTAATGAGTCACATCATTAAATCAGTGTATAACTTCCCCAGAAACTGGAGAACTAAATGTAATAAAAACTGAACTGTTGCATCTTGATTTGCTGCCCACATTTGTCTGAAAGCTAACATTTGTTGGTGAAGGAGCTGACAACTCAATTAAAGCTTAAAAAAACCCAAAACCCACTAGAGTGAAAGGATGGGTTGTTTGAAGAACTAATTCTTGCAGCAAGATGTATGCAGTAGTAGGTTTGTAACTTTGTGGAATGTAAAAACTCACTTCTATTAGCAATCATCTATCTTAATTCCTGGGAGTACACATTATGCTCAGCATTTTGGACTGAAAGAGCAAGTTTGTTTAGCTCATCTCTGAAATTAGCACTGAAATTGTCTTTTCATACTGTTTTTCAGCACAAACATCTAACCTGTCTCATTAGAAAATTTTCTGGAGATTGGACAACTGTATTTAGTGTGCCTGAGAAAGCCTCCTCTGTTGTCTTTGATGCCATGTACAGGTTCTCCATGTAAGGCTCAGTGCTACAGGTGATCCTGTCCTGCTTTTTTGTTCTTTTGGTTTGGCTTTTTTCTGTAAAAGCATTGATTGAAACCAGATGGTGCTTTGTCCATCATTGCATGTGGGTTTTTGATTTCCTCTAAGAGTATTGACAGCTTTTAGTTTTGCAAATGTGCTAGTGTTCAAAGCATTACTGAATTATTATATGGCTCTTTTTGACTCCCCCCGTCTTTCTGGTTATTCCTTTGAGAAGAAAAAAAAAAGAGAAGTAAAGAAATGCTTGTATTGAACTGCTCCTTTCCACCTTTTGGACGTTAGTCTTTCAGTTTTGCATGGATGTGATTATTTCTGACTCCTGGCTGAAGCTCTTAATGGTCCTGTGGCTTCTTTGTCGACACTGTCTAAGCACTTGAAGCACTGATGCTGCTTCCACTGTGTCCATTTTGAGTTGCAGGACAGCTCACTTTTGATGCTGCTGGTTGATGGCTGTGTGATGCAGACCATTTCTGGATGTACTGGCCTAGCAGTCCTTGGCAGCGTAAGCAGGCTCTGTCTGTTGCTGTGCACTCTCATTTGATGTGTGCACTGGTTATTGCTTTTTTCCCACCAGTCGCCAAGGATCTTAAAACCATTACTCTGTGGCTGACTGTTATCTAATCTTGGGAAGCTTATTGATTGCTGTTCGGCTGTTGCAATCTTACCTAATTGCGTGGCTTGTCTGCCAGTTTCACCTCTGCAAGACGCCCTCAGTGCTGACTTGACCATTTTATTACATTATAGGTATCTAGAACGTATCTACAAAAATTTGCAGAAATTTCATGTTTCTTTGTGTTAATATTATCTGAACAGCTCCCTATTTCAGGTGTGCTCTCTACCAGATACTTTCAAGTGGGCAGCCTATATGGTGGTGTATCATCTCAGTAATACTTCAGGTGTAAGTTTGCAGGAGCTGAACTCTACTGCAGATTTCCAACCAAAGAAGTGTTTTGAATGCTTTATTTGCTCCTCACTTAGTGTTACAAACCAAACTTAGGGAACTTTATTCTTGCTCCTTTATCTTTCAAGAAGTGTGGAAGGAACATGAACTGTTTTTATTGTTTGTGAAATTCCCTCCTTTTCAGGTCTCTGTTAGTAGCAGCTGCCATCAGCAGCCTGAAGGTGCTGAAATAAAATCTGTTGGTAGGATTCATAGTTCATATGTGGTATAACATGTGACTTGATTTAATAAATTTGTTGCCAGAATTGTTTTTATATCACATAGTAGTTTACTTCCTATGTATTTTTTTTGATGCCGTAAGAGTAATTTTATTTGTTGCTGATGTTCATTTCAGGTAATGAAATCTTTGTACCTACAGGTGAATTGCTGCAGTTGTATCTTTGCAAGCTTTCTCTAACTGAAAGGAATGCCTCAGATATTTTGCTCTGTTTGCATCCTTACTTGTGTCTCAGTATAGAAGCATCTTAAAACTACGGATGTTCCCTGTAGTGCATCTGTGTTTCCTCTGCTTTGTTGCATTGTCATAAACAATTCATAGGACCTGTTGAGGAATTGTTATAGTTGGGTATTATGAAACTGAACTGTCTGGGTGTTGTCTCCTGACACATTATTATAATCAGCCAGAGCCTTGATTCCAGGAGATAATAATGGCTGGTTCTGCAATCAGCATAGGTTGGTGGCCTCGGGCAGTTGGATGCCTTTAGGTGTTTGCACTCGCAGTATCTGCCTGGAAGGACAGCAGAGGCTTGCCAAGCAGCTGGGAAGGTCACCTACTTTAGTGTGCTTGAATCTGTAGTAACAGAATGAATGTTCTTGCTGTGCTCTCATGTAATGAATAGATTCTGATTTGGAGTTGTGCAGGCCACTGCTTCACCTAAGGATTCTTTGTGCTTTGTAGATCCTTGATATTCTAGTAGCAGATAATACAAACCTTGTGAGCTTGGCAGTTTTCTCAGGAGGTTGGACATACTTTTGTACATCCACTTCATTATGTATACTGCTTGTGGTAAAATCTTGCTTCTACCTTATTGCACAAGCTCAAAGATCAAGATATCTGAGCAGTTTCTGTATGTGGTTAGGACTCGTCTTTTCCTTTCTTTCCTTGCCCTGAATTTGTTTGAGTTTGTGTGCCATAGATTTTGTGCAATAAAATATTCTACTGCTCAGGAAGTGGGCTCCAAAGTCAAATACCACAAAGTCAGTCTTCTGTGTTACAGATTTCTCATAGGTTTCATAATAATTGTGTTGGGCATAACTAGTATTTATTTGTGCTTCTCTGCTTTAATCAAGCTGCATCTCAACACTTAAGAAGTTAGCAAGTCTGGTTCCAAATTTCAGCCAGCTTGAGCTGGTAGTTCATTTAATACCTTAATTGCAAGGTGATAATTGAATAGGAGTTGTCTTCAGTTTCCTTCATACGGAGGCTGTATCATTAGACCTTCTGAAGTCTTGCTAAAAGCGGCCTCTACTGAAAGATGTATTGCAGCTTTAGCTATTACTATAACAAGAAAAGCATTGATATATATATATATATGGTGTATGCTGTGTTAGTTGGGGTCTCTGAATGTTTTTCAGCATTTGGCTTTTTCCAGCTGTCCCAGCCTAGTGGCAATCAGGACTGTAATTCTTCCCCTTGGTGCCCAGCTATCTATTGCTGTGTCTCCTGTAAGCTGAATTGCCAGCCTCACACAGGTCACAGCGCTTTTGTGCTGGTGTGTAAGCCTTACTCTACAACAACATGTAGTCACAAACACACATTTGTAAAAAGACAAAATAAGCGCTGTGAAGCCTTGAAAGCAACGACTGTAATGTACTCAAAACTGAGAACAGTGAAGGTAAGAAACTGCAGTGGTTAGAGCAGCCCTCCCAGCGGAGAATATGACACTTCAGTGGTGTAGCTTGGCATGTGGGCATGCCTCCAGCCTTTAGTCTCCTAGGGGCTACCCTGTTGGTAAGGTGTCACCTAAATATAGTAAGCCTGTGTGGTGGGGGTGTTTTTTTCCCCCTGAAATGGGCTATTTTCAGTGTAAAATAAGCATGAAAGCTTTGTCTTCTACAAGGTCACTCCATCGTAGGCTTTTAGATATTTCCAGTTGTTTAGCTTTCTTATTGAAGGCCATGTAGAAACTGTGTGGCAAACCTTGAGATCAATATTTCTCTTCTCTAATCTGTAATGGGTGCATATCATTGATAAAAGATGTCTGGTTCTGTAGAGGTCATTCCATAGTATCTATGCAAGTTATATTTAGTGCATGTTTTTATCTGATTGGTGTCAGAATAAAGCAGCTGTTACAAACTGCTTACTTATTTATAAACGCAGAGAATGCAAGCTTCCTGTAGAGGGGAAGCCTAGCATTTTGTATTTAGAAAAACTGTGGAGGGAAAGATTTCTAGGGAAAGAGTATCAGTTGCAGTGTGTTCTTGATGGCTGGTTGATGATGAGTTTGTTTTTCCAGCCAATGGCTACGTATAAAAGTATGTTTGTGGTTGTCAAATGTAAATACTGTTAGATGCTATAGAGAATTAAGTCTCTCAGTCTCCTGGAATAATCATGGTCTGCAGGTAGCAGAAGGTGGCTTACAACACAGTTGCGAAGTGGTGGGCTGGCTCCTTCCCTGAACTTCCTGGGATGTACTTCTGCCCTGCCACCCCCCCCAAAAAAAAAAAAAAAAATTAAAAATGCAGTATTCATGTCCATCCCATTTCTATTTTCTTATGAGTGAACACTCACAACAGCGTACAAACGGGCAGGTCCTTGAATCTCTTAACTGTTAATAGTCTTTCAGTGTATGTGTTTTGTTTTCTAGTTTTGTTGTAGAGAAGCCTTGGATGGCAAATTTATCTTACTATGTGCCTCAAAGTAACATTAAATAACTGGATAATCATTCAGTCTAAATCTATTAAGAGTAACTGTTGCAACCCTGTGGTTTTTTCATTCAGCAAAAGAGTAGCATTTTTAAACACAGAAGATGAATCTATGGTGTTGAAAAGGGAAAATGTCAAGTAATATGCGTCTGTCCACTCTGTTGAAGAAGTCTGTCATTGAAACAATTATGAGTGCCATAGTATCTTTTCCTTGCTCTTCAGCTCTTCCAGAAATCACTTTCAGAAAGAGGCAGAATGGCCTTTGTACTCCATGATACTGCCTGGAGAAAAATTTAATCTCTCTGGACTAACGGCTGCCTTTCTGCAAACCAGTGACTTTGAGGTTAATGTTTAAATATTTAAATGGTTTGGCATGTTGCCATTTAAGTGGAACAGAATGTGCTTAACCTGAAACTCAAACAGTTCCCTGGGTAGCCAAAAAAATAAATAAATTACTCAATAGTGCAGTGATCTGGTAAATTGAAAGAT
Organism: Certhia americana; assembly: GCA_018697195.1. NCBI lineage: Eukaryota > Metazoa > Chordata > Aves > Passeriformes > Certhiidae > Certhia > Certhia americana. The sequence continues at coordinate 36,693,094 of CM031860.1, forward strand.
TACAGGTTATTCTAAAGAAGGAATATCTGTCTGATTTTTTTATGTTTAGTTAAGGGGAATTTTTGCGGATGTTATTCAAACTTTTTACAGAAGTTTTTAAGCTAAATGGTAGCACTCATCTGTGGATCAAAGTCCAGTATAAAAAAGTTCTAGTGTAGGGTAGTAAAAACAATCCTAAAGGACACTGATCTGCTTGAAGGAATTTTAAACTTTTTGATAACTGGGTAACTTGCTAAATTGAGATGATTTTATTTTTAGTTCTCTTTCTTTGGGTTGGAACATAAGGGTTAAGCAAAGATTTGATGCATGTAAAACTTAGTTTGGGAGTCCTGATACTTTCCCGATACTGGAAATGGAAGAAGTTAAAGAAGAAAAGCAAGAACAAGTGCTCCTGGCGTTCTTCACATCTCCTAGGGCTCTTTACCTTAATCCAGAGGACTGGGTTACCGGTGCCCAGAAGAGAGGTAGGAGCTTTAGAGATTGCATCTCTAAACCAGTCAGATTCTGACCTTAAGTTTAGCAAGAACTTTGCTAAAAGCATCCCATTCAGGGGAATGTTTCCTGTCTCTTGTGCCAAATGATTCAAACCCAGGTTTTCTGCCAAAGATCCCAAGGATTTTCTCACTTTCTTCACATTCTACACTGGTGACTGCATGCTCTCTGTAGTTGAGAGAATGAAACAGTGTTCAAGGCATGCTGGGCTGGACAGGGAGACAATTTTCTTTCCTCATTGGGCTTTCTTAAACAAATCTCGTGTTCAAGTTAAACAAGAATGTGAATTTTTCAACATGTATAGATGTGAAACCTCACACTTTAGAATTCTTAATGACATTAATTATAAATCTCATAACTCCAAGCCTATGAAAGAAGTATTTGAGATTGTAGAAACTTCCCAGACAAACTAGTATTCTGCTTCACTCTGATTGTGTGGTATTTGTACTACAGCACAGAAGTGAAATTTTCTGGGCCAGCGTAAGGTATTTGCTTGAGCTCATGTTTGCATCCTAGAGAAAAGAATGATACTGCGAATGTCTGGCAAAATACATACAAAATTCATACATCAACTTACTATGATGTGATTTATATGAACCAAAGGGGGTCCCCTGATAAATGGTTAGGAAATCTGCACAGTACCAAAAAGCATCCTCCACATGGGTGCCACAGCTCTAAAACTGGTATGAACTATTTACTCTTCTACATCATCCGTATCAGTAGTTGGAGACAATTATACCACTGTTTAATGTATTTGGTGATTTCCTTATAAATGAAAAAGAAATGTCTACTTAATTTTTTTCACGGACTATTTCAGGAAGGGAGGACAGATACATATAGACTGCTTTTCTTAGACCAGCCTCTTCCTGCTGGTGGTTCAGAGGTAAAGGGAAGATCAAGAAAGAAAAAGTTTACTTTTGAGTGCTTTATAGATGAGTAACAAAAGGACAATCTGTGTTTCATTCAGGAAATAACACATTAAATACCTTGGCTAGAAAACTTTCAGTAGGAGCTTTTAAGATGAAATTTAAAAAACTTACTTCTGAAGAAAAAGGCTTTTTTCTATCCCTTACATGTTAAATTAGATGAAGGAGAACAATGTGTTCAAACTGTCAGCTTAACTCTCAGAAGATTACAGTGATCTGTGCTGGGCGCTGCTGTGTGTAGTCAGCTTGCTCCCACAGCACTTTTTAGCATTCTTAGTCTAGGAAAGCTTTTTCTTAGAGAAAAGACAATAGCAGTTAAAAGTGGTAGGCAAGAAATTAGAGAAACCTGTTCAGGAATGCATGCAGATTGCAGATATAATCAGTTTACAAAATATGAATGATGGGCCAAACAGAAGATAATTTTGAAACTGTTCTGAAGGGGAGGAGAGAAGGAGGGTAGCTGGTTGGTGATCTCTTATTTTACAGGGAGATACTTGCACTGTATTTAAATAGAGTGCAAGTATGTTAATCTCCATGAGTGAGGCTGTTATGGGCAAAATGGGGAGTAATGAAGTAGAAACTTCAGTCCACAGCCCAGAATTGACTAACCTTAGAGTGGCTTTTAAGAAATCCTTAAAGTCATAATCGAGCCGTAACAAGTTCAACTAGGGACCAAGGAAAGTCAGGTAATGATGAGATGAGACAGGCTTGGCACAGCAGGGCCTGTGTGTGCAAGCTTCCACTGGTGCTGCTTTTATTTTGGGGCTGTTAGATGGCTATGGTTAACATATCCTGCCTTGTTCTTTGTGCCAGCTGAGCAGCAGCAGGGTTCACTATTCAGTGATTGTGAATACAGAATGCTTGTGGTGCTAAGGGTGAGGTTCTTCAGCCTGAGTATCTTCCCAGTCAATAGATACATAATGCTTTAGTTCCTTCTGATTTCTGCACGTTTGTGTGTTCTTGTTTTTCTCTGAGAGATCACAGAATCATGGAATAGCCTGGGTTGGAAGGGGCCTTAAAGGTCATCTAGATCCAACCTCCCTGGTATGAGCAGGAATATGTTCCATTAGACCAAGCTGCTCAAAGCCTCACCTCAGCCTGGCCTTAAACACTTCCAGGGATGAGGCATCCACAACATCTCTGTTCAACCTGTTCCAGATCATCACCACCCTCACAGTAAATAATTTCTTCCTAATGTCTAATTGAAACCTACTGTCTTTCAGTTTGTAACCATTCCCCCTTGTCCTGTCACTACATGCTCTTGTAAATAGTTTCCATCTTTCTGGTAAGCTCTCTTCAGGTAATGGAATGCTGCAATTAGGTCACTCTGAAGCCTTCTCTTTTCCAGGTTGAATAATCCCAATTCTCTTAGCCTTGATGATTATAGCCTGCAGATAGCTATTCCTATTCTGAAGGTGGTCAGCTCTCTACTTTTCTGTTAAATTTCTGATGTAGTATTTTTCTAATGGTAAGTGCAATGAACTGATAGAATTTGAGGCCTTGAGATGGGATCTCAATGGCAAACTGTGTAATGCCCAGGTCTTGGCTTTTCCAGTAGCATATTCTTCCATTGGTAACTCTATGGAGCTGTAGTATGCTGTGTTAGATGGAGTTTGAAGCCTATTGCCATCCACTTAAGTTTTGCAAGGCAAAAGAAACTTGGATTAGCCAAATTAATTTGACACCTTGAAGAACGTAAATGCTACAAAGCTTATTGGTGTAGAAAGGTTGTCATCCAAGAACATAAGGGGTAGCTAAAGAGTTGCTTCCTCTTCAAAGAGCAATCATTTTATTCAATTAGCCTCTATTGCTAAAAGGGTGTCTTAATAGTGAACAGTTGTCACCTGTTTCTCTGTAGGCAAAAGGGTAAGTTGATGCTCTATGCCTTCATCCATAATGATGCATTATCAATTTTTACTCATAATTAAAGATAACTGCATCATTTTTTTAATACTTCTGTATCACCAACTGGATGCACTGTATCCACTAGACACCTTAGATTCATAACTTTGTTTCTGAAATATTGGAGGTTTGTTACTTTTTTTAAAAAAAAGATGTTTAATTTTATGATCTTTTAAGAGATTTCAATTAGCTTCATTCCTTATAGTTTGAAACCCAGACATTAAACTGAATAAATTAAATGAATGCAGAGAAAGTTCTCACTCCAAAAGAGAAATTATTCTGAAATGTTAACTCTTCAACTCTAAATTTGTGTGTCCAAAGGTAGTTGTTTGACTGTGTTTAAAACAGTGTCAGTGATCACATAGCACTCAAATGGCTTAATTTAAATTACAAATAGTTTTCAGTGAAGTCTAATGTAACTATGATAATTTCACATTTAAATTAACTTTGTTAAAATACTTGTTTGTATTTATTACAACTCTTTTATACTTTGAGGAAAAAAATATTTTCAGGGTGTGAAGGTAACTTCCACACTGTTTCACATAACTAATGCTATTATGGTTTTCTTTTTTTTTTTCCCCTCTTCCCACTTCTCCTGCATGCAGAATTAATTTAGAAGCCTTGAATAAATAGGCTTAGCAGCAAGTTATACACTTCCAGGTTAATTCTATGATGTGGTTAAATTAATTTAGTAGAGGAAAGTCTTCATTTTTTTGGAAGCACCATTTCACCTTTACTTCCCTGTAGCAGACAGGAGTTGAGACTGCAGTTTATGTCGCTTGAAAAAGGTGAGGGACACCTGTTAGTTCCGTAAGACAAAAGTGAATAATTGTTTAATGTGTTGCAATGTAACTTTTCCAAATAATTGTTCTTTTCTCAGGCTGTCTGAAGGTAGGCTGAGATTACGTTTATCCAAGCTGCTCTGCAGACTTTTCAGTATAAAATTCTCTTCCAGGGAGCTGTATGTTGTAATTTGTGATGCATGGGGAAGGGACAGTGACAGTGGGGGAAACACGTGCTTATGTGTGTGTATTTCTCTGTGACCTGGAGCACAGGGTCAGTGTTTTGGCATTGCAGCACCTGCGTGGTCTCAGCACCAAGCACCTTGTGGAGCCTTGTGCAGGCAGCACACATGGCCCTGGGCTGCAAGGACTCCTGGACACAGCAATTGTTCCGAAGTAACTTTGTAGCCTGACTGTGTTTGAATTGTGGTAGCCCACAGCTTTATGAAAGCAGTAGTTTGTGGTTTTAAAGTCTTCTGAGTTTCTCAGTTGCAAAAAAGTGAGTTAAGTCCATCCTCCTCTTACTTGAGACCTAGACAGGCAAAGGTTGCTTATTTTATTAACTAGAGGTTTTGTCCCTCATTGTGAACAAGTCCAAAGTGTTAAAGAAAAGACCTCTCTGAAAAAGACTTGTCAAATTTGTGAAGTCCTTGTCCAGTCTGCTCTCTGGATGTGTTGGTAGCATGCAGAGAGTTTTTGATGTAGTGTTGGCAGAGTGTCTAAGAGAAATTCCTCAGCCTGAGTCTTTTATTGCTGCATGGCTGAACTGATCTTTGAAAGTTGAAATCTCATGAGAGGACTCTCTGTAATCTGGCTTCTACAGGTTTGGTTTGGTTTGGTTTTTCTTCTTCCCTTACTCTCACTGATCACTTGCACTCTGCTGTATGCCACTGAAGAGAGCTTTTGATGACTAATCTAATTCAGCCTCGACTTGTCTTTTTTGAAAGGCTTGTGCTTTGAATATCATAAGTAGTTTGTGAGGTATGTTTCTTTCTACTGTGCCCTAGTGTAAGTTGCTTTTATGCACCAAAATAAGTGCCCAGGTTTATTACTTGAAGTTGTCAGTTCCATAAACATAAAAACATGCTTTTTTATGTGGTGCTTACAGTTTTTTCTTTACTGCTTATAGGTTAAAAAATATTATTAGCATTTTCTGAAACTGTTTGCTTAAAAGTGGTTCAAAGTAAATCTTTCAGTTGTAAAAATTACATAGAAGGTGGTAGTATTTGTGAGTGAGGTTTGATGGCTTGTATTGAATGATAAGCATGTACTGTCATTGATTTCATGTTACCTGGTGTTTTAAACTTTACATCTAAAACAGAAGTGTTAGTAGCTTCCACAGTTGAGACTAAAAACAGGTTGAGAGACAAATGCCAAAAAATCCCCTTCAAGTTGTTTCCATATGTTGCTGACACACTATTTCCTGGAAGGCTGGTTGCTGTGCTGGCAAAGCTAGTATAATATGCCATTTTCTATTAGAAGTTTAGAAAGAGCCATCAAGTTCCAGTTCTTAAAATGGAGAGTTTGGGATGATGAGTTTTTTTGAAGTGATCTTTGATCATTGATCTTTGCATGCTAAGGTATTGCTTTTCTGTGTCTGAACTTTTCTGATCCTGCTATCTTTAGCTAGGCTAAAATACTGAAACAGGATCTACCAGTATTTGATTTCTAAATTAAAAGGAAATAGCAATCAAACCTTTAAAAGTGATAAAGGAAATGTAATTTGTTTGTTTGTGGAAGGGGGGAAGACCTAAAACTAGAATGGGGGAAAAAAGAGGAAATTACTATTGCAAAATATATTCAAGACAATGTAGTTACTGTCTTGAATGTATTATTGAATTGTGATAATTACTCTGTTTGTAGGCTGTTTGTAACTTGACCTCCAAACAAGCACAATCCCGTGCTTAAGGATAGAGTTCAACATCAGGGGCAAGCAAATCAGTGACTGTGAAAATTCATAGTTTGAGTGATAGTGGGCTGGCTTCCTCTTGCTGCCGCAATCTTTGGTGATTCAGGGTTTTTTCCAAGCAAGTAAGTAGCCACAGCTTCACTTTAACTTTTCGTTCTACTGTGATTGTTTCAGGAAGAAAGGTAAAAACTCCCAAACTCTGCAGAGAGGAAGTGCTGGATGCAGCAGTCTGCATATGTGCCTCTGTTGGATAAATGTAGTAGTTGTTTCTAAAGAAATCTTGGAAATATTTTGAAAGATTGTACTGCAGTGGCAATATCTTAAATTTACGAATCTCCTTTTTGTTATTTAACAGCCTTATAAAAGTAGTATCCATTTTTAGCATACTCCCATTCTAACCCTAAAATGGTAGAGGAGGAATTAGGTTTGTGCCTGCATTTCTATACATCACATCTTCACCTGTGGCTTTCTGTTGTCATCAAGTAGGACTGGTAGCAATGTTTTTTTCCAAAAAGCTTAATTTTTCATAGTAAAATGTCTTTATTTTATTGATGCTGAAAGGTGAAGAGTGAATGCAAGAAAGCACATGCATGTGAGGAATAGTGTCTTAAACACTTAAAGTGGAAGCTGGCGCTTGGTATCAAGGTGTCCTTCACAGCCAGGCAGGTTTTGCCTGTAGCATAGTGGGCTAATATATCCAGCCAAACGGTCTGGAAAAGTGCATTAAGTTGCTTAAATCCTAAATGTTTCAACAAAACCTCTGTGGACTCTGACCTGTACCCCTTTCTGTGTGTAAGCACAGATATATTTTGCAAACTGAAAAAGGGAAACCATAGTCACAGTTCACTAATGTGCTGCTTTTTATTTCTCTCTAAAACTGATTGTTTCCTCAGCAGATGGACTGAAGGGGAGTACAGGCTGTGGAGACAGCGGTGGGGTCCACAAACTTTGTTTCCCTTACTATGATCTGAAGGAGTGTGGGATCTGAGGTGACTGCACAGTGCCAATTGTTGGCCAGAATTGTATGAATGAGTCTTGTACATCTTGTCCTGTTCCTGGCCACTCTGCTGTAGATGATGCTGTCTGTGATAACTCATTCATGGGCTTGTAAAGCAGATGTACCCTGTAGTGAGCAGTTGTACCTGTCTTGCAAGTGAGGCCTCCTGACTTTCAGCTTTGAACTTGATTCTGATTTACCCATGAGGCAGCAATCACTGCCCATGTTAGTGAAAGCAGGTGATTTGTATTTGCATCAGTATAGTGGCTGAATTTGTTTTGTGTAAGAAATACACTGTTGCCATTAAAGCACTTAATCAATATCTGACAGTCTGCAAGTAGCTTCTGTCAGAAGCAGTTAGTGACTGGTGTTTGTATGTATTCATTCTAAGTAAGCATGACAGTACTGCAGTACTGGCATCTTGTTTCATTCTGAATATGGTAGGTTATTAAGAAAAATGTGTTCTTGTGACTCTCAGTCATCTCTGACTCTTTCCCCCCCTCCCCCAAGTCAGTAGTCTGAAAACCAGCTTTGCCATTCTGCTCTGAGTGGGTACTTTTATTCAGACACCCTTTTCTGAAAAGGGCCTTTCCTTCCCACATTGACTAGAACTTTTGTTTTTTTCCAAAGCATCTAGAATGTGTGAACTTGTTGGGGTTTATTCTAATTGTGGGGAAGATGCAGCAGCCTGCAGTCAGGATGGTCTGATATTGTGATGTCCCATCATCCTGATGATACTTGGTGCAGTTTTACTGTTCAAGTGAGAGTGCAGTTGTGGTTGCTGCATCTGCATCTGCTTGGTTGTTAAATTGCTTAGGTGGCTCCCCTTGTGTTGGAGGAGCTGTCAGCTTTCCTGGATCTCAGCTGACTCTGTGCATCTTGGCAAAGAGGTGGGATGTCATGCCAGGGCTGTCAGATTCATGTAGTTCATGTAATATGAGAGACATGAAATTTGGCAGCCTCGATTTGAAAGAAGTCTGGTGGTGAGACCACAGGAACGTTCTCTAAGTTGATATTTGGTTTCTCCTTCCATAGTTAACATTTTGAATGTAGTGACCTTCTAGGTACATGCAAGATGGATCTGCCCAGGCCATGGGGTGAGTCTATGCAAATGCCAACTTCTGCTCCTGGTTCTGGGACTGTAATTTCAATTAGCAGAGCCTGACTTTGGCTTATTACATAGTTTGACTGATAATAGCATCAATTCCTCTGTGGCTGGTTTGGAATCCAAACTATTTGCTGATCTAACTGTTGATTTACATATATATTTGAAGTTGAAAACTTAACAGGGATTTTAGTAAATATATTTTTTGTTACTTAAAGAGCAAGCATTTTATAGTTAAATCCTAGAATTGAATTTTGTTCTTGTAAACTCTTTATATCGAAGAGTAAGGTAGAGATAGATATCTGATTTATCAGGTTAACCTAACTGCAAGCTCCAGTGTACTATTGCACTGAGTCAGTGATTATGATAAGACTTGTGATTGCTTTGTCGAATAGCTTTTAAAATGTGTTTTTCCATTATGTGGTCATATAAGCAAACAAACAGGTACCGACATACAAATAGACATGAATACTGAGGTTTATTTCATTTTATTTCTGCATGTGAAATCTAATGCTGAGCAGGCTTGTTGAAGTAAGCACGAATGTAATTGTGGTGTTTCTTGTGGTGAGTCCATTCTACGTGAAATAACTGAACCATGTGATAGGATGAAGATGTAAAAATTGTCTGCTAAGCTGGAACACAGTACTGAACAGGAGAAGGCACTGATGGCAGCAGTGTTCTTGTGTTAGTAAAGATTACCCTGCTTAAACCAAAACATGCTCTCTGGCTTCTTGATATGTGAATGCCAGCTTGGTTTCTATGTGCAAGGCTCTTTGCTCTTTTAGTGGAGTCTGTGGGAATTTCTCAAGTGTATTGGATATAGAAAGCATCCTCATGGAGTTTCCAGCCTCTCTGCTATAGCATGTGATTGGCTTGGATTTAGTTTGTATTACCAAAGTTGCAGTTTTTTTTTAGTAGATGAAATTGCAGGTTTGTATTCCTAAATAATTTTTAGGAATGAATGTAGCTATGTAGCTTGTTCACAACACTTAAATTTGTTAGTATCCAACTTTTAATCTGAAGTGTGAATAATTGAAAACCCCAAATTCTCAGTCTTGTTATGCAGACTTGGAATTCAGGGACACAACTGGGAGACACACACCCCAGTTTTGGTGTGACTACGAGGTTGTTTACCTGTCATTTAAGAACACACATTTTTGTCCTTTCTAGTTAAAAAATAAATCTTATTTTTCTTAAAAACCCTATCAGTGGTCAGAAATTAAGTACTCAGGGCACCAGTCAGTCTGTCATCTGCGAGATCAGCAGAGCAGGACTAAGGTCAGCACTTAGTACTTGCTCACAGATTGAACTTTGGCCTTCTGCATAGTTGTTCCAGTTCCTGTGTGCTGTCCTCCCTTCTGACTTCTGGCATACCTTATATTGGCTAGAAACTTCCTTGTAAATGGAAGAAATGCAGCCCAAGGAACTTTATTGTCACCACCCTATTCCTAGAACTATTTTTCAGACTACTGTTCCTTGTTACTTCTTTCAGCAAACTTTTGAACATTTTTAAGTCTAACCACCAAATACTGCTTTGCAATCCTGAAGGCTTTGCTGTAGCTGGCCTTTTCAGAGGACAGAAGCAAGTGGTTTCCAGGTACCAATCCTTTCCACCCTTGGCTCTTTTGAGGTACTTTCCTCTGGAGAAAGTTCCTAATGCAGCCTTCATGGCTTGTAGTTGACATTTGTGAGGAGGTATACTACCCAAATGGCTTGTGAAAACACTTCTGGTATGTTTAGTTTGGCTCAGAGAGAGCAGAACCCCAGTGGTGGATTTGAAGTAAAAACATCAAGGTAGAAACAGCCTCTTTTCTAGGAGTATCCTGCAATACCTGATGAAGGAGGGAGAAAGCACTCTTAAATAGTCTCTAAAATTAGAGAAACAGAAATGAGAGATGCAGTGGATCTTGTAGATTCTCTTGGATGTTGTGCTCAGCTCAACTTTCTTTTCCTCAGCTCTTGGCAGTTAGAGTTATGTATTTTCCTAGCAGGAGAAGCTTAATGACTTTCCCCCCTATTTATTTTCTAAGATTACTCAGCATTGGGTGTGTGTTGCGGTTTGGTTTTTTTTATTTTGTTGCACACTTTTTTTTCCTCCCTACACCTACATAGGCAACAGTTCTGTATTCAGCCTGCTCCGGCATTCTGGGATTTCAATTACCAGAATTATATCAAAAAGCTGTGCATGGAGAGTCCTGATTGAGCAGGACATGAGGATCCTTGTTTGTGCACTGTAAATTGATGGATTTCTAGATGGAAATTTAGAAACTGCAGCATTATTGACAAACTTTGTTGAACTTGCTGCTGCTTGAGGAAGTAATTCTGTCATGAAAACTTATCGAACTGAGATTGCTTTCAAAAGGAAGTTGGTTACCCTTCACAGGACAGTATTTGGTTCTGCAAGTTTAATTAACTTCCACTAGGTGCCTGAACATTAGTTTGTTTTTTTTTTTCCAACAATCTTTCTTCCTCATTCCCTAATGCGTTTCCCCCCCATGCAATAAAGCCCAAATATATGGCCATGTATGAGAATTGTTTTGTTGCCTCTTTAAGCTGAAATGTAGGAGTTCCTTACCTGTGTTCCAAACTAATGTCAGCTGTATGAAGTTACTCAAGTATGCTTGTTTGCGTTAGCCCTGTGTAGAATATATCCACCTGCCCTGCAGAATGGTGAAATACTTGCCCTATCAATGTGTTTTTGATTTGCCTTTGATACAGATGGTAGTTCCATATGTCTCTACTGTTAAGTGACTGTTTCACCCTGAAGCTGCTGTTTGGTGCTGCTGCTTAGCAGAACTAAATAATAAAGGCCTGTGACCAACGTAAATCCAAGAAGTAATATTCTGTCTCAGTTAATGATGGATATGTATTATGTCCTTGGATGAACAGCCTGAAAAGCACCGTTTTTGCATAGCGGTGCTTTAAGCCCTGGTGCTCTCTACAGTTTTGAGCCAGGGAAGCTTTGAGTTTTGAGTGCAAGAATACAGACATATCATTTAAATAGAATCTTTGCCTGTCCCTCTGCAGAATCTATAGAAGTTGCAGTCATTTTTTTCCTCCTAAGAAATTTTTTAGATAGTACTAATGAGAAGCTCCTTTATCTGTGTTCTTCCAGTTATTTACAGCTGCAGATTTGCATGTCTTAACCAATAAATGGTATTGTTTAGGTTGCTGCTGAGAAGACTGGATGCTTGGTTGTAGAATGACAGCTTGAAAGTGTACCAGATCAGAGTGATAACTTCTAAGTCATCGTGGTGCTGTCACTCCCTGTATGCAATTTCACTCCATCAGGCTTATAAAGCCAGTGAAGGCAAAGCCAAAAGGGTTAAACATGAGATGAGCTGTATTGCTCATCTGGGTAGTTTATACATTGCAGCAAATTCTGAAGACTGCAGAGGACCAATCCATATATATGTAAGTGAATTGACTGACTGAGGGTGCTGTATGGCATAAGTTAGTGTGTGATCAGTCCTTGCAAAAAAACCCAAAGCTGACACTAAAAACACCAGCCAGAGGAAGAGAGAGGCAGTTTTTGCCTGTTAATCATGAAATTCTATTAGGTTGTCAGTTATTGAAGGGTCATTATCTAATTTACCATAAAATCAGAGGGTTGCTTTTTCACTTGTTAGCACGGAGGCAGTGCCAGAGTGTGCAGTGTTGTCTAGCTGTGCATATCTCTCATCTCATGGAAGTCTGTACAGAAGCTGAAACTCACTGGGGAACATCAAGTATGGATGTGGCACTGGGTGTGTATCAGTTCTGTCACTGGCTGTGGCATTTATTTTGGTCAGTCTTCAGTTGAAATCAAAGCTAATGTTCCTTATAACTTTAGTTCCAAGGTGTTTGCAATGATGTGATGATGTCCCACTTTGCTCTTGTGGCAAGTTGTCAAGTCAGCTATTAGTTGAATGGGGAGAAGTTTTTGAGGAGTTTACATTTGAAGTTATAACATCCTTCAGCTCTCTGAATGAAGTTTTAGAAGACGCTATATCGTAAAACAACATGTAGTCTATAACAAGTACCATTTGGATTTTATGCTTGACTTTAAGCAAATTAATTAAAGGAAAATATTAAAAAATGAATTTGTACCACTTGAGTTTTAAGGAAGGAATTTATGATTCTTTGCTAGACTATGGTGTTCTTGTGGGATCTCGGATGGATTGACAGGATGATTTCTGTACAGGAGCTGTGAGTTTTGCTGTTGCCCTGCAAATGCAGAACTTCCCTTTCTGGGAGTGCTGTTGCTCAGGGCTCAAATGGAGCCCCATCCCAAGAGCCAAGGAGAAACTGCAGGGCACAACCAGCAAGCCTTCATGTCTGGATCCCTCTCAGGGGGTCCTTTGGGTAACCTTGCCCTGGCAGTCTTTCAAGCAGCATGTGCCCAGCTTGCCCTTCTCTCCAGTCCTTCACCCTCAAGGCTGTGGTGGAATTTCTGCCCTTGTGAAGTTGTAAGCAGCCTGTCGTCAGCTGTCAAGTGGCACTGTGAGCTCGTGTTTTCCAGAGAGCATCGACTGCAGCCTGTTACCCAATAGCATTGCATAAATCAAGCTGTTGCTTTTTTTTTTTTTTTTTTAAAACCAGCTCTGCAAAACTGCCGTAGCATATTTCTTGCTGCATCTCTGTTTCAGTTGCAGTGCTGTGTTTAGCTTTGCAGAGCTGGTTCTCTCTTGAATTTGAGGACTTTTGTCTCCTGGGCCCAAAGGGGAACAACCAAAAACGTCGAAGGTATACAGCTCTTGAGTAAGGACTGATCTCGTTGTGAGAAACAGTTTCCTTTGTAGGAAAAAACCAAGATTTTCTTTTGAATGTAAACCAAATGTGTTTTATTTAGGCTATTTGGGCCTGAGACTACAACATTTGAAACAATGGTTGTGAATTACCCCCTTGCTCCAGATCCTAGTTGTGCAACACTGCAGGTGAAATACTGGCAAAACGGTTGGGATTTAAACTACTATCCAGCAATACTTGCTGAAAATCCTCAACAACCATTATGCCTTTAGGACTTCTAATCACTGGGTTGGTGCTGCTTCCTATTTGGCTACAAAATATTTCTTGTAACCAGTTCATTGCAGTTTTGCTAGATTATTTTTTTGTCACTGTATAGAATCAATAGCCTAAGTAGTTTTTAAGTCTAAAGGCACTGGTTTTTAATTAGAAAATGCAACATCTTCAGAATTGAATTGTGCTGTGATGATGTTGCTGGGCAAAAGTGCAGACTTAACTCAGTTGTAGAACTTCATGATGTGTCAGTGGAAACTGTTCTTGGCTGGCTGTAGTCTTTACTAAATAAAAGACCACTTTTGCACAGCAAACAACTTTTGAGTCTACAAAAACTACAAGCTGGTTAAATTTCTGACTTGGTTAATGTGAGGAATCCTAAGCATATTGATTAATTCTTCAATTTCTACTAATATCATGACAAAGATACTGCTCTTTCAGTCATTAGTTACCATTTTGGTCTGCTTCTTCATAGAAATAAATCAAGTTATAGATGCATTGTGCAGGATATTCCACTAGAACCAAGTAATACTGCTGTACTTACAGTATCTTGCTTCACTACAGGTTGAAAGTACTCCAAATGCTCTATAAACAAGTTCATATCGTATGTCTGTGTTAAATATAGCGAAATGCTGAAAGGCTTCTCAGTTGTAGGTGAAGATCTGAAGGACATGCAATGCATGGGAGCAGATGAGTCTTTCTGTGCCTTTAACTCTCTGATTCCATTGATACAGTCCATGCAAAGAGTACAGCTAATATCAGCTCCAAGTTGTATAGTATTCACACCAAGGCTGTGGGCACAGATGCTTCATAAAAATTCAGGAACATGAAAAGTTTCAAGTTAACACATAACTTTGAGAACTCTCAATGTATGCTGCCTGGGACATAGTGGTAATGGTTAAAGCCATTTCTGCTCTGACAAGAATGACCGGTGGCTCATTCTTAGGAAACAACAACTTCTTTTTTTTTTTCCCTAGGGTTACAACTGGCATTTTAGCCACCACCCTTGCAATGTTGTGCTGCTTCTGCAGGATATCTCTGCCTGTTGTACTTGCTGTTTTGTGAAAACTGTTCTCGTCAGACAAGAGGAGATTAGCAGCAGTCTTCACTCAAATATTATTTATTAAATTTTCAGGATATTTAAACCCCAAATTTTAAAAATCACACAAAAAAAACCCAAACAAAGAAAACAAAAAAAAGCCCAAACAAAAAACCAAACCAAAAACAAATGACCAAAAAGCCACTGTCAAAAACACTTTGCCATTTGTCTTGAGAATCTAAGGTGTACTGACTCTTCTGCACTGCTTCCTTGTGTACCTGCTTCACTACTAGATTTGACTTAGCTAGGATGAGAAGAACATGGAGCAGATTAAGAGGATTTACGGGTCTGTAAAAGAAGAGAAACATATAATGCAGAGTAGAAGATTTGGTGGGAAGAATGACCTGTTAGTTTGGAACAGGTTCTGTTCTGACTGTTTTAAGTTGATTTAAAGGAAAATGGGCAGCAAGGGTGCTGATGGATGGAATTTTGTCAGAGAATGAGAAATTAGGATCAAGAACGTATGATAGGAGGTGTCAGGAAAATTGCTGGATATCTGAAAACTAGATTGAAACTTGAGGACACTCTTGAAGAGCACAAACCTTATTTGGTCTGTGTGGACAGATGGACAGAGCTAGCAGGAGTTCACAAAGTGTTTTTGTTGCCTTTCTTCCTATACTGATAATATTTCAATCAGTAGGGATTAATATGTCAATCAGAGGGAAAATTTCAGTGAATAATCCTGGCCTACTGTTTCATAGCTTCAAGATACCAAAATGTATGAATGTACCCTTTAAATGGTAGCAGTGGTCAAAACCAGTTCAGCAGAATTCGGAAACAGAGAAGGTGGTCTGATTTGTAATCTCTGTCTAGTCAAATAACTTGGACACTGAAGAGGACTGTGAAACACTGTGCTCTGACAGTCTCAGACTTGTTTCAATCAAGACTTTTCAAAAAGAAAGACCTGAACCTTGACCTTGCAAGCAAGTGCCATAATAAATGTAGTGTTTGTTTTTTCAAGTTCCAGCTCCTTAGCTTCATTTTGACCTGAAAGTTTATCCTCCCTTGGCTAGTGACATAGGTGTTTGCTAAATAATTAAGTTGCAATAAAATAACAAAAAAAAAAAAGTCCCCAAAGTCACTTTCTGAGAAAAGATAGTGTCTAATTTACCATTAACAAAAACCTTGTTTTACTTAAAAAAAGAATGTTCTTGCAAGTTCCTAAGGAGAAAAAGGCCGAGTATTGATCTCACAGAAAACCATGCACAGGCTGTGTTTATGATGGAAATAGTTAATCAAGTTATAAGTTATAACTAAGTAAATAACTGACCATGTGTACAGTTGTGTACTGCACCATGCTTTGAAAACCTTGGGACACTTTTAGCAATGAAGGATGTCTTAATGAAGCTACAAATGAGAGTCCAATTAAGTTATAAGGGCGTGCTGGACTAATCAAGCGAGAGGCTTATTGCTGTTCTTATTTGCACATTCAGATAGGTAGCTCTGTTTATTTGTGATCAAACACTTAATCTCAGACAATAAAGTACAATTGCTTACTTGCAGTGTATTAATAGCTGGTGTTTGTCACTGGCTGATGTTTGCTTAGCTCTTTCTTATGTGAGTTTCATCCTCAGTTGCTGTAAAACAGTGGGGAGGAAAACATTAACATTTGCAGAACACTCTGGTCCAGGAGGTTGCATGTTCCTCCAAATCCCTAGAATACTGGATGACATTTCTAGATAATATTGCTAAGTATCTTGGTTATCTAAGTAAAAGATCAGCTTTATTTACTTCTTTTTAAAAAAATACTGGACCAGTGTTATACTGAATACAGAGTTCTCCTAAAACTTACCTAACAATAAAATTCAAAAGTTGTCAATATTTAAAGGGAGAACTGTGTTATCAAGACACTGTATGAATCTGTTGGAGTATCTCTGTGTGTTATGTGCTTACAAATAGACTGAAATTGAAAAAGGAGAGAACAGCATAATACTCTTAAAGCCAGGACAACAAGGATGGCCTGGGTTTATAAGTAATTAAATAGAGTAGGACTTTTCATCTTAGCAAGACAAGGAAAAGAAGGGTTTGAAAACCTTTGGAACTTCCCATTGAACCAACACTCTGAGGAGTGAATCACTGGAGGCTGAGAGTTTGGGGAAAACACTAGCATTGCTGTCTCAACCAACCATTTACTTACTGCTAGGACAAACTACAGGGGTCATTTTACTTGTTAGGATCAGCTGTCAAGTTTTGGGGTAGTCTGATGGTAGTGTCATAGTTTGAACATCTTATGGGAAGTCAAAACCTCTTGCACAACTTCAGGATGTCTGATTTCTGCAGTGGAACTACCGTTCTACTTTACTTCCATAACTTAGAATCCAGATGTAGCTGATTAAAATTAATGCTCTGTGATTACTGTAGCTTTTAGGTTATGCTGCTGCTTCAGTCTTGAAACTGGCTAGCAAATAGCCCAGTAGAAGGCAAAAGCTGATGGTTTATGCCTTTGGAAGTGATAGTACTCCTTCAGTCAAAAATGACTGCATGATTGCTTGGAAACATAACTTGCACATTATTTCTGCTTACTGTATCACATGTCTAATGTGGTTTCTGACTTCTGAAATGTCTTTGACTGAAACATACAGGTACTGCTTAGCTACCCTGTGGGGTGGGTTTGTTTTTGGTTTGGTAATGTGTTGGGGCTTTTTGTTCTTTTATAAACACCTTCACTGTGTACTCACTGGTAATACTGTTATTCAGAAGCAAGCAATGACATGAGCATATGAGAACTTAATGTAATGCACTTTTAGGAGTAGATTGTACTTGTAATGTTATAAATGTTTGTGTGATGTTGTTCTAGGAGCTTAACTTGCCCTCTCTAGAATAGTTTGAATTAGCTTGGCAATAAGCTAGTTTACATTAGAATGTGACATTACTGAAGCAGCAGAGAGAGCTCTGAAGTTTGCAGTTCTTTGTAAATGCAGCATTATCTGAACCATTTTGTGTTTTCCTAGTGTTTTGCTGTGGGGCGTATTCAAGCAACTCTGAACAGCATGTTGGGAGGGATGCCTGGTTGCTGTAGATGATGCCATCTCTGCTTTCAGGTGTATATACTGAAAAAGTCATACTTCTGTGATTGTGTTGTGTTCCAGGGCATGCTCAAATAAACTGGTTGTAGTGTAATGCATTAACATATGAAATTCTTTGTATGGTGTTTAATTTCAGGGGCTTTGGTAATCATGACCATGTAATACAGTTTTCTGTGGGAATGCTGATTATTCATTTTGTATGGTATCAAAGCATGTTCAGTTAATTAGAGCACTTCCAGCCTGCTTCCCTGCATGTCTGGGCACACCCTCTGCTTTCAGATTTATTCCCTACCCCATGTGCCCCTTCATACAGGCTTCACAGACATATCTGGTGGGTTTGAATAAATGCTCTGAGATGATTTGCTTGAAAGAACCAAGTTCCAGATGGAATACCAGGAAAAGCAAAAATGGTTACTTTCTGCATTGTGACACTAATGCAAACTGACTTGAATTCTTGTAGTAATTTGTGAACCTGTGAGTTGAATTATGTATTGTAATTATCTGGTCTTGATTCCTGTTTACCTTACACTGAATGAGTGACTATTCCCTTGCCCTTTAACTGCACACCCCTGGAAACCTCTTCTTGGTTAGCAGAACTGACAAGATCTTGCTCTGAGCCAAGTTCTGTATGTTGTAGTGTACTTCTCCTTGATCTGGGGCTGTCGGCAGCCAATCCCTCCTCTTTTTAGGAGAATCTCCTTGCCAAGCTTCTTTTGATGATGGGTTTGTTTGTTTGTTTGTTTGTTTTGGGGGATGGGGATTTGTTTGTTTGGTTTTGGATTTTTTTGTGTGTGTTTGTTTTTGTTTTTTCAAGTTGTACTACTGTTACCCCAAGCTCTTTTTTCAGTTGAGGAAGGGGAAAACTTAGAGCTCAGGTAGTGAAGACTTTTACTGCTGTCTGTAAGAACTTGAGGTGCACAACTGAAATTTGGTAAGCAGAGCTTTTCTGAAGGCAAAAACAACTGAACTGTTTTGCACTGCACTGTAGTGTGTTGTGGAGGCCAGGCATTCATAATGCTTGATGTAAGATCAAGTCAAAGCAAATTTATTAGTATTTAGTTTGGAGAATTCCTCAAGTCACTAGTTGCCAGGAACAGAGTGTTCTCAGAGAGGGCAACTGCCTGTGTGTCTGCTACTGACCCCTCCATGGAGGAGATGCTAGGCTTTGGTTAGTTTTTCATTCAGCCTTCTATGGCAAATCTAAAGCTAATGAATTTCTCATGACCTGGAAGTGTTTTCATAAGCTTAATGAACATATGGAGAGTTACAGAATGTCAATTCTTTAAGGAATAATGTTCAGCCTGGTTACAGATTTTTAAATACCATAGCTGATCCTTTTATGCAGGATGCTTTCAGGACTCTAAATGTGGATGTGAAGCTGTATTTGAACCTGGTCTACTTGTTTATGAAAGTAATCAATACTTAGTGAAGGACATAGTGAAGAAGATTTATTTTAAAAAGAGTTGAAACAGTAATTTATTTCTGCATGTTCTCTGGCTATTTGGAAGTCCAGAGTGCTGAGTAAACAGACTTATACATGTATATGTCCACCTTGGTATATGGTTCCTCATTTCTCTACTCAGTATCAAAACTCCTTTTGTTTTTTTTTTTAACTTCTTCAGCATCAGTTGAATCAAACTTTACTTAGCTACCTCTGTTGTTTCAAATTTTGGCATTATTAGCTACAAATACTGTAAGGTAATGCACCATTCTTGAAATTCTTGGGATTTTATTCTTGCTAAGTCTTGATATATTGAAGTCGCCTATTTTCTGCAGAAAGAAAGCTCTTGAAAGAGGTAGGACTTCTGGTTTGATCTGAGCTACTGCTGAATCAAAATGGAATCTTAACTTTTGTTGCATGACTAGGTGAGCAAGCTGTGTTAAGGGCTAGTATCCAGACAAGTAAAAACTTGTTTTAATGTGTCAAAACAACAGTGGAAGCAAAGTTTGCAAATATTTCTCAGCAGTTGATTCTGTGATTAACTTAAGCTAGTGGAAAATTATTCAGAACAGATTCTTGCCCTGCCTTCAGGGAAGACATTTTTTGAAGAACTCTTCAATCTGCTTTAGGTTTCCTAATTGAAGGTGAAAGTAAGGGTACTATAGCTGCTGATGTTTCTTTAGGGATTGAATAATAGTGCGTAAGCAGAAGATCAAGATCAGCCTTGAGGAACCAGGAGATGTTTTAGCTAGACAAGCCATTTCATCTTGGGGGTGGCAGGGGGGCAGAGGAAGGTGTGCTGTCTGACATCGGTAGCTTTTGTTTCCTTATTTCATGGTGTTTTACCTTCAATCTGAGTCAGGCATTCAAAGTATCATGTAAAGACAAGGTTGTGTGCCAGAAGCCACTCTGTGTTTGGTTCATAGTGAGCAGACAAATTCTTTAAAGTTCTACAATAGTCTTACTTTGGGTGCTGCTGTTTTGTACTCAAAACTGTTTATGGGCCCTGCAGCTTTATACTTTTCATTATTATGATAAAGACTTTATTTTGAGTGTTACTCAAGCTGTGTTTCCAGCTGAAGAAAGTAAGGTTTAAGGAAAAAAGTGAATTTTGAATAATGCAAGAAGTGACTTACCTTTCACTACTTAGTGTATTGGCTTCATTTTATGCTTTCCAAAGTATTTGTGCATAAGAGTTTGTTTTCTTTCCACTGCTGAGGTTTCCAGAGTGGCTTATATGGTTTCTGTGAGGATTTAAACTTATTTGCTAAAGAACAAATCAAGAGTTGCTTCTCTTCTCAGAACAAACTTGTTTTCCAAAGCAGTCTTTGATTCCTCTACAAAAATGTGATTACAGAATTATTCTTCAATGTACCTAATCAACATTGCTATTCCAGAAATATATTAGTATTATTAATATCATTATCATATTTTCTGATCTTTTTACAGCTGTCTTGTGTTGCATCCAGTATTGTCACTGTAGTTGATAATTTCAGACTTTAATATAATTCTTATGTGAATTATGAATTATTCTGACTACCATCCATACTTAATCCTGATGTACATGTCCTGCTGCACCACATTTCAAATATGTCATTTCATCAGTATCCTTATTTGAGAAGACCACAGTCTGATGTCTGCATTTTTGTTTAAACACCACAGACCTGTTTGCTCATTGTTTTTGTTGACAAGTGTCCTCCTTCCTGCTCTTTCATTGGAGGGTATAATCTGTCATTCCACACAGGTGAAGGTGTTCAACGGGTGTTCATTGTCTTCAGTTGGGAAGATGACCTTTGTCCATGAATGCATCTTCTGCCAGTTTGCCTTGCCAGATCCAGTGAATTTCTTCCTACCTATTCAGGTTTTATTGCTCTGAATGTGAGCCTCCTGGCAGATTCATCACCCACTGCAACCATATGTTAAAAATCTGAAGTTCTTCCTACCTCTGGTGTCATTTCTGGTACTTAGGAGGCTTTCATATGGATTGCTATGGAGGGCATCTAGCTGCTTTGGACAGTTTGATCTTTAATCTCTCATTCATGTCTTTGTGGTTTTGGTGCTTGGGTGCAGTCTAAGTGCTTGTTAGGAACTTGTCACTATATGTTGCAAGGGTTCTGTGCTCTTTTTTGTTAGTGCATCTCCACCCCATGTGTTGTCAGTTGTCCTCCATCATCTGTCCATATCAATCCCACCCCTTCACCTTCTCATTGGGTTTTGGGTGAGGATATATGGCTCTGCTCTGCTGGAGAGGACACTGGAATTGTTTTGTCATTTGCTTAATCTCATGTCACCTTTATAGAAGATGGAGGCAGTTAACTGGTATGGAATTACTTTCCAGTGACTCTGAAGGGGTCCCACATGCATCTACAGTTGGCTGCCCCACCAGCATGGAGGCAGTGTACTACTGTAGCCCCAGAGCTGATCACAAACCTCCCCCTCCTCTCTTTATTTCAACTCAGGTGTCTTAAATAACCATCTGAAAATCTTCAGCTGCCTCTGCTATGTATTCCTGCCTTGAAGGGCAGGAAAAAAGCCTTCAGTGCAGAGAAAAAAAGGTCTCTGGGGTTGTTACTCTCTGAATCAAGGGTTGAGGACTGAAGTTTTTCTTCACTGGGATTCTGAGGCTTCTGTGTTGCTGCTCTGATGTCTGAGGACTAGGAACTTAAGAATGCTTACTGTCTTAAAATCCTGGTTTGGCTAACTTTTTAAAATTTCTTTTAAATTCCAGAACATTTGAATCTTCTTGGGAAACATGAAAACAAAGAACTGCTTTTTAAATATCTTTCAGGACAACTGACACATTCCAGGGAAAAGCAGTTGGGTTCTTTTTCTCCAAAATTCAGAAGAAACTGCATTCTCTGGGATTTTTAAGAATTGTAAAATGAAAACGGTTTAAAATTTAACCTTCAAAATGAATGTTGGGAAGTCCGATGAGAAAACAAAGAATGGCTTGAAGTCTTCCTTACTAATAAGTGATGAAAATGGAAATAGCTATGCATGTGACAGAGGTACACCTTCCTCAGAGAATTGTGCCGCCAAGATACATGCTAATTCAGCTGACCAAAATATAGTGGATGAGCATGAAGGTGATACCGTTTTCGAAAATAGGGGTGACTTTAGAAGTCTTTTGAAACAGCAGTGTATTGAAGTACTTGATCTGCAGAAGACACCTGGTAAATACAACTGCACAGTTGCTCCACTGGGAGGTAGAGATGCTGCAAGCCAGTCTTGTGCAACTGAACAGACTTGTATGTGTCCTTTGTCCTTGGAGGCATCGACAAGCTTAGTGAAAGATGATTTTGCTATGGAAAAAATGCAAAATCAGAGTATCAAACACTCAGTGCCTTACAGTCAGACTGACTCTAAGTCTGTACTAACTCTTCCTGCTTCAGAGCAGAACATGCAGTCCCTGAAAAATGACCGGGCATGCTGCCAGCTGAGCACACTGGATGTTACTAAAGTTACAGGTGAAAGTCTGAGAACTGATCAAAATGATGACATGCATCTGGGGGAAACATTGTTCTCTTCTGAAGTATGTATTGGAGAGAAATTTGATGGAACCAGCTCAGAAAGAACACCTAATTTCACCTCTGCAGATATTGAACCCTATCAAAAAAACACTATCAAGACTGATAAAGAATCAGAGGACACAGAAGCACAGGCTGTAGAACTACCAGTTGGATGTATAGATTCTTACAAGCGAGATGCATCATCACCATATATTAATATTAATGAGGATGACCAAGTGAAAACCATGCAGATTACTCCTTACCATGATGAAACTGGGAATTCCAGTGCTGAAACATGCATGGATAGTCTTCTAAATAGTGTGCATCTTCTCCCAGTAGATCAAATGGATGGCGAAGTACCAAACAAAACTAGTGAACCTTTAACCAAAGAACAAAGTATCTCTGGAAATGCTGCTCTTCAGAATATGCACAACATTCCTTCTGTATTTTGCAGTGTTCCAAAATTAAAGAAGACTGTTATGCCTGAGCTGAAGTGTGAAGCAACTTTTGTGGTTTTCAGTCCAACAGCTGATGAAAGCAGTTCATCTCTATGTACTTCAACTCCTAAAGAACGATCAAAAAATAGGACTTTTTCTGTTTCAGCTTTGGAAGAACTTGGAGACAAGTCTTCTAGACTAAGACCAAGTGAAGGATTTGTAGGAGGGCATAACAGAAGGTCTGGGCTTAAAGCTAGTTCAGATCAAACTGCAAGAAAACCAATGGGCAGGTCTTCTATGGCATCAACAATAACCAAAGCAAAGAAATCAGAGATAGTTAGTTTTCCCAAACCTAATTTTAAAAATGTTAAGCCAAAAGTTGTGTCTAGACCTGTGCTACAGCCAAGAGACAGTGCAGCATTAAAACAGTCTCCCCAGTCCCCTCAATTATCATCTGTCACCTCACCTTCAAAGGTTGGTTCCCCAAGGCAATTGTCCTCTTCTATAAAAGTCCTGAAAAAAACAGTAGATCTAGCTAAAGATACTAAGGTGGAATTGCCTGTAAATAAGCCCCATAAGCTACACGTTAACAAACACCTCTACACTAGCCAAGTCGGACATGCCACAACACATCCCAGAAATGCTTCCCACAAGGTTTCAAAAACACCTGCATTAAAGCAAAGTCCACAAGACATTGACAAAACAAGCGCTACCCATCCAGCGTGCTCCTTGGCTTCTGCTGTGCTTCCAGCATCTGGAGAGAGCTCGAAAGAGATGCAAAATGAAGAAATGGAAATGACGCCTTGTACTCAAAACATCGACCTGACCAAAGGTGAAAAAGAGCAAAGCAGCAGCATGGCAGTGCTTCTGGAAGCAACATTGGTAAAAGATACGGCAAATGAAACATTTGATGTGCACGCTCTTCCTTTGGTAAGGTTTTTTGCTTTCATACTTACTTGTATGTTTTGTACATTTGCAAAAAAGGAAATTCAGTATTGCACAGTATTGAAATTGTGGAATGGATTTGGTGTCTACAAATGTACTGTAGCATAGATTTCTGTGTGGAGTCTCTACCTAATAAGACAGTGAAGAAGTATTGTTTACAGATTCGTTGCAGTTGAACAAAGTGGATTCATCTTATTCCATAACACAATTTTTTTTAGTAAAGTCCTTTTAAGACAATACAGTTTGTAAGATTTCTAATAAAAGCCAATGAGTCTTAATTTAGTCAACCTTGTAAAATTGCCTTGCATAACTTGGTGAGATTTTCCAAATACAGCTTTTAATGTATCTTTTTTCAGGATTATTCTAGTGGTGCTATAACTTCAAGTACACATTAGAGATAAATTGTCGTTTTCAGTATTTTCTTTGAAAATGTGCTTTAGAACTAAAGGAGACTTTTTAGTTACATAAGTGTTGTGCATATATTAACAGTAACATTAAGTCACACAAAACCCAGAGACGAATAATTTGGTGGAATGTTTTATTTTTAACATCTTAATTTCACTGTGTCTTTTGTATAATTTGGGAGTTTATTTGTTCGAAGTAGAGCTGGGACTCATTAGAATAGTTGGGAGTAGTCAGGAAATATTTCTCTTGCAGAGGGCATATACCTGGTTTTAGGCAGTCAGCCAGCTGGAAGGTGCAAACTTCCTGGCCGGGAGGTATGCATGTGCTGGTTGGTTGGGAAATATTTTAGGATGAGTCAGCTGCCTGCCAGGAGAAATGTGCTGCTTTAAAATTCACTGAAAGAAGGTGAAAAGAAAAGGAGCAGGGGGAAAGAAGGGAAGAGTGTCTGGGTTGGGTTGACCAGGATTTCAGGAGGTGCAGTAGGCACACAGAATTGGAGTCTTGATGCCTTTTGGAGACTCTTCTGTTGCTGTCTTGTGGATTCAACAGCTTTTATTAAATTGGTGAAATGGAGGCACCAGCTGTTACTGGTAAAATTGTCATTGTCTGAATTTTTGACAGGCCTTACTAAGAAAAATTCCAGTGAAGCTCAGTGTATGGGGGAAGAAGCTACTCAGAACATTTTTGAAACATCGCACAAGAAATTAATAAGTACTATTATTTGAGTAATATTTAACTTGAAAACCTAAGTAAACATGAAAGCAAGGATGGCCTGTTTTAATTCTACAGTCTTTAAGAGTTTGCATTGTCTTACTTTTGGTATGGAGAGTTGAAGAGAATGCATTTAATTAATTCCATTGCCAAAAAGGAAAACTTTGTGATTTTAATTGTTCTGCTTGTACCTGGAGAAGGAATAAGAGAAATTTCTATAAAATATGCAACAGACAAATCAGCTGGATTAAACTTAAGAAGTGGTCTTCTTAAGTGGAAAAGTACAGATTAGCATCTGAAAATGAAGATGGGGATTGTAGTCAAAAATGGAAAGTTCAGTACTCTGACTGAATTGCTGCAATCAGCCTGAGTCACAGAAAAGCACACGAAGAGCTGAACTGTAAAGTGCCTTTTTATAGGCTTGATACGAGTGGCCATGAACTAAAGACTCTATAAACTGGAGCAAGAATTCTGTGTGAAACATAGATGTTTCACACATATAAAGAAGTTATTTTTAAACCTCTCCTGGGTCTACTCCTGCACATATATTTTATGTATGGCACCTCAATGTGTAGGATTTTAAGCTGTTTAAAGACCTAGAATACAAAACTATTACAAGGGCTGTGACATTTCAGGTAGTACAGGACAACTAACTTGTCAGGGCATTAACACGTGCATTTTGTTGGTTAAGATCTTGAGATTAGGTGTAGTCATATAATTGAGTGGCTTAATTAGAGTTTAGGGAGGAAGAGGAAGAAATTCTGATGTAAAATGACCTCTGTAACCTCTTTTTAGTGTGTTGGTCATTACTAGTGATTAGCTTCAAGCTAATAAGTTTGCATTGCTGAAGTCCATTCAGGAGATTGTTCTTGAGGTTCTGAACTGCAGTGGTGGACAATGGGATAAAGACTAACCATGTTGCCTACTTGGGTGGTCAGTATTTCATTACAGATGCTGCGGAGAGAGATATTTAGTTTCACACAGTGGTGGTGTGTGGGTTGAATTGTTGGCTTTTTGGTTTCTGTTTTTTTCTTAAAACAGATGCCTTCTGTGAAATATGGGACAACACAAGGGAAAAACATACCAAAGAAAGACCAACGAAGTGTGTTAACTCCCAAGGTTAAAATGGTGCCATCTGTGTTGACCTTGAAGAGAGGATGTGAAAATAAAACTACCAGCACTATTAAAACACCTTCTCACAAAGAAGCTCTTCTGTCATCAAGCTCTGGTAAGAGATTTTTTCACTGGAATATTACCACTTAACCAGTTTCTTAAAATGAAGTTATACTTCATGTATTTTCTGACACAACTTTTAGAGTGCTACAGAGCTATATGTCAGTGTTAAATACAATATTGTTTAAATTGTAAATTGCTGATACAGGGGCGAAAAAAAAAGGCAGGTTACAACTCATAGTTGTAAAATCTCATCTTGTAAGGAGTGTATTTAGGAGGGTGTGGTGCTATTAGAAAAATCAATATTAAATATTATTTATATTTTGCTATACTATAGTCTTTCGTGAAATTTAATAGCATTTGTAGTATTTTGTGAACAACTAAAATTACTTGAAAGAGGATACAATGCCCAGGTACAATGCTCTTGTGGTAAGCAACTGCATGCTATCCCAGTGGGAATGAGGAGTCCTTATTTCAGGACATAACATATTTTGTTCAACCTAATTTTAGTACAGCTCTGTAGTTTCTAGAAAGAGGAGAGCATAATTGCAGGTGAGCCTACTGCTTGAGCTGCTAATTAAACTCAGACTGATTAATAGCAAGGGCAGGGATGAATCTCTCATCTAGTCTGTAGGCTGCTGTTCAAATCTCATGACTAGAGACTGCATTCTGTAACTGTATTATAGGGATTCAGAAGTGCTCTGGTAGGTTATGTGCTGGGTTTTTTTAACCAAGTGTGGCAATCTAACTAGTTGCAAAGGTAGCCTGTCTATGAATGACTACACTACAATGCACTGTAATTTGGAAAGTACACACCCAGCTATACCCAGTAAAACCTGTTCCTTGTTTTTTTCTTTTTTAACCTACTCAATCTAAGATTATAAAACAGTAAAAAATAGTCCTCTTAATTATATACAGGTGGTGAAGAGTGATAAAATCTGTATATGTATTCCTTTAGGGATGAGTCCCTCAAAGAAACTGGGTATAGGCTATTCTCCCACTTGAGGCTTGCTCACGTGAGGCACTTGCTCAGTGAACCAGGCACCAACCTGTAGGCTGCCAGTTTCTTGGAGAACTCATCACCCCTCTAAATACCAACCTAGAGCTTTCCTGTCTGTAATTAGGAGAGATGGGTATAGATATAGGGTTTTCCTTTAGGTTATTAATACAGATAAGATTTATGTTACTGTCACTAGAAATAAATTTAAGCATAGGTGAGTTATAGGACTAACTTCTTCCCTTCAGAAAAAAACCCCTAGATTTACTTTCAGAAGAAACAGAAGTTATTTGCTGTTGAAAATAAAAGCATTTACTCCCCAGATTTTTTTTAAAGCTAAACCTGTCACTCCTTAACTAATTGATGTATGTTGAAATTATGGTAGTAGAATATTTTCCAAATTTTTCTTACTGGAAAAAGGCTGCTTAAACTAAAAGTACGAAGCAATACTTCAATTTCAAACTTGTGGTGTGATCTGGTAAGAATGGAACTTTAATGCTGCACATGAGAAGAAATTTGTTTTCTCCATGCCCTTTCCCCAGTCCCCTGTTTGTAGCACAGATTACCCTTCATCTTCCTTATGCAGTGTTTTGGTGCTGCAAAGTAGGATTTGATGCATTTCCCCATCCCTTACAATGGAAGTTTTAAAACATGTCCTTGCTCTCTGGTAAACCTTGTACTGATGCAAATCAGAGGATAGGATTATGGGGTAGGATATAGGGAAAAGTAGGAGTTATTTGGGATTGCTGCTAAACCCCCACAGTATTATGAAATCATACCTTTCAGGCAAAACCATATCTACTGTGGCTTACCCCTTCTGTTTTTAGCATTTTTGAAGTAAAACTGTACATATGCTTTTTGTGACGGAGTGGGAGTTTGTAAACCAAACCCAGTTCTTGTTTAGGCTAAAGCGTTCCTGAGGGGAATAGCTATTTTTTCCAGTGAAGTCATTTGAACAGTTTGGTACTAAACTTCAGCCCCCAGATAAATCATTCAGTAGCTGTACAGTTGTTTGCTGTCAGGATTTTGTCAGGCTATAGAGAGACAGCTAATAAATCCAGAAAGGAAAGGACTTCTGAAGGTCACCTAGTACAGCCTCTGCTGCTTGTAACTGGGTCAGTACTGAATTCAGACTAGGTTGTTCAGTCGTTTGTCAAGTTGAATTTTAAAAATGTCCAAATCCTAACGAACTTGTTTCTTCCTGAGGTACTAACATATATGTAGCTATTTCTTAACCAGTTACTGATAGTATTTGGATCATTGGGCAACAAGAGAAGTTTGTGTAAGTTGGATCCATTAAATAGTCTGAACAAGAGAAGTGGCAGTATAGCTCTATGTCAACTCTCACATATGTATAGTGAGGGACAGAAGTGGTGCCTCTGTCCAAAATGTACTTGTGTGTGTATTATTCATAGAATAATCAAGAACTTGTGAGGATTGTGTTCACACAATGGCTGTTCAAAAAATGAAAGAAAAAAAAATGCCATGTATAAAACACCAGTTATAAGATCCTTGGAACTTGTCAGGAGTTGAGATTTTGAGAACTGTTTTTTTTCCCTTGTAAAACTGAAGTACTCAGTGGTAACATACTAACCCAATAGAAAGCATTTCTTTTCAGGAAATTTTCTGATTCTCACCTGAACAGAAGACAGAGAGCAGAACTCATATGCCAAACACTGTATTTTTGTGAGGTTATTTGCAGAGTGTACTAGGCTAGAAATAACTGGGTTTGTTCATTTTGAAATGGTTGTTGAGCATTGTTCACCAGTATTGGTGCATCTTAGGTGAAACTTGAAGTTTTTGCTGAATTAGAAATAGGTTCTCTAAAAGACAAGCACACTTTGATCCAGTGTATCAAAGTGATTTGGGAAATGATGAAGCCCCATTTCTGCAACTGTGACTGGATTTCCAGATTTGCTGCAAGCTAGATGCCTTAAAGTTATTTCTGGAACTATTTATCTCTTTCTTCATAAGAGGGGATGACACACTCACTCCAAGACATAAATCTTAATTCTCTAAAGGTAACTTTTCCATGGTGGGGTGTGTAGGCTTCTGTAGTACTCAATGGCAGGCTGCATGTCTTTTGCTATGTTTGTTTCCTGTCAATGAAAACATTTATTAGAATTCAAGACACAGAATAACGTTTGACTTACCGATTTTTACTAGAAGGGAAACATAATTTTGGAACCCTGGTAGAGGACTTTGATCTAGTTTTAAAATCAAAGCAACTGTTGTTTCTGTTCCCGTGAAACACACAGAGCCTTCTAATTTGGATGTACCATAGCCAGTGTGGAGGAGTAATAGCCTAAAAACAGTTGAGGTGTTATGGTTTGTGAAGAGTCATGTCATTGCCTCACTTGATGGGAGGAGTTGAAGGGGATTGGAGAAGCCAAGGAGCTTTGGTGTTCTCATGGAACGTCACTCCAAGATTTTCTGCTATCTCACCTGCCCCAGCAACTGTTTATTACCACCTGTGCAATTGAACAAAAGCACTGTGACAGTTTGAGCCACAGGAAATTATTTGAACAGCATTAAATAGGAAATAAAATGATTTACAGTACATCTAAAATTGTATAGGCTCACCAATGCCTTTTTGCCTTCTTTTGCTGACTACAACTTACCTGAAATTATGTAAAGGAGAAGAGCTTTACCTGCAAGTAAGACTTCTGATATGCTATAACTTAATCTCCACTTCTGCCTTAAAACTACACCATTACTTGAAAGTATTTCTCACTGTAAGAAACTTCCCATTGTTGTTGATGTCTTAGCTCTGTCAAGATGAGTGCTCTGTTGAGCCTCGTATGTAATTTAAACTTTGGGAATGTGAAAGTATCAGTAATACTATTCCTCTTATTGTTAAAAACTTGCAGAAATCAATGTAAATCATCTGTGGAACAAAAATGCTTCTTGCTATCTGGTGGGGTTTTTTTGAGACTTCAGGTACCCTTTTGTCTCTGATTTAAGTCACTGTATATTTCAGCAGTATAACGGCGCTGTGCTTTACTTATAATTTCCATGAATCTAATCCAGTGGTCACTCCTTTTTCCTCTTGAGGGTATTTTCATAGCATTTGACAAGACCAATGAAAGCATGGGTACAGAGAAGCTTTTAAGTATGAATTCTGTGTTTCCTTAAAGATGTTTTTGAACAAGTGAGACCTTACCCTTATGACAAATCGATCATACTGAAGGACTTTTCCTGTGTTCTGCAACTACAAGAAGCATGGGAAAAATAATTCCCCACATGCTATAGAAAATACATGTATACAGGTTTAGTGATACTTTGAAATACTGATTTTCTTTTTAGTTCAAAATTGCTAAATTGCTGCAATTGAATTTTGGCTTAATCATATATTAAATGTGTGAGTGAGAGAAGCTTCCATGGTTAAAACGAACAGGCAGTGACAGATTAAGACTTAGTTTGTTATTGAGTGTTATTGCTGTTAATTGCACAAAGAAAAGCTTCTCAGATGGAAAATTCAAAACAAATTGTTTCAGTCAGTTTTCATACAGCTGGAGACATATATAAACTTGGTAATTCAGGACTTCTTAGAATAGCTTTTCACAATACTAGTGAAGCAGGACCAAAACAATTTAGTTCCACTAAGCATTCCCACAGTCCTTGAGTCTTTGTTCTGATGCTGAACTAGGAGCCAACCAAAATGTAGTTACTGAAAATAATTTTTCCACTTGTATCATTCCTGTTATCTACCGTGTAACTCTTTAAAGCTGGATTGACATACTGTGAAGAGGAAACAAAATATTTAAAAAGACAAACATTACTTCCAGGTTCTCGGGATTGAAACAGTCATGACTTTACTCAAAATCCTAGAATAGACAGTCACTTGTAAAGGTGTTCATATACTTTGTCATAAACAAGTCTGGAATGCACCAGGGTCTACAAATAAGGCTTAAAATTTAGTTTCAGCCAGTCTTTCTACGTTTTCTTTTACAGAGCAGCCAGCTTCCTTTATGGATCCTAAAAGCAGGTTCCTCATACACTAGCTTATCCAAGATGATTACTTGTCCTTCTTATTCCAGATTACTGAGTTTCAGTCTCCTTTTCTGTAATATATATATGTACTAATTAAAGCCTGTGTTAAAAGTGAACTTAAAACTTCTATGTTCCCCTTCAGAGGTATAGGAAGGAGGAAACTAATACATGGGTCTCCACAGAACATAAGTCTGTAGTCCATAGTATGACACAAAGCTTGTCTATGATCCTTCTTTGGTCATCTTAATCCATACATCTCCACTGCATAGTAGCTCTGTATCTCACAACCAGTTCTCTAAACCAGGAAAAAACTTACTCAGTGTGTCCAGAAGGACTTTTTTTCCAGCTGATGAGCTTGTGAGACTTCAGAAAACAGTGTTACTTGAGAGAGCCTGTCACCTGTCTCCAGTCACCTGAGTTGGACTTGCCTGGTAATGTTTCCAGTCTACTTCGCCCTCACTTCCTGGACATCCTCAACAGGAATGGTTTGCTGGAAGCTGCCTGGAGCAATATATTTACTTGTGCTGAGTACTGACTGCTAAACTCCTGCCCCAGGTGTTGATCATTCAGCTACAAAATGGTCAAGAAAATGATGTAATCTGAATGTAGCTTTGTCAGTTTGCTTTTAGCCTTGGCTACCTACACTATCAGAAAAGCTTACCATAACTTTGACACCTATTTTCTTTTATTTCTTTTCATTAACAAGGAACTCTTCCTGTGGGATAGGTTCTGCTTGTGTTTTTGCAAGCCTTTCTTAGGGTTCATCATAAAAACATATTTTGGGATCAAATACTTCTTATTTAACTTTGGAAGTCAAGTTGACCGGGAGAAACAAGTAAAAGTGAAAGGGTTTTTGTTTGTGATTGTGAGGTAATATGGGATCTGTTGCTATGAATGATTTCAAAGCAAGCTGGTTTATTTATCTCTGGATAATTCGGATGTGGTTCTCCGAGTTTTGAGGGAATGGGGGAGAAGAGGCAGAGGGAGTTGAAAATATATGAGTTTATGGGTAATTCAGATAATCTATTGTCTTTCAAAAGGGGGTGTTTCATCCTGTCAGCTTTGTTTAAGGTGCCATCAGTGACTGTAATTAGGGAAATAATTTTTCACGTATGTTCCCAAACTTTTTGCAGGCAATTTTGTGACTAGCCCCATTGAAGTTGTAGCATGTTATACTTGTACCAAGAAGCGTGATTGTACTTGCAGAGACCGATCCTAGCAGTCAGCATATTGAGGCTGTCAGAAATGTGGATGTATCTATAAGAATATTTGCCTTTAGGAGAGAGGTGTGCACTACTTCCCTGCAGGGGAATTTCTTGGTGCCTAGTCATTTTCTTGCAAGGACATGCTGGTGTGTCTTCAAATAACTCCTTACCTGTACTACTTAGTTCTGAATTCTCTCAGGGTAGGAGTAAAGGAGGAGGGAAACACACGTAATTGTCTTCCAGAAGAAATTTGTAATTGTTTTGCTGCAGCGAGCTTCCTCTTTCATTCAAGGAACACACAAAGTCCCACAACAGAAAGCTTAAAAGATTAGTGGATAGCATGGGTTTTAAAGCTGCAGTCTAAATCAAACAAAATTTAGTACCTAACATGAAGGGTGTGTGGTATGGAGAGCTGGACAATAATGAAAAAGCATGATTGGATGGGGTTGGTGGTTTTCTTTTTCCTCAGCTTACCTTGCAGTACATTGATTTGACTTCTTGTGCCCTGTACTCCTAAACAGACAGACCTTTACCATAGCTGTGTTAAAGCTAGCGGTTGAAATTGGATTGTTTAAGTCAGCATGCAGCCTACGATAGTCTCCTGGCAAAACCAGAGTGGGCAAGCTTTGCCACTACTGTGCCTGGGAAACGAGTAAAACTATCTGCTGTCCAGAGACAGGCTTTGCCTGGGGTCATAGGAGGTGGCAGCATGACTGTGCAGATATGGTCTTTCATGGGGCTGCTCCAGTGCAGTCTACAAAAGGAAAACCCTAAAATGGACTAAATCCAGCAGGCATCATTATGGAGAGACAGGAGGTGAGAGAGTGGGTGTGAGCTCGGACTTGAGGCCAGGGAAGAGAAGGGCTGTTGCCGTGTGCTGGGGAGGTCACAGTGCAAGGGGTTGAAGGGAAGATGAGGAAGGAGAAGTCTCTGATTGTGGTAGGGTTTAACTGGGACGAAATCTGCCACATTTCATAACCAGACCAGATAGGAAGGGGGAAAGTGAAATTGAATAGTAGGCATACATGAGACACTATTCTTCCTCCCTTAAAATACCTTACTTCTGATGGTTAGGATCATTTGAGGGAAGAAAAAGAGTTGTTTTGGTTATTGGTAACTGCTGATAAATGCTTTGTAGTAGTGATGATCCATTCACCAGGTTTAGTCCAAGAATGTTCAGCTGTGAGGGGAAGAACATGTGAACACATACCTGCATGGCTACTGACACCCTAGTTTTATTTTTGACACTCGCTTACTGCTAGTAAGTTCCTTGCTACCTGTCTGAGGATTGTAGGGGAATGGGAAGAATGCTGTGGAAGTCTGAATCAATAGAGAATTGAATCTTGCCTTAGTAACTTAATAACTGTTCTCTGACCAGCTGTTATTCCCTAAACAGGTAAATTTCTCTCCCAGAAATATTTCAAGACCCAAAAATAACTTGACATTCCCTGGTTTTGTCCATGTTTATGTTGAACATTTGAGCATTCATAGCAGCATAATGTAACTGTGTTGTGCCTTTTTGGTAATTTTGGTAGTAATTTGAGACTTTAAAAGGGAGAGATGATTAGAAAGGCATTACCTTAGAATTACAAAACGTATGGTAACCTCTCTTCCTTCCTTGAAGAAACACTGATACATGCATAGCATAATAGATAGTATAGTTAATAATGCTGAATAGCTAATCAGGCAAACTGGGGAGCTTGCAGCCGTCAGAAAACTGTTAGTATTGCTACTGTTTTACAGTGATTACAATGGCAACCATAAGCACTCTTACATCTGTGTTAAGATAGGTCTGCTGGAAAGAATACCAAAGTCCAGTTTGTTTTTCCATTATTTACTTGCACTTTTCTATAGATGCCAAAAAATAGCTTGTTTTCTTGAAGATTTACTCCCTGTGCTTTATCAAGACTTTGTACTGTAGGCTTAGACAGAGCTTTTTCACCAGCTAAGAACTTCAGCATTTTAAAAACAGATTTTGGATTTTTAAACTCGCTGGGAAAATCAGAAATGCATAAAGCAAAAATCCAAAATTCTACATTTTCAAGAGATTGGCCATTGAAGGGCCAAACCAGCTATTTGTGTTAGCTTTAGGTTTAAACAAAAGCAGCAATAACAAACAGTATCCTTCAAAAAACTCCTTTTGCACTTAGTGTGCCCAAAGTTTGTGTTTAGAAAAGGCTTCCCACCACTCATTTCCCGGTGTCATGTAGCTCCGTGATTGTCAGTTGCTCAGTGTTCAGCTGTAGATGTAAAATGTGTTGATGTGTTTTGAAATGGTGGACATGAAACTTTAGAATTTGTGAATATGCATTTGGCTTTACAGTCTGCTTCATGTCAACATTCTGTCAGTGTGTGGTTTTTTTAGGCTCCAGTGCTGTTTAAAGGAAGCCTTAATTTTTCTTGACAATAACCACCTATGATGGATTGATATGAAAGGATGATTATTTGAGTAAGGTTATGAAAGCTGACTTCAGAGCTTCTTGAAGAATGAGCTTTGTTCTTTGCTTATTTCCATTCCAATACAAGAGACTTTAACATAGTTCAAGTAACGTGGCTGTTGCATGGAGACTTCTTTCTAAAGAATTGCCAACTCAT
This sequence comes from Certhia americana, assembly GCA_018697195.1. NCBI lineage: Eukaryota > Metazoa > Chordata > Aves > Passeriformes > Certhiidae > Certhia > Certhia americana. Next base: position 36,727,741 of record CM031860.1, read on the forward strand.
TAGTTCACTGTAGAGGAATGTGGTATTTCTGGTATCCCACTTCAGTGACTAGATTAAATAACTGATGAAAGCCTGTTACTTTGATGCTACTGCTTGTTGTCCTTATCATAATGGTTGACTAAATATCCTGGTTTTATGCTCATTTCCAATACTTTTGTTTGTATTCCATATCTTCCTGCTTTTGTCTTCAAAACCTTTGCATTTAAATCTGTGCATTTCCCTTTCTTAGGGAATGGTACTTACAAAAAAATCTTTGAAACCATTAGTTGAAGTAATACCTAGAGTAGTTGCTTAATGGTCTTTTGTCATGACTTAAATTCTCCCTCGAGCTGTGCTTTTGAAAAATGTATTTGAGTGCTTGAGTAATTACTATAATAGAAGCATTATAGGAAAGTACCAAGCAGTAGAAAAACTAAGAGAAAAGGTCATCTGTTTGATCTGCTTTTGAAACTGGACATCCTAGAGATTGCTGTTCTTACTGGATGGGTGTGATTTCAGAGCACTGCTACACCAGCCTCTGCAGAGAAGCTGGGCTTGCTGCAGATTGTGTATAGAGAATTTGCTGTACTAGACTAGACTGAGATTTTCACATGCTTACTTTGACCCCTCTTGAATGAAAATCACTGTGAAGAAAACAGGATTTTGTTCCTGTATGCTTTGCACTGGATGAACGAGTCCAACACGATAGCAATCAAACATGTTACCTTAATCTTTAAGTAATCAAATGCAGCTGATAAAATGCATTTGTTCCTCTAGCTTCCTTTTGTAATGTAGAACTTTAACTCACTAAGTCATACAAACTTAGCACACAGTGTTTGTACAGTGGCACTTTTTTCTGTTTGTTTTTTGGGGGAGTTGCTTGGGTTTATACCTTGTTTTGCTTGGGAGGCTATTTAGAAAAGGAATTCCTGGCTGGTTTGGATTAGTTATTTTCCTGGTATGTTGGCCCATTAATGAAACAAGATTATAGAAAACATTGTGGAAGGTTTTATAAAGCTGTCGGGTTTATTCTATGACATGCAAATGTGACAGAAATTTTTTTGGTCAAACACATAAAATAGTTTGTTACATTGTCTGGAGTGCTGTTTCAGAGGTGCTTTTAAAACGTGTGAATTTGTGGTTTGCTATGTTCTCATTGCACAACAAAGCTTGTATGTTCTTCAGCATGTTCCATATATTCAATTGTCCATTTCAGTAACTCTCAAAAAATTCCAAAATATGGCTGATAATTTTGTCTCAGAGATTTAATACCAGGCTACAGTAAAGCTGTACACAGAATCAGAGTTCTGCATAGTAATGACAAGTAGTAAAAGTGCACTTTTGAAGAGAGATCTGAGGCAAAGCTTGTTTAATTGCTCATTGAAGCTTGTGTGTTAAATTCTGTGACCAGTAGTATGTAATATGTTAATGCAGGTTTAGTATGTATTGTGAGGTTTCTCTTTTGTTTCTGAATTGATCTGAACTGAGGGAAGTAGCTTGGACATACCTTCCTTTACCAGTCCTGTTCCTGGTTTTGTCTACGTGATGCAGGATGTTTTGAGGCAAGTTACCTAATCCTGTCACACCACCTACTGTTGAAAGGCAGGCATTGGGCATGTTTTTCTTGTCTAAAATTTAGTGCAATCCCCTTGATGTTATGATTTCCTGGGTTTGGTACAAATTGAAGGTTTCTTGGTCGTTACTATTTAAAAGTAGAAATCCTGTAGTAAAGCTAGTGTTGCTTAAGGTGAAATTACTAGCTAATTTTTTTCATATTTCAGCAGTTTTCTAGCTTAAACAAAGTTGAAATATTGTTTATAGTGACAAGAATAAAGGAAAGGGTATTCCCTTTAAACAGAAATTTGGTTGTTCTAAGTCAAATCTGAGACACTGTAGTTGCTTCTTTTCCATTAAGATAAACTGTCAGCCTTGAAAATGGTAGTGACATAAGAAATGAATGTATTTTAGATAGTTTTTCTTATTATAAATAACAAAATTACATTTTCTAAAATGTAAGTCTGTCTTCTATATCTCTGTGTACAAAAATGAAAACCTCTTTTCCCTACTCAAAAGCCTCTATTGAGATCTTGATATTGGGGATAACAGGAGTCAACTCAGTGCTGGCAAGAGAAGTCTGTGTGTATAAAAATTCTCTGGGCCATTGAAATTTTAATCTAGATGCCTACTTTTGAGGAAATAAACTAAAAGCTTAATTTGTCTAAACTCAGATTTTCTTGTGGAAAGTGTATTTGGTTTGTTAGTAGTGCAAGAGTGAGCTCCTCCTAACACCTACCTCCTGTGTAGGTGCTTTTCCTATTTGATCAGATTAGCTGTTGGCTGTTCCTATTCAACAAGCTCAGATGAAAACTGGATTTAATACAAAAATGTTTCTGCACCTGTTGGCCATTAAGAACTTGGTTTTGGAAGTGCTGTTAAACTAGTTCTGTAGAACTACTGAGTTTTCAGGATATTCTATGAATACAAAGCCATTTGATAATCTCATGCTGTCTTATATTATCGAATGATTTTATCTTTTAGTGTGTTCTGTCAGAGGGGAGTGGGATTGTGACTCTGTTTTGGGGAGGAACAAATAGAAGAATCTTTTTTTAAATTGTCTTTGAAATGGAGGTTATATTTTTGTGGGATTTCCAGTACAGTGAACTATAATGTGATGTAGTAAATGCAGAAAAAGACTTTTTTTATGTGTGCAGATGTCTGCACTGAAGGCAAATCTTTCAAACTCTTGACTTGTTTCTAAGGCTTTAAGTCCTTGGAATTGTTTTTCTGCATTTACAGCACTTTTAAAAATGTCAGTAAGAAATAGATTAAGCCATTTGATATGGACTTTTACTGTGTAGGCATATTTGTAAAAGATATTGCATATTTGTAGGCATATTTTAATGTGTAGGCATATTTGTAAAAGAAGCACTCATTTAAATTTCTTTCCTACTCCTTGTGTTCTTATTTCTCCCTCCTCTTTCCACCCTAATTGACAGGTGTAGGATCTTTGCCAGGAGAGAAGCATGCCTCAGTGAAAAATTCTCCGGCCTCGTGGACTAGCTTTGGTAAATCCCTTGCCAAATCCAAAGTGCCTGTCAAAAGATCAGTACTTGAAAGAACACCTAGCCTCTCATCAGTCAGCAGTGCTCAGAGTGAGCAAAGTCTTTTCAGCACTAATTGTAAGTATATGTAAGGCCTATAGGTTTTAACTGATTGATAGCAAACATCAGTTGCTTATTGGTAAAAATCCCCTTGGAAGGGAGTCCTCTCTGACAAATACCTGTGTTAATTCTGATTGTATCACTTATTAGTTCTAGGTCTTACTCTTTTTGCCTCTTTACTTAGAACTTTCCTTTTTGAGACATACTGTTTGAAGGAGCTTTGAGCCCCGGATTTTGGGCTGATGAGTAGAGATCTTGGTATAACTTCTCTTCCATCCTGAAACACATAACCAGCATGTCCTCTTAAGCAAGAGTTTCCTAGTGTTTGCATGTAGTGTGGTATGTCTGAACAGAATGGTTTGCTTGTCATAATATTTGGAACGGCATGTTACAGATTTTTTGATGCTAAATGTTTTCTTGATCCAGTTTATATCTGCTTTCAGAGTTTTATGACAAAATATGTAGATGAAATTACAGGCACATAAGTGAAACTTGTTTTAGAAGATAAATCTCTGCTTGGGTAGACTTCTGTAATTTCTAAGGTAGTTGTAAACATTGATATATGACCTAACCAAATTAATCTTGATTAAAATTAGTGAGAAAAATACCAGGACTTGCTTTGTTTTGAAGTTCTACAGCAGTTCTTAAGAGTTCTGAGGGGAAAAAATATGAAGGAAATAACATACAGCTAACTATCAGACATATTAGTATTCCCAGCTATGCATATTCAAATAAGTACATTCAAATATTCTGCTACTATCATATCATCTGTTATATCTTGAGGACTGGGCAAAGGCCTTTTATTTGTGCCAGATGTCACTTAAATCTGTCTTCCATGAACTGAAAAAGAGAACTGTGATTAAACATGCGCATATGCAAACACACATAACTACACTTTCTCGTGTTCTTCTCCCCCCGCCCTGTACTGCCTTCATTAAACTAAAACTTAACATATTCCTCAAATGAATAAGAGTACGTGTCATAAAATATGCATGTGCATCTTGCTGTGTAATGAGATCTGTTCTGATACTGTGACAGCCATGTTGACTTTTGCTGTTCAGGTTTAGGACTGTATCTGGAATTGCTAAGCGGCTTTGTCCTCTCTTCGGTTTGCTCCCTCATGTAACAAGGGAAGGGGTCATCGCTTCATAACAAAGGAGTGTATTCAGATTAAGTATCCAAACAGATGACTCCTTATTTAGCCTGATTTGCTAGCTGCTGTAATCTGTTTTGTCCACTGCCTTCAAGCTTACAATTTTTTCCAGTTCGATTCACGAAGACCAAGCAAGAGCAATATGAGAGGTTGAACATGGCTGCAGTCTCGTAGACTTTAAGCTTGCTTAGATCTTTTTTAAATGACTATACCAGGAGGACTCCGCAGTTGCACAGAAACTAATTTTTCTCCTGTTATTTTCTTCAATTCTACACTAACACCACCGACTGACTCAGGAAGCCACTATGATATTACCTTACTGACATTGCTGGTAGTGGGGTCTTACAGCTTTTGTATTGTTCCTTTGTTAGCCACGTTTACTGGGAAGAGAAGTAGGTTGTGTTCCTTTTATTTCTATTCTAAAGCATGTATTTTGTTTTGTGGAGGTTGGTAAATATATGCAATGTTTTGATCTGCTGATTTTCTGTGTGATTATTTTTCTTTAGAGAATTTTTTATACTTGATGAGAATTATTTATATCTAATAGGTTTTGTGAGTATAATGACTTAAGATTATGTGTAATTTATATGTGAGTGAAATTTTTATGACTTTGAATCAAATTGGAAAGAACTAAGGAGTTTACTTTGTATTCTAATGCTAAGTATAGCATTGCTCTTGTTTTTTCTTCTTTCATTTAGTCTACTATGTAATATTAGAAAAAAATTTGCAAAGCTGAAGTGTTTTTATTAGATTGGTGGGACACACAGAGATCAGAATGGAAGGTTTATGCTCTGTGTGTCATGTAATGTATGACAAACTACTGTGATCCTGTCAACAATATTAAATCAAAAAGGTGCTTGGCTTGGTTGGAGTTTGTCTTCTGTTAGCAGAGAAAAAAATGACAAGAGCATTTCTCCTGCATTGTCAGCTCAGCCCTTTGTTATGGGATGTCCTTGGATTCGTAATTCCATGTGGCAGCGTTAGGGTTTGGGTTTTTTGTCTAATGAGCACTTGAACTTTATGATTCTTTTCTCTGAAATGGCTTCTTATTTGAGAAGTTCAGAAATCATGAGGTTTGAAATGCTGTTGTTACTAAAAACATATTTTATATGCAGTCAGTTTGAGCATTGAAAACTAGTTTTTTTAAACTGTAACATCAGTTTTAGTGCTGAGCTGAAAATACAACTCTTTTAACATACTGAAATGCTTAACTCTGAGGTTAAGAAAAAGAATCTAGATTTTAATTCCATTAGAGTAATTAAATATATAGTAAACAGTGTTTCAGAAGTTAAAAAGCTGATCCTAGCAGTTGACCGGCATCTGCATTTTTGTACAGTCAATATTTCATTAAAATTCTTCTAATGAGTTCAGTATTCAGATTTTAGTGGGCTGAGATCGCTTCATACCTGTCCATCTTTATTCAGGTCCTGCAGTAGCTGCTCACAATTCTGTGAATAAACAGCTTTAAATCCAAAAGTGATGAAACTCTGTAAACTTGTGAGGTTTTGGTGGAGTCATTTTGGGTTCTTTTGATTCCTGCAAACAGCATGGTTAGCTGACTCCAGAGTTTATAATAGGATGGAGCAGTGCCCTAACTAGTCCTGCACCAGAAGGCTGCTTGCACAACTAAAGCATTGCTTCCATGGTGTGCTGCTGATTTAGAAGAGGAAGTGCCACACTATTTTCCAGGCAATTGTTAACTGCTTGAAGTGGGCTCTGAGCAAACATCCTTAATTTAGTGATTTACAAAAAAAGTTAAGGACTGCTTCACGCCTAATGCTTTACTAAAACAAATTGGTTTTAATTATCTAATGTTGATCAGGGTCAGATTCCCATAGAATAACTGTGTTACTGATGTGTCATGCAAATTGTTCCTCGTGTATAGATTTTTTTTTTTTTGCAAATGTTTACTTTTTGTACATTTAGAGCTGCTCCAACTTCCTTTTTTTAAAAAAAGATGATGGCTTCAGTTGCATGTGTTTCTTAAAGGGAAATCCTCTTTCTGTGGTAGAAAATACTTAGTGGCATAAAAAGCATCTTTTTGAAGTAGTTAACTCACACGGTTTATGCTAGCCTATTTAAAGACAATAAAATAATCTGTAGACTGTATGTTCCATCTTTTGATGAACAATATTACACATGTAGTTCTCATTGCCTTTAAAAAACCCCAGTCTTATTAAAACACTAATCTGAGGCAAACCTGGTAATATATGACAAAAGCTTCCTCCTACTTGTTCCCCCACCTTCTTTGTTTTTCCCAGTGACTAGAGAGAAAAGCAGCACTGTGACAAACAATTCCACGGTGACTTAATTTTTGCTTGCCTCTGGTAAATGCCACATGAATGTGTTAGTATAATTTCAGTGTGGTTTAATGTGTCCTTAATGTGTTAGTATATTTTTTTATGCCGAAACCAAAGTCTACTCAATCTGTACTTACTTTAGAAATATTTTCATATTTTTTCTGGACAACTGAAACAATGTTTTCCCAAAATTTCATTTTTTTGTTTTTCAGGGAAAAATTTCCATTGTGACCATAAGCTCAGTCCTCTTTCAGGGTCCTTTAGTCTCTGGTAAAACTGACTTGTCTTAAGATTTAATATTCTCTAAACTACATATACCTAGAACATATTCTTTGTGATTCTGTTTTGCAGCTGCAAGTGCCACAGTCATCAGGAATGGAGAATGGCCTTCAAAACTAGCCTGCCAGAATGGCACTTCGGGGTCTGTCCCTTTGAAAGCATTACCAAGATCTAGATTGCACTCGTTGAGGTCAACTCCAAAAGGTATATGAGTCTGTTTGTAGACTGAGGAGGTAAAATCACATCAGTGGTGCTTCAGGTGTTGTAAGACTTCTTAGGAAGGCTAAAAATATTTTTTGTATTTCTGTAATTGATGGAAGTATTTCATCATGGGAAATGAAGAGGTCTGTGCTGTGGTACAGCTCAGGTTTGCGTGGTACAGGGACTAAATGCACCTTGCTACATGGCAGGAGTCATCACATGAAGTTGGCATTTTTTTAAAACGCATTCTTTTCTTTCAGGAAATTCAGTGCACAGATTCTGTCACTGCTGGTAATCTGTAGAATAGATATACCTTGAGGCTATCCTGAGCATATGGTTGTTCTTGTCTTTATGCAGACTCTGTATTATCTTCATCCCTTTCAGGACCGAAAGGGCCTTGGAGGATGGGGATGTATTTTTGAATAAGATGTTGTTAGAATGTATCTTCTGTAGATCAATGACATTGACTCCTCTTTTGGAAGGAAGAATCACAGAAACTTAGCTTTTCATGTTGCTTTTTCTTGATTTTCTTCTTATGGGCTGAATTAGAATCTTTAATGGAGACAAGACAATTGATTGTGTTTTATCATTTTGTGCTAAAAGAAACATTAAATGTACTTCCTGACTTTGTATTGAACATTGTTCAGGTTCCTGTTTTGGTTCAAGCTGGGAGCTCTTGATTGGCCAACAGCACATCTTCCACTTGAGCCATAAACACCAGTTGACAAAGTCATTCTCTGACCAAAATGAAAGACATAATGGGAGCAGATAAATAAGCTTGCTGTGTCTCTTTCCTAAGTCCTAGCTATAATCAGCTTGCTTCTGACATCTTTGTGGTGAACTGTTTATTGTAATTGGATAAACCTAATTAAATGCTGTACTCCTGCATTAGACTTAAATTTTAAGCTGGTATCTGACATAATTGAAAATAAATAAGAGATGCCTGCCAAATGTCTTGCTGTTGACTTGCTTTAAAAGAGTAAACAGTGAAAAGAAACAGAATTTGCCACAAATTGTAAGCCACTTTGGAACAAACACGAATCATATGGCTTTCTGACAAGCTGATGCTTTCTGTTGGGGTCCAGTGCATGCGGCACAACTCTGCATAGCTCATCATCTTTGGTGACCTGGCAGCGTGCCTTCAGCACCTCAGGAGCAGTGCAGCCAAAGGAAGATGGTGTTTCCCTTCAGATCAGTGGCACCTGGACTATGATGTTGTGTTTTGGGTCCTTTTCAGACCAACAGAGCTGTTTTGAAGCTGGAAAGATCCAGTGTAAATTTAGCAATGTGGGTGTGGTCTCTATCCAGTGAGAAAAGGTTGAGGGAGTTGAGCCTGTGCAGTCAATAACTTGAAAAGGACGGCTATAAAAGGCTGTGGTGCCAAACCCTTTTCAGTAGCACCAGATCGTGTAAAAATCAGAAATGCTTGCAAACTGTATAGCGGGAGATGCATCCTTGCCCAGTGGTGCCATAGAACCACCCTTCCTGGAGGTTTGCAAGGCTCATCTAGACAAAAGCATGGACAGCTGATCTCGTCTTCATGGTGACACTGCTCTGAGCGGGAGTGTGGATATCTGGCCTCTGGAGGTCTCTTTCAGACAGTGTTTACTTAGCTGCATTGTATTTGCTGCTGTTTTGAGACTTAAGTAACTTGATCTTAGTGCTTAAACAAAATCTTTACTAATGTTTTCTCCTGCTTAGAAGGCTTTTAAAGCTGTCTTTTCATTTCTTCCTTGGTGAGTTCTGGCAAAGCAGAGCTAAGTTTAAATACAGCTTAAACATTCTAGAAGGTTTCTTTTTTTGTGTTTGAATAGATTTGAAGATCTTGTACTTAACTGTAAAATGTATGATATATCTTTAATTGCTGGCATAGTTCTACTTTAAAGTTCATCTAAGCTTTTACTTTTAGGAGCCAAGACCAGGTCTGCTTCACTGAATCAATGTACACCAAAATCATCTGGGCCTCTACACTTAGCAAGGAAAGTCGGTGAGACTAGAGGTAATCAGCTGTTGGGTAGTCAACTTTTCACTTTTTCTTGGATCCCTCTGTCTTTAGAAGGAGCAGCTATGCTTTATGATTTCAGAATAATTGAGATAGTTGGCTCATTTTCTTTGCAATTTACCATATTGGGCACTGGCTCTGCAAAGTTCTGTTCCTTACCTGTTTGCTGTGGGGACATTCATTGTCTACTGTCTGCTTGAAACTTGTATCCCATAAGGGCTAAAAATACAGGATAATTAATCTTTCTGTTAAATGATGTTCTATCATTTCTGATATGTTTATCATATCATCTTCACTGCTTAGAAGGTTCTATGCTTGCAAGACACAATGTAGACTAAATTTTGCCAAGTTTGTGATTAATTTAAGATTCTTATGAGAGCATGCTGATCAGCTCTGGCTGTTGAGGATATTTACTCCACTTTATGCCTCTGTATCAGATAATTTGTTTTATCTTGAACTTCGAATTAAAATTAATCCTTTATGCAAAAATGAATCAAAAGAACAGATACAAACCTTTGAACAAATGTTGTAAGATCCAGTTTTCACTTTGCAAAGCTCAATTTGCAAGGCTGAGGCAGGGAGAAAACAAGTACAGTGGTGGTACAAAGCAGCGTATTTCCTGATGAAACCTGTGCCATGGGATCCACACTATTCCTAAAGCCTGCAGAAAGGTGTTGTTAAAAGACCTTTTATGAATTTCTGCGTGTGACTTTTGCACTTACACCCAGCAGTCTAGAAGATTGCTTTCATTCAATATCCTTCAAAATATCAAAGTTCATAGGTAAATTTTCACATAACTTTTAAGTAATACAGTAAGGGTGAGTTAACTTTCTCAGCGCTGTTAGATATCTAACTTGATTGTTAGCACATTTGAGAATGTTGTAAATTTATTGCTCCTCTATGCAAATAAAATAAATGTAGCATAAAGAAGAAAAACCCTATAATGCCAGTATAGATATTAGTTTTTCATTGTTGTGGTCCTCTTTGAATGAGTAAAATGAAACAGTACTACCTGACTTAAATGAAATATAATAATTGTAATTGTAATTGGGAATGCATCCTGCATTTTCCAAACAGTTTCTTATAATGCTAAATCATGCCATCTGCCATCACAAGAAAGAAACTGAATTTGCAAAGTTTGAGGAGCTTATGTGGAAAGAATCTTGAATCTTAAAAAAAGGCAGCCCTACTGCCCCTCACTGGCTTAGAGTATAATTTTTTGTTTGTTTGTCTGTTTCCTTTCTGAAGGTACTCCTGGAAGGAATGTACACCAAAGCCTATCTTGCTTGGGGCCTGGTGAGTTTTCTGCATGCATTTTATATTTTCTGTGGTGCAACTCAAATTAAGTTTATACATTATATTAGTATATTGGTTCTTTTCTGGGAAAAACAGCTGCACAATGGATAATTCTGTAAACTATCACTGACTCTAGTTTCAAGGAATATGGAAAAAATTCTGTTTTCCTGGGTTTGCCTGCTTCCTGTCTTCTGGCCACCCAAGTCTTAGGCTATGCAGTCTGTTCTGTTCTTCTGTTTCCAGTGAAACCTAAGGAGGTTTAAACTGTATGTTTTAAAAAAAAAAAAATGTATGGAAATGAAACTTGGGTGTAATTTTTACTTTTTAGCCAAAGTAATTAAGTTGCAGCTTAAAAAAAAAAAAAAAAAAAAAAACCACAAAAAACAAATAGTAGAAACCCACATAGCCTCCCTTTTCTGGGATGTTCATTGTAGATAACCTGTTGGTGTGAGCTGTCTTTGTGAATCACTGTAGACTACATTTGTATAAGAAGTTGAAATTATCGGAGCATGTTGATATATGTGCCTGCTTGTATGGCAGAGGGAGAAATCGCAGCTGATTAAGTGGCAGATGGCATTTCAAAATCTGGCAGGGTTTTAAGGACTTCATATTGGGTTTGTTTTTGGTGTTTGCGCCAGTCAGGACACCTGGTGCTAATTTCTATCTGCCAAGAGACTGAAAAGTCTTCAGATTATGCTTTTACTTGCAGCAGTTTTCAGGTCTTTTCAAGAGATTTGGCAGTCTAACTTAGTTTCCTGAGAATCAGTGTGTATTTGTTGAATTAAAAGCTACTTGTAATTAATTACTCGTTGAAAAGCCCTTTTTGAAAGATGCTGAAGATCACTCGAAGGCCCTGTGTCCCCCGAGTGAATCGCAGATGTCTTTCTGAGAGAGGTGCTGTAGCCAAGCAGATGTTGTAAATTTGAGTCTGAAATTACTGGGCAAATCAGTTCTGACCTGTAACCCTGGTATTGTGGCAGTGTTTTTTAAATTTCCTGTAGTCATAACATGCATTTAATGCTTTTGTCTTTTACTCTTTGGGTGTCAAATGTCTACATATTAATTGTGGCAGAGTACTTTATTATCTTCTGTTAAGAGTCAGGGCTTCTGTCAGACTTTACCCAAAGTGCTTCTTCTGTTCCTTGCTTTTATTGATACTTGGCTGAACTAATGTTAGTTTAGGTAAAAGCTGACACTCAGTTTCAAGAGCTCAAACTGAGTCTATTATCAAGCATGTAAGGATAATTCATCTAGCAACATAATATCTTGATCAGCTCACTTGAGGAAACTCCTAATAAGCAATAAAATCCATTTCCGGACTAGATACTAGAAAAGTAAATTTCTCTTATGCTTGCTTGTAGTAGTATCAAAATATAACTTTATTTTCCCCTAAATTTAGTGTGCACATTCTTGCTTGCCAGAAAAGTAGTGTTCCCTCCCCTTTTTACTTGTTTAGTAGAATTTTGCTTATGATTCATCTTTCCTGACCTAATAAAGCATGTAGCTACATAACTTTGAAGTGTTGGATTTAATGCCTTAAAAACACAGCCATAAACTCCAAATTGGCTGTAATATTTAGCAATATGTACTCATACTTTTGCCAGTAAAATGGCTGTATTTCAGGGTTTGTCTTAACAAACCTGAACTGCTTACTGTACTGAGTTTCCAAAACTGGAGATGTTAGACATTCAACTTAATAAATTCCTTAATACAGAGAATTAGTATAATTTCCCATTTATGAATGCAGAGCTATCTGATAGGGTATTTTGCATTTTTAAGTATTTTTTCCATCCTTACAGTTGCAGATAGTTCTTACAGAATAAAAATGCTGTGTGACTGCTTGAATATTCTACACTACAATGTCTTACATTTTAAGAAAAGACAAATGGTCTTTTTTTAAATTAACTGAAATAATGCCAGCCAGTACCATGTAGAATGAGGCCCACTATCTTCTTTTTTTTTTCTTTTGGCTTTGATATTATAGTGAAGCTTTGTTCTACTGACTGCAGCTAGTATAAAGCTTTTGTTCTTTTATTTCAGTGCCATAGTTAAGTCTACAGTTTTTAGTCTTACCCAGTCAGAAGTTCCAACCTCACTTCTATTTCCTGTCCATGTGGACTAATTTGTTACAGCAGTATCTGATAATTGATTGCAATATTAAGGTATTAACTAAGCATCTAGCTCAGCTGTTCATGCTGCCTTTCACATTTCTTCAAGGATGGAAAATTAGCAGGCTTTTCTAAATATGCTGTCTGTTCCCTTAATGTTGGTGCTGCAACGTTTTCCATTCATTTACAGCAGTGATGCTCAGCCAGAATCTGCTTGATGTAGCAAGCCACAACATACTCTTAGTGTACCTGTAAAACTGGACAGACTTGCCTGTTTGCAGCTGTTCATTTCTTTTTTGTGTTAAAACATTCACAAGGCTTCTTTTTCTGAATTCTGTGTTTTTCATGGGTGATGTTCAGTGCATCAAATAAATTCTACAAGTTCTGTGGTATATTTCTTCATCACTGGCTTTAAAGCTAAGGCAGAATTAAGTTCTTGAGAATAATATGTTTTATTATACTTCTTAACTTCTAACTTTAAGTAAGGACATTCATGTGACTTACTGTAATGTCTTAATGTAAATATGAATAAAAAAGTTGCCTCTTATGAGATGGAATTTTGAACTAGACGCAAAACTACCTCTAGAAATGCATAAAGTTAGTGCTGTTTCCTTTTTTCTTGAGCCCTCCCTGTAGAAAAAGCTGGCTGTGTCTAATCCCTCTGTAGTGAATTACAGTGCAGTGTGTGAAGATGCAGTGGGTATTCACATCTCAGGTCTCTGTTATTGACCAAACATAAAGTTACAACACAGTAATCTCTGAACCTACGTAAGCCAGGCAAAAGCAAATATCCTGTTTGGCAGTTTCAAAGGTAAAGCAATCATTTTGAGAATAAAGTATGTGAATATTTGGCTTATCCTGTTGTTCCATGACTCTGAAAGGGATCTGTGGTGTGTTATGGGTAACAAGGTTCCACTTACATGTGCGGCATATAACCATTGTCAGGACAACAGCAAGGACAACTGATGGATGCACGTGTAAAGGGTTATTAAATATGAACAGTGTGGTTTATGTTGTATCTTTTAGCACTGTGATGGAGTATCCACTGTAGAATCAGTTACTAATGGCTGTAGAAGCCATGGAAAGCAAAGAAGCTTTGTCAAAAAATGGTACATGCTCCATCATGGTGTTCTGTTTTCTTACTCTCATAAAGGATGTTTGTTTTTAGTTCAGCCTTTTGTGAGAAAATATAACTCTGGGAGAGGGAAGAAATTCAGTCAGGGGGCTTATTGCAAAAGTGAATAACAGTGCTGATCAAGCTCAAATGGAAAAATAAGGTATAGCTATAACAGTCCATGAAGTTGTCCCTTGGAACAGGTTGTTAAAGGTGTGGTCTGGCTCTTCACTCAAACTCTTATACTAGTGCTTTTGCTGAGAAAATACTCTGGTTCAGACAAAAGTTGGAGGCATACTTTAAGGTTCAGTTTACACCCCTTTCTTTAATGCTCTTACTCATCCCTGATGAAACTTGGGAGGAAGAAGTTCTTAAGTTGTAGATTCTTTGATAGAATATGTTACTCTCAAAATACTTGCACTTTCCACATCTGAAAAACAAGGATTAATGTTTATGACACTCTGATTGTGCTTTGACAACAACAAAGAAGACTTAATGTTTTCAAATTATATTATACTGTGTCAGAATGTGTATTTTCTTTTAAAAATGGGAAGACTATTCTGAGATCTGATGCACATTGTTATGAATGCCAAATACTTAGGTCTTCAGTTGACTGTCTGTGGTATTCAGGAATGTGTGGCAAATTGCCCCAACTGAAGAGGGCTGTCTGCTCAAGTAACTCAGGGCTTTGTTTATCCTTTTGTATCTGATTAGAAGATCTTTTGGGGTTTGTTGTTGACTGAGGAGTGGTGTTTATTTGCTTGTAAGAGTTTGTAACTGTAGAACAAACTCTGCAGTCAGTGGTGTTGCTTGGAGACTTGAAAAGGCCTTGGTATGTATGTGAACATATATGCCCTGGCAGCCAAGAGGTCCAGGTCTTCCACATTGCAGAAGGGGGACTTCTGACTAGCTCTAACTGGGAATTTCAGTATAGATGTATTGGATAGACTGGATTCTCAGTCTCTGGCATTAAGAGCTTCAGCATTTGTAAATAAGTAGTCGTGTCTCTATCCCTATCTCCAAAAGAAAAGTCAGGAAATCCTGAAGAAGAACTTGGAACAGTTTTGCGTGCTCTGGGGTGACACAGATTAGTAAAGATTACATTCTATATTCATTGAATGTAGTTAATGTTTTAAACACTTGAAATTCTGGGAGTTGAACAATGTAAATTTTTTCTTTATCCCTTGAAAAGCAACAGGCATTAGGCTTAAGCCTCTTTTTGCAGATATTTTACTGTGGCTGGACTATTTTGTTGCCTTTCTAGCTGCAGTAAAGAGCTGGCTATAGTCTTTTTTTAGATGTTTTTTTCATTCATGTGAACTATGAGGACTGCCTGAATGATTCAATTGTCTCATGATCTAACCTTAGAATACCTTCAGGCTAATGCTCTTATAAACAGACAGCAGAGCTACTAAGCAGACTAGCTACTGCACATGAACTAGCTATGACAGCTGGAATTTTTTCCATTTCTATATAAATAAATGCATATAATCTAAATGTATGAATTGGAGTTTCTTAGTAAAGATATTCATTGGGGACATATAATGATCATTTATTTTGAAGAGATAAGGGAATATCTATAAACCTGAAATAATCTTTGAAACACAATAGCTGTTGCCTTCTTGGCCAGATTTTTCCACTGTTACTAAATATAGTACATATATAAATGTAGTTGGATCTAAGGATTTAATTTCTTGGGTGAGAACTAGAGTGTTGCAGAAGTCTTCAAAGTGAAATGGCTGGTGCTGATATTGAGAGAATGCCACTCTAAACTCTGAAGTCATCTGTTTTGAGTGGATTTTTTTATTTGATAGTTTTTATTAAATCAAAAGGTGTTTTCCTGATGTAATATGCTTGGTAGAATAGGCAATAGGATGCAAAAAACCAGAGGTTCATGACAACACAGTGTATTCCAGATTTGTTCCCTTCAGCTAAGTCTATCAGTGTGTTTGTATTCATGTTCCTTATGTTCTTCTCAAAATTGATTTCTGAAAGTTAACAATTTGGGAAAGTTCTCTGCTGTTCTGTGCTAACAATCAGCACTCTTCCCTGTGCCTTCAACAGATTTTTTTTTTCAAAAAACAAGGAATTCCAAAACCTCAAGGCTTGCTATGGAGTAACATGTGAGCAATCTAATTCAAGTGGCAGTGGTATTCTGTGGGCAGTTTCTCAAATTGATGGACTGAAAATGTTGGGATTATATTTAAAATCTCAGCAATGAGGACTTGGTGTAGGGGTTTTATCAGTTTTGCTATTGTGACAGGCAATCATTCATTAAGGCCTTTTGTAGCCCAAGCAAAATGGTTTTCACAATACAAGGTCTGTTTCTTCTGTTAATGCTAATGTTAATGTTAATTCTTCTGTTAAGGACCTGTTTTCTGGATTACAAGTTAGATATTTCAGAGTTCTTTGTTATTATTTAGTTCCAAACTTCTGTGACAACCTTGCTCTCCAGCTCTGCAAATCTGTACTCCAAATAAGTGGTGATGCAGAACTATGCAGGCTTTCTACAGCAGGAATGCTTGTAGCTTATTTCTGTGGTGTTTATTCTGTTGTGGGGAGGAATGTCTGTGGGTCTCTTCCTTGATATTTATTTTGATAATATTTATTATTTATTATTTCACAATAACAAGCCACACAGGAGAACAACACAGAGCTTTGGTTTTCTCACACTTGTCTAAATACTGGATAGGCCAGCGGGTGTGTGAGTAGAGAGGGCAGCTGAAAGGGATAGCTACAGATTGCATCAGTGCAGTTCAACTGGTAGATAGAGAAAATTCCCATGTTGGGAGCTGGAGTTCATTGGACTCTGTTAGGGGCTTAAGTGGACATAATACTTGAAAGATCATTGAGCTGTCACAGAAACGTGAAACTCATGGTCTTGTGTCAAAGATGGTTAAGCAACTTGTACATCTGCCTTTCTTGTCTGCATGTCTGGGGTAATGGGGAGCGTACAAAACCCACACAGGTAGGCAAAAGATAGTGAGATATCTTGAATGTGCTTTGTGCTCTCCAGATAAGCCACATGTCTCAGGGCATATACTTACCTAAATTGACCTTATTTGCAATATTGCTCTTTATTAGAAACTCTCTGGGTATTGTTGTGAGGCCATGGATGAAATAAATGTGCATGATAGATTTAAATCAGTATTGTGTAAATAAATAATTAGTAGATCTGTAGGCTATGGGTCTAGTTCAAGCATTTATTTTTCCTCTGTTTTTGAGGTTAGAGCTCACAAGAACTTAAGCATACAACTACCCTGTTTCTGAATCACAGCAAAGAGGCAGATGTTAGTTTTTTTCACATTTGGCCAGATTATTGAAGCTTTAAATTAAAGGGCATGTTACCCTAATGCTGGTGATACTGTGCGGTGTTGTAGAGTAGTAATAGGATTTTGAGTGAGGAAGTCTAACCAAAATGCCATTTTGAAAAGGATATCATGCAATTGCACTTCCCTTAAATCAGAAGTTAAAAATTAAATGATTCTTGCAGTGTTATGTGGCTGTTCTCAATTCTAGCTCTGCAGATAATGTAAATGCCACTGTTGCATGAGGGAAATGCAGACCAGCCTGATTCCTGGTATCAGTTTGCTTGGGAATCCACTGCAGCATCATCTTCAGTTTGAGAGGCTGCTGAATTTATAGTGATTAAAAGCTTCTGTTTACAGAAAAAAAGAAACACAAGTTATTTAGGATTTTAGTTCTTGCTCTGAGGAAGGAAGATGTTTCCTTTTTTCTTCAGGACAGGATTTGAACTTAAAATTAGTCTTGAAGCTTCAGTTTGTATTCTTTGTGGCAGAAGGTGCTGTTGCCTACAGGACAATTAGCTTTTCAAACTGGAGCACTGGGTAGAGCAAGGTGATAACAGGAAAGTGGAGTGGGAGCAGTCATTTTCCAGAAATAAAAATGAGGACACAGATGACCCTTTGGCTCTTAGTAGGTTCCTGCTTCTTGCATCTCTCTTTGCATAAGCAATCACCCTTCAGTTCGTCCTGAAGTAAAGCATGCCAGTAAAATCCATCTGCTCTGTGCTGCTCTTGCTGTCTTGTGACATGGAGCCAAGTGTCCTTTATGTGGGCTTCTTGGATCTAAATATCTAGCTCCTGATTTAGACTTTTATACAGTGAGACACTTAACTGTGTTCCAATGGCATTCTGAGTGATTGTTGGATGAGGAGAGAGGGAAAGGGACAGCAGAAATGCAGATACTGTGGATTTGACCTTGTGAGGCTGAATTGAGAGCCTACAGATGCCAGAGCACTTTGCTCCTTTTTTGTCATGTTGCTAATGTTCCAGGGAGTGGCAGATAGGCTAAATCTGCCGGGGTTAAAATAAGTCTGGCCCCTCCATCAATCTGATGGTGTCATCAGGTACCTGGTGCATTTAGCAACCCAGACTGAATTATGTGGTCATAACAGCACAGATCACAAGTGCTGCCCTTGGAGTCAGAGGAAGCCAACAGTAAGGTGCTAGTAAATAAAGTCTGTCTGTCCTTTTGTCCTCTCTATATTGCTTTCTATTTTATTTTGCTCTTTTCTGGTGCTGTTTTCTGTCACCCTTCTCTAATGTCAAGAAAAAAAAAGACCTGTCTGTGATCCTCATGTTATGCATGAAATTTAGACAGTGCATGTTCCTGGCATGCTCTGTTACGATCCCGTGGATTATGCCCTGGCTTTGTAGTCTGCCAGTATGAGGCCCTAGATGACTATTGTGGGAGTACAGACAAGAGTGGAAGGTGTTGTTTCCCTGAGCTAAGGAAACTGTGCTAGCACATGCACAGCCACCACAGTAGGATATGCTGTGTTGTGACACTGAACTCTGGAAAGATTGTACTGGAGGAACCTCGCTGCAAGTTAAGTCTTGCCTGGGAGCTGCTCAGACTGGCATGGGCAGTCCTCTTGCTGGCTGCTGTCAGAGACCTTTGAGCTGGGTGATGACAGTAGATGAGACATGCATCCATTGCTTTTTATTAGTGCTGTCACGTCTGCTTCTGAATAATGCGGACGTGTTTCAGATTTCTGGGTTTAACAGAATTAAAACTCTAGAGACTAGAAAGCCATTTTTGTCAAATCAGAATTTTTTTTACAAATAATATGATGTATCTGTTTCTTTATGGCCTATTTTCACCCAAACAAAGAGCAGGAAAGAAGAGGCAGTAAAAATATTACTTGTGTATCTCTGTAAGAGGAGTTTTGGTCTTTCCTACATGAATTTTGATGTTCATATAGAGCTTTTGTCTGCTCATACTTTGTGTGGTGATTCATTCCTTCCCCAGTTTCCAGACAGCTCCATTACATCATGTTTGCCCTATAGAGATTCTTTGTTCTAGCTCCTGTTCCTAGGAGGTTTCAGCAGGGTGTTCCATCTCTGGTTTTACAGCTGATGAGGAGTTCTTTACCTTTCTCCTAAGCACTATTGCAAGGATGGGGAAAAGTGGTGGGTTGTTCTTTGGATGTATTTTGTTGGTTTGTAGTGGTTTGGGGTTTTTTTTCAGCCTGATTGGACTGTTTCCACCTTTTTGAGAGCATCAAATTGGGAAGGTGAGAGAGTAATTACTACATAGGGCAGCTTCTCCCTTGGAGAAATTTGGGAACAGGAGGGAAATAAAAGGGAGTTCTTGTGGATGCCCTGGCAAAAGGGTAAAACCTCATGTGGCTGGGTGCAAAATTATGTTTGAAGACTGTAAGCCCAGTAAAAATCTCAAAATTCTTAATTAAGAAAGGATTTGACAATACTCATCTAATATTTGATGAGATGTGCTAATGAACTCTGTATGTGTGAATACACAAGTCTGCTGTACTGTGCTGTAACAAGTCTTCTGGTTTGCTGCTCAGTGTGGTTTTCAAGCATCATAATAATGCAGCCCAGAAAGGGGCAATGTCTTTGATAATAGTATTGGATTAGGAAAGAGTCTGGAACTGCAGGCTGTTGGAAAGATAGATGAACACACATTACTTGTGCCAAAGCTCTTCAGACCAGAAAGAATAGATGAGGTTTCATAGCAGTAATGACATGCATGCCCTGCTGTGTGCAGAGGCTGCCCTGGGAACGAAACAAAAAAACCTAATTTACTGTCTTTGTACTTATTTTGAATGGTATTGTGTGGACTGAAGATGTATTATAGTACTTCAGAGTTGGTGTTTCATCAGTGTGCTGGGAAATAAATATTTTGGTACCTGCTTTGAAAACATGCCGGGGTATTCTCACGCAGTCTGCTGTGGAGGTTGCCTTGGTGGGTCTGTCTCAGCTCTTCTGCTCTACATACAGTGAGCATCTGCTTCACTGTCACTGCACCGGGCTTTGCGTGATGTTAAAGATGCCCGGATACAGCAACAACATGCTATTTTTAGTTCTAGCTGACGTGGAAAATAAGCTCTATGAATTTAAAATGTAAAGCATGCTAGTAAGGCATGCTATTAAAATATGAAAGTCAGATTTGTGGAGATAAAGGACAGGTAAGACTGCTGAAATGAGACCTGCCACTGTGATATTTGATTTAGCTTATACATGCTTCAGGGTTGGGTAATTGTTTCTGAAAGTAGAAAGACTGTTCAAAGGTATAGATGTTAGAGAACATTGGCTAGGGTTTGCTGAAATGGTGGAAATACAGAATCAATGGAAAAGTACCTAACTTTGTTGTCTCTAAAGAGTGACAAGGTCTGTGGAGGCCAGCTCTTCAAACAACTACAAAAAAGCATGAGCTGCCACTGTCTTGCCTTCAGCACTGGGTGAGAGTACTTGGGTGGTCCCTGCTGCAGTGGCTGCCTGGTAAGAGCTGCTGACCTCTGGAGAAGTAGTGAAATGTCTCATTTGCACAGGAAAGTGGCCAATGCATATATGTCTGGTCATGGTTGCAGGTAAAAAATGTGACATTTTCTAATCCGTAAAACAGTTACGCGTTTATTTTCTAAATTTATTTTTAATTTAATTTTTGCTAATGGCAGTGGACTTCAACAAAGTATATGCTAAACTTTTCAGCTCATTAAATAGTAAGAGGAAACTTTTTGCATGAGGGCTAATCAAATATGGGAAGAACATCTATTTTGTACAAATTCTTCCAACACTGCTTATTTGCCTCAGTGTTTGGGTGTCTTCAAAACCCAGCTGGCAGAGAACTGTTTTAATATGAAGTAATGCCCAAGTCCTTCTCTGATGATAAATGGAAGCATCTGCACTGTTGAGCTGCCAAGCTAGGCAGAATTTCCCTTAAGCAGCTCTCAAATGCTGAATTGTTCTTAGAGAATAGATGTGTGTTTGGATTTGTTAATACTTTAAATGTTGACATAATATTTGATTGAAAGAAACAGTTTTTAAAAGTGCACCCTGAAAAGATTTTGGAGAGCAAAGCTGAAATATGCCTCCAGGAATATTCAAATAATGTTCCTTACATTCTCCAAAGAAAATTTACATGGACTGTGACACTGCCGGATGATATATTCAGCTGGTGAGACCACCCACTTCCTCCTCCTCCTCCCTCCTCATCCTCCTCCTCCCATTTCTCCTTTTCCAGTTCCCAGCCCACGGAGTCCCATAGCAGATTGAGCATCGGTACTGTGATGCAATTCAGAGGCTGTTGGTTTTCGAAATCACTAAGTCGGTTTTATTCTGAGGACAAGCTTTGTTTTCAGAACATCTGGTGAGGAGAAGCTGCCAGCAGCATTTACATTGTGGATATCTGCTTTTACTGATTTTTTTTGCTTGTCTGTGCATAAGGAGTAACAGCAAAGGAATGGAGACCTGATTATTTCTTCAAGCCTGTTTTCTTTAGCAAGAATTGCTCACTTCTGCCAGTAGCGACTTAAAAACATAATATGTGACAGTACATGGAGGCTGTTTCTTGCTTGTTTGTCTTCCAATTGCACTGAAGACATGTTATGGTCCCCGAAATTTTCCTTATCTAACATGCGCATAAGGCTGACAGCAAAGGGATTGCTTCGAAACATTCGTCTACCTTCTGGCTACAAGAAAAGCACTGTTATCTTTCATACAGGTTTGTGTATTTTTGATATGATGATTAGAACATGCATTGAGAAAATATCTTGTTTACTTCAACAGCATCTTATTTTTAGCAAATAAGAACTGTACTGAGCATGAAAGTTTTTGAATTTCAGACAGAAGTCTGACTTCTAAGCAAAGTAGTTTCTAAGCCTCTGCATGTGTGCTGAGCTGCTTGTTTGGAAGATAGTTATTCTGTTTATGAAATGTAAATTGGGATTTGCTCTTTCCTTGCACAAATCCAAAAATAGTATCAGGGAGTCTGTGCTACTAAATATTTATCTAATCATTTTAATGGTTATCTGCTGGGAATTCTGCCTTTTCTGTATCTTGATTGGGTGCAAGGGGAGAAGCAGGGAGAAAGTGGAATGAATACAGGCTGTCATGGTGTGGCTTTCTGTCTGTGGGAAATATTTGAATAATTACCTGTAGATATCTGCTATTACAGATGTTGTGCTAAATCCATCTTATTTGCAAGTGGAACAAGCAAACTTTTGTGCCTTGTTTTGTGACAAACCTAAAAGGTACAAAGTTTTGAGACACTGAGGACAAGTGTGTATGTGTGTATTTAATTCATACACACACAGAGAACACAACAGACAAAAATATTAAAAAATTCTTAGCTGCATTTGACCTGATTTTTATCTTCAGTGTCAGGCAAAGCAAATAAAGCAAGTTTATGAAAGGTGAGCTTTATTCCAGTACATACATGTGTCATTTTGGGGGTGAGGGGTGGAAGTTGTTTTTTTTGTTTGAGCTGAGCTATGTGGCATCTAGGGATACCAAGAGCATCTTGCATAAGTGTTTTTCTCCATTGCACTATTTACAATTTTCTTATGTTTTACTTAGAGGGGAGCTACCAGCTACATCAGCTAGTTTTGCAGCAGCTCTTCACTCAAGAATTTCCTCTTAAATTTCCTCTTGAATTTCCTCACTTGAATACCACCCTTTCTGTTTTTATGTTCTTGGAGTTGAGTGTTACCAGTCAGCTTTCCTTACTGTCCTGTGTTTTTACATGGCAGCTTAAACCATTTGCCTTGTCATTTCTTATCCTTGCTAAAGTAAATCCAGCTTCAAAATTCTTCTGGGACATTAAATGCATTTATGAACATAATACAGGCCAACTGTCCAACTGTACAATATAAGCTTCTGTTTGCAGGTTGCTTGTGTTGGCTTTAACTAGGATTTAAATAACTTGATTCCAAAAATTCTTATGTAAAGGGTGTCTTTGTGCATATAACTATATAAATAATGTAAAATTTCTACCTAACACGTACTCCAGGACCAAAAATCGTAAAGGAGAAGGTGAGGGGAGATAATGTTCAGTCTTCCAAATGTACAGTAAGTGCTACTGAAATTTGTATAATTTTGAAAAATAAATGTCAGTGCATGTATCAAGAGAGTTTTACAATTATAAGAATCAGTTTTTGGTTTCATTTCATTTGAGTGGATGTGAAAGCAAAATCTGCCTGAAGGTCTCTGAAATACAACATGTGAAATTGTTTCTAAGCCCTGTGTTCTATTTAAGCAGTACTTGATTAAATAAGAAGTGCTGAATAGACCTGTGTGTTTTCTCTATGTGCAATATGTTCAGACTAACAGTACAGCACTGAAGCTTGGAGAGGTTTTTGTCTGCTTTCCCCCTTCTGTTTTGCTGTCCTTGTCTCTTGTGGGAAGTCGGTATGTTAGCAGAAAGCTGACCAGTGGTTAGCTAGAGCTGAGTATACCGAAAAAGTAGGGCATATGAAAACCAGGTCATAGTCTGTAGTGGGGAATGCAAGTATGTATAGATAATACTGCAGTTTTTGTAACAGCAGAATGCATTGAAGCTTGTTAGTGATTATTTCAGGTTCATGAAACTCAGCAACAGTACATGAGCAATGACTGTGTATATCACAAGCGTTAAAGGTTATTTTCTGTTGTTGTTGTTGTTAAATGCCAGGAGGAGCCATATTTAGTTTTGCAGCACCAATATTACTGTCTTTTCTTGTAGTGGTTTAATTTGATTAAAATGACATGTGCCTTCTTTCCTAAGTCACATGAGCAATAGGCACAATAAGCAGTAGAGAGTGTGTCAATAAATAAGGGAAGGGGGTAACTGCCAGAAGGAATTTCAGGGTCCATCTAGGAACATGAATATGTATGAGTGTTATATAAACAACACTGAGTTCCAGTTTTGATGTAGATTGCACTTCTAATAATCATTGTAATGGATTTCATTCTTTGCTCCCTTTGATCATAGCTTAGACTGACTACCTTTATGACTGTAGACCATCCTTGAGATACTTACAGCAATTGTTGGAATGTAGAATTTTAAAGTAATTTAGAGCACAGGTCAGGTTGGAGTCTGTTGTCATATTGTGCCTGACAATTGTAGTGCAGTAATTTGGTGAAGTTGAATGTAAACACCGCTAGGAGGAATAGGATGGAGTTGCTCTTGGGTTTTCAGTCTGACTGGAGGGTAGTTTGCAGCAGCCTGATACAGTTTGTTCATGTGAAACATGATGGGGGACACACACAGTTGTTTACACAAGTGTTAAATTATTCTAGGTTAGTCATTGCACTTAGTGTTAAATGGATCCTTGGGCTGGATGTCTTTGCACTACTTGCATTGTCATCCATGTGGAGGTGTCAAAGTACCTAGAGTAATTCAGATATGTTACAACATAACCGTGCAGAGTATTCAGAGGAAGCCAAATAAAATCAGATGTTTTTCCCCTAGGAAGGGAACAAATCCAGGTGAAATTTAACATAATATTTAAAGTGTTTTTTAAGGTCTTTCGGCTTGTGTCTGACTTCCAGGACCATGCTCTGCACTGCTTCAAGGTCAAGATATCCAGAAGTTTCTTCTCCCTCCTTAAATGCAGGCGGACATTAAAGTATTATTTTTCTCAAACTGGAAGTATGCTGCACCTGCATTGTTAGGTTTATATAATGAGTGCCCTCTTCAGCAAAACAAAATCCTGAAACCTTAACGAAATAATTTATTTTCCCATCCTGCGACTTATAAAAACTTACTTGTAGCAAGTAACTGCAAAAATCTAAACACTTCAGAGTTGCATAAACATGGTAGAGGAGGCACTGTCTTTCAGTGATGAAATATTATATTTGCTTCCTTTATTGAACCATTTAGGAGTTTTACCAGAGTGACTGAAGTGCTCTTCTGTTCTTCATGCTTCAGTGGTGTGACAGAGTAAATCATCATCTCTGTGTAGATCATCAGTTCTGTATAAACTGTGAGAGAAAGACATTCTCTTATGAATTATTCAAAGTAGTAGTTTTGAGTTGCTTATGTTTTCTCTTGTATAAAGATAAAACTCCAGACAAGAAACTAGCTTTGTAAATAGAGGTCAAAGCTCTTGTGCTTTTTGTCGAGAATTTGTCAAGGTTTGTATACTGTTTTGTCTCAAAATATTTCATCCTTCCCTTCTTGCTTCTTTTCCTCTTTCTTTCCTTCCCTTAAGCAAACTGTACTTGGTCCTCTTGTCTTGCTGGTGACTTCCATTGCTTACTAAACATGTCTTTTCAGCATTACCAGTTTTAGAAACCTCCTTGCTAATAACAAGCAAACATCATAGATGTGTTTACTTGAGCAGCTGACATCCTTTTTCAGTGACTTCTTCCCAGAGTTGTTCTTTGATCACATTCGGAACTATAAAATTACTTCCGTGGGTTGCAGAGCAGGGCTCTTAAAAAAGGATTCTGAAAGCCTGAGGGGTCATGAGTTGCTTAACTGTTCATACCACTTTTCTTCCATCCCCCTGAATAATAAGTGAAGTACTGGTAAAATGTCTGAGACTACAGTTTCATACAGAATCACAGAAAGATACCCAACAAACTGAATCCTATTAAGTATTCTAAATCTAGAAGTCTGCTGGAGAGATTTTATACAGGACAAGTATGTTAAATATTTGTGTCACCCACCAAGAAAAAAAATAGTTCAGAAGTAAAGCCAGCTTATCTGTTCTGAGCAAAAGAAGTTGAATAGCTGGAAACCATTCGTCATGGGGGATTTTGAATTTAATCATGTTCCTGTTTAAGTCAATGAGATTCTGCTCCTGACTTAATCTATGCAAGACTGGGTACTGAATGACCTGCCTGATGTGCCTGATTTCAGTCTTAATAGGTCATGGCTTCAGTAGGCATGTGCATGGTAGCTAAATGGGGATTCTTATTTTCAGGTGTCACAGCTCTGTGTTCTGGGGTTTGTAAGTACAGTTTGTACTCTATACAAGTCTCATCCAATGGGTGTGTTTACAGTAGCTAGAAAATGAAGCTAGCACTAGCAATTTCAAAGGAAGCCTCGGAAGCAGGAATGATCTGCCAGACCCACCCAACACCCCCCACCCCCCAAAAACAACAAAACAAATCCCTCAACCCAACAAAATACATGCCAGAGTCAAAACAGAGTAGCTTATATGTGTTGTTAACACTTAACCTGTGCATATATTTAATAAACTATGAAAATTAATTGCAATGGGGAGCTTTGACAAAAAAAATCTGGAGAAAGAACTGGTATACTGCTGAAAAGCAGATGCATAGCACCTCCTTTAAGGATTGATTGCATGTGAAGGATGTCCCAAGTGTTTGTCAGAATGAAATAAATAGAATTGTTGCTTTGAGTTCAACCTCATAGAAGAAAAGTTAATTGGAGAGTAAATATAAAAGGCATAACAAATAATCTCTACTAGTACCACTGCATATTCTAAGTGTGCATTTTTTCCCATTTGACATATCTAATGGGTGAAAAGGGTCTGGCTGCAAGTTCTATTGCTGTGAAGTAGGTTAGGGTTTGAAAATGACAGGCAACTACACTTACACTTAAAAGCTTGAATAGCTTTTAAATTACTTCAGGGGATTTCCAGTGTGGTAAAAGGAGGCTTATGCTTCTAAAATCTGCCTCTTCCAGTTTTGCAGTTTGTGCAAATGAATCTGTTACCATAGTAGAAATGGCTTGCAGCATTCAGACAAATGAAGTATTACTACTTATTGGGCCTTTCTAATCTGAACTTTCTAAAATATACAGCAATAGCACTTTTTATTTTTACTTTTTTTTTTTTTTTTTTTTTGAGGAACATACCATGAAATTTCAGTGTTAGAATGCAACATTTTGAGTATTTTCAGCCAGTTGTCTCACTGTCTTGTGTTACCCTTCTTTCTTTGCTGCCACAGAAAACTCTGATGTGTGAAGGAGAATAGAATTTCTTTCATTTGTAGTTCATTTCATTTTATGTTAAGTAGTGTGTAGATTGGGACCGCAGTTACCACTCTCTCTGCCATGAATGGCAAGAAGTGGCGATTTCTGTTTGTAGAGGTTTGCTATTAATTTAGTATCATGTTGTGAAACAGCATTTCTACTGTTTTTAGTATTTTAAGAAACTGTAATCTCTCCGTATTGCAATGCATAGGAGTGACCTGAGTCCAAGGGTGATGGATTTGATGTCTTTAGGGAAGTTGTGGTGTTCCAAACAGCTCTTGACTGTTTCACTCAATATCATGCCAAAACCTAACTTATTTGCAAAATTATTTGCAAGCAGAGCCTATCTCTCCTGGTTTGTCTTCAAGAAAAAAAATTCTGTGAAGGCTGCACTGCGCAAGCTGTCTAGCTGGAATAGTGTTGTTACGGTTAAACAGTAACAAGTTAAAGGTTGTTACTGTTAACAACTAAAAATGTTAGCCCTATCACCAGCACCTTTCTAATCATGTCCACCAACAGGTCCTGGAGAATTGTTTCTGTTCTGTCTCCTACAGGGACAACAAAATAGCATTTGATCTGCTGAAAAATGAATGTATTGGCAGTGTAACTTACATCTTTAAAAAGTGTAAAAAAATCCCCAGCATCCCATTTAATTTATCTGTCCAGATACTCAAATGTGGAAATAACTCACCTTAAATAACCTGAGTTGTATCTGGACGTGATTTTGCTTTACAGTTGCTATTTACAGACCTTTCATTGGTATCATCTTTACTGATGGGTAGTAATTGTAGCAAGGGCATTAAATAACCTGGGGTCCTGTGTTCAACTCCTGGTTAAAGTTATATTTGCTACTTCTTGTCATGATAGTGTGCGGCTTGTACACTTACAGCAAGTAGAAGATCTTCCTCAGGAGCCTTGCGTAAACAATTTGTATGTGATGTTATGGAAATACTAGTTTAGGCAGGAAATAGAACAGCTGGGAACATCTGTGGTGAAATTCTTTTAATGAAAGCGCATCCTTTTCTTAAAGAGAACTAGCAGTCCTTCAGTAGAAAAGTCACAGTATTACAAATAGTTCTCACTCATTTCTTAACTTCCTTAATAACAATAATTTTAGGCTCTCAGATACTGCTTATGTCAGAAGCATCTAAATTATTAAAGATGCTATGTTTTTATTTATTACAAGAACAGACTTTGTGCTAAGCCTTTTCGGATATTTAAGTCGTAAAACAGGATTATTGGAAACGTTTTCTGCTAAAGAATAAGTGAACTTGCTTATAAAGCCAGTTGTAATTTAAAATAAAATCCAAATAAAACAGAAGACTAGAAAAAATTTGGTCTTCTTAGCTGTAAACATGGCTATGTTGTGTAACAAATATAATATGACTTGCTTATTTCCACAAATATTACTGTACAATCTGTCACCTGCTTAACTCACTTATCAAGCCATTTTGCCAGTTAAAAAGATAAAAGGTCCTGAAATTAAATGAGTAGCATAACCCTACTAAATCTGCATTTCTTAATTTCAGGGATGACCTCAGTTAGGATTTAAGGTCAGGGAAAGCAAAGATGTATGTGTAATGTGCATATTTTTCTTGCTGCCTTGGTTAGTGGCACAGGTAAAGGTGCTCATATTTGAAGATTTTTCTTGAGAATTAACCTCTCATATGGGTTTTGGTCCTTGTGGTAAGTTATGGGTATACCCCAGTGAACACCACACTTACCTGAGGTATCAGCTCCACAGGAAGATTTCTGTTCCCTTCTTTCTCTTCCTCCCTCCCTGCCCACTACCCAGTGGTAGAAAAATCTGTCTGCCATCTTTCTGGTTTGCTAGCTTGAACACAAGAGACTCAGCGGAACATGAAGTGCAAGGAATGATATGCTGAATGTTTTAAACCTTCTCCACAGGATCTGCTTTGTTTCCACAGCACGCATGACAAGCAGTCCCTCCTCAAGGGGAACACCTCCTCAAGGGGAAGCTGTCGGGCAGCGTTTGCCAAAATGGTCGTCAGTCGTGCAGCTTGGTTAGGAGTGGCTGGAAAGAGAAGTCCCTTAACTGCTCAGCAAGCAGCAGAATGAGTTTGTGCCTCTCAATGGGTGAAGACATATTTTTAGCTAATGAAAAGGCTGGATGCTGCCCTGTTCTCTGTTTTGTTTTCAGCTTGGCAACATGTTTTCAAATAGGCTCTGATATATTGCGTTTAGGCTGTTCCTGAAACAATGATGTGCAATGTCCTATGCATGTCCCTGGGGAGATATCTTTGCTCTTTCATAGCAGGAAAACTGCTTAACATGACAGGAAAGGCACAAATAGGTCCTTGATGTGGTGACTGCCAAGACCTATATAAGTGCATTTTGTGTGTCTTTTGAAAATGTGGAGTTCCAGCAGCACTTAGAGCTGGTATGAGGCATTTGAGATGTGGTATTTTCTGTGTTGAACTTGCACTGAAGCATGGAAGATTGAGTTCACATGGGTGATTTTAACCAGCAGCAACTGAAGTGTTTCTATTAAGATGCTGTTCTATTCCGTTGACCAGCAAATGGTTTTTCAGCTGCTAGGGTAACTTTTAAGTACCATTTCAAGTTTAGTTTTAGACACATGTTCATCTATGTTGGGATTCCTTAAAACATGCTATGTTGCTGTTTCCTTAAATACATTTTTCTAAAGTTGTGAGTTTAATTTTGATAGCTTAAAATTTCTTTCACCCTTCAGGGACTTAATGTTAATTGTGCTGATACGTGTAATCAAAAGGATAAGAAGCACAAGTGCTTAAACTTCAAATTAGAAAAATGACTTTCATTTGTGTGAACCAGTCCAGTGGGGGTGATAATGTGAAAAAACATTTTTAGTGCTTTAAAATATCAGTAGTGATCTAGAGTAACTCAGAGTCTTAACTGAGCTGTGAAACAATGTAGAAATAGATAATCCTTTGTGTAGACACAGAAAATTCCCTTAGGTGATGCCGAGGTAGTCATCTGCCAAGAGGGTAATGGTATGTCTCTGCCCTGTTGCATGGAAATGACGGTACAGATTAACACTTTTTGTAAAGTAATTGCTTGGGTTGGTTTTTTTAAATTTTTATGGGAAAACACCAAATCTGGGACTGATCCTGAACTTGTCAAATGAAGTCAGTGCAGCTGGGGGGGAGCAGCCTGCTGGGTTGCCATTTTGGGCTGTGATTAAAACCAATCGAGATAAGGATTAGAGCAAAGTCATTGAGTCAATGTTGAAGTCACTTCATCAGTGTTTTCTACATAGCCCCTGAGAGTGCTAGGACTGATTCTTGAAGGGATTTGGAAGTTGATCAGCTAATGTAAACTTTAATTTTCTTAGTTAATTTCCAGCCTATAAGCTTAATCATGCCTATATCATCACTGAATTTTTTTCTAATCCATGGAAAAAATTCATGTACTAGCTTTATCTCTGAATTGGTTTATACTCTATTTTATACTCAGAAATTTGTTACTTCTCTTACAAAGTGAATCTGTATGTACCAAAAAAGAATTTGGATGCTTACTTAGTTTGGTAACTTTATATTGCAAGCTGTGGCCATCAATTTTATGAGGAAAATGTAAGAATTGAACTTCTTATGATCTTTTGGTAGATAAAGTATGATTATATTGGATAACTTAGCACTGATTATAGTGCTTCCTACGCACTTAGAAGTGCTGTCACCTTGCTTTTTAAAGAACATTATTAGTGAATTTGATCATAATCTGAATTTGCTTTTAAATGGTGTAGCGTTTCATGGACACAGGAAGATGTGTTTCGGCTTCAGAAACACTTTTGGCACAAAGACAATAATGCAGGCAAGGCTCTGGAAGCTCTTTAAATTCCCACAGTCTGTCCTACTTTTTCTTCCATAATATCCTTTAGGCAGGATTTCAGTGTCGTAGTTAAGTCAGTGACATTTGTTAGAGTCATGTAACATCAGCTCACACTAGTGTGATTAGATAAATAGCTTCTGAGTTCGAACTAAAAGACATTCTGTCCTCTCTATCCAATATAGCTGCAGATACTGCACAAGAAAAAATATTGCATATTAGTGCACTGGTCTTGTGGTCAAAAATATATTTTTCAAGTCTCTTCTTTGTACTGTTGTTTTCAAGGGAAGATTATGGTTCCTTCAAATTACTAAGCCTTACCTATACTCTTCTCTAAAGGACTTCATAGCTGCGAAAAAAAAATAAAAAATCAAGTTCTTGATTCTAACATTAGTCTGAGCTAATATATGTTCTGACCATTAACTAATATATTCGTTGTGAAGAAAGAATTACCATGTTGAATTAGAAGCAGGCACAATTGACAAAGTGAAATTTGGTGATTCAGTCAAAATTCCAAATTCCTTCTGGGTTGATTGGTTTGTTGGTTTCCTTTGCCTTTACTGCAGCAAAGTAGAACTCTACAGTACATCAGCTGAAAGTAGTTTGCCAGCTTAAAATCTTAATTGTATATGCTTAAAGATTCCTGTTTGGAGTTTTTCCTAGTGCTTTCCTGGGTTGTTGAAGCCAAGTTTTGTATGTAGAAATAGATTTCATTTATGATGAAAAAAATAAGTCTGTGAACTTCTCCTACTTGGATTTGTAAGCAATAGTGTCTCTCCCATTTGCTTTATGTTTATCTCTAGCATAACTTATAATGTTTGCAAGCTCTTTTGGAAGGAAGCATGTTAAAAAGTAGTTGAAAACCAGTTAAGCTCTTCTCATATCTGACTTTCCAGAACATAGGAGACTGCTCAGTGTACATGAAAGCAGAAGAGAAAACTCAGCTAGCCTTTTAGTATCTGTGTGAAATGTGGCATGAAAAGAAACTAAAATCAGTGATTTCATCTATGTGAAATCAGGTTGGGTTTTGTGTGGAAGAAAACATACAATGAAAAAATACAGCAAGGTGTTCTGTGGTAAGACTTAAAGCAATTGGAGCAGTCTGGTGAAATGCCTTTTGTGTCTAGGTAGTGTTTACCGTGCTTCAACAAGGAGTGGTGTAAATGGTTTCAGGAGGCTTTTTCCAGCCCTGTATTCTTGATGTTGAGGAGGGTCGGGTGGACTGCAGTATTAAAGACTGAATGTGTTCAAGCGTTGCAGCTTAAATGGCTTCCTCCTTTCTGGCTGTGTTTCAGCCATTTCACCCCTGCTAACGTGTGAGGGCTGGGATCTTCACTAAGGCTCAGACAGGAAGAGGCCTGTATTGGTGTCGCTCTGCTCCCGGGTCCTGGGTGAGGGTTTTCTATATGGGTCTGGTACTGGTCTTCTTCCTGTAACATTACACACACAGAGTCTCTGCGTGTATCCACGGAGGATATGGAGAAATAAAGGAATCAGGATTTGTACTGGCGAGGCAATTCATTGGATCTAGGAAAGGTTTGCCAATAGTATGAGCTAATCATGGTGAGACCCCTGTCCCCAATGACTCTGGGTCCCAATTTTTGTGGACGGAGGCTGATGAAGCAGTAGAGGGCACCAGACAGTAAGGAGCAACCTTTTGTACAGGAGTTAGGGAGAGAATAGACTCGAAGGAGATAGGAGCAGAAGGGAGAGATGCCAGTCTCCCAGCATCACGCCATGCTTGGTCTTTTGGGAAGTTGTGCATTTCGTGGATGACAAGGCACAGCTGCAACTATAAGAAAAAGGAGAACTGCTTCACATATTTCATTGCCTTATCAGAGAAATACCTGAACTAGAACTTACTGAAACGTAAACTCCTTATGAAAAATAAGTATAGATTCCAGTAAATTGTATATTTTTAAGTTAGGGAATTCAAAGATTTAAGATTGCCTGTAATATATATGATGAACTGATGTAGCAGAATGCAGATACCTAAACTGAGGATAACACATTGCAATGTAGTTCAGTCTTTAATTCAGTCCTCACTGGCCAAAGCATCAGTGCACTGTAATGTCCTCATGCAATTATTTTCCATCTTGTTGTCATCTATGTCATTAAAAATGGATGACAATGGGATTTTTTTTTAAGGTGGATGAAGTAGTTTGCTTAATGTAGATATGGTCAATTCCTCTCATATCAAAACACGTACGCTCTAGGCTTCCTAGTACAATAAGCTAGTTCTGCCATCTTCCTTTTCTTTTGCCCTAGACAGTGGTATGGGTAACCAACATGTTAGTTAAGAACAAGCTGAAAAAAAAAAAAATCAAGCATCAATATCACCCTTGGTTATTTGGAAAACAACCAGGACAACCCTGATGCACTGGTAATCTATCTGGTGGATGTTAGAGTTGTTTTCTGTGAATTGCATTGCATTCCAAATTTGTTTGTTTTGTTTGTGGTCATCTCTGAATGTATGGTGGGCTTATTAATACTTTCATTTTTGTAGTAGACATGTGACTCATGTTTGTGCTTGATTTCTACTAGCTAGATCACACAGAATCATGCAGAATGTTCTGAGGTAGAAAGGATCTTGAGATCAAGACAAGACAAGGGTCTTGAGTACAGCTCCCTAGTGAATGGCCATCAAGGGATTGAACCCCCAACCTTGACATCATTAGAACCATGCCCTGACCAACTGTGCTATGAAAACTTAATTCAGTTCTAAATATTACAGTTCCTGAAACTTAACAAAATACCATGTGAATGCGGAGGCAAAATCACTTTGTATAGTAAGGTGTTCAAAGCCCAAGTAGTGTTTCTGTAAAACACACCTGTGGTACATAAAGTAAAAAATATTATGGGAACCATAGTGAGATTTTAGAGGAACATAAGTGCTTCTGAGATTTCCCTTTCCTTTTCATTATTGTGTGTATAAAAATAATACCCAGTTCTGGCTGGAAGTGGGCAGTGAAAAGGGATGAATTTAAAATGTTGCACTGATTCTACAAGTCAGTGCTGTAATAAAGTCAGTGGATGAGGATAGATAGAGACTTCAGGATCAGTACTTCAAACCAAATACCTGGAATATTATGTGATGACTCTGCACTCCCCCTCCAGGCTGTACAGCATTTAAAAAATACATGCTGAAGAAGCTTTGTATTCCTGAAAAAAAAAAAAAAAGGGGGGGGATTTCTGCTGTGTATTTTGCTCCTGCTGAGTCAGTTTAAGCATCTAGGTCAGGTTTCACCTGTCTGCAGTTAAATGTTGTTCAGTTCTTGCGTCTTTCTTAAAAGCCTCTGTGGTGGTTGATTGGTTTCTTCCGAACAACTTGAAAAGGATCTGATGACAGCTGAAAAAACTAGTGTTCCTGGACATGGGGACTAGTACTAGACATTAAAGTAGGGAAACTCAAGAGGTTACAGTAAGAGTAGAGGAAAGGGAGAGCTCCTATGCTGATTTAGGAAACATTTAATTGTCATCTTGGGCTTCACGTCATGTTGATGCAGGGGGAGATGCAAGACAAGAAGTGCTGTTTCTCGTTATCCATTTGCTTTGAAACAAGACCATAGATAAAGAAGCTTCTGAGCTACAGTATCTTAAGCATTTCAGTTGAGCAGATTATCCAGGTACAACGCTGAAAAATGAAGTCTCTGTGCTGTGAACTAGAACTGGCTCCTGACTGGCATGCTTGAATTGTGAACAGAGCAAGTTGGGACTGTCTGCACCAGCTTATACAGACAAGCCTGAGGCAGGGCTTAGAAACAAAACATGACTTCAGGAGTCTGCGTTTGTACAGTCACCAGCCTGGACTGTGAGAGGCACAGGAGGAAGGTGTGCGTTCACCACTTGCCAAGATGGATGCAGGCAAAATTTAAAGTTGGCCAAGTTGTGGAGGGCCTGGGGGGAGGTTTGAAGACTTCCATCCAAGTCCAGCCTTGCCAGGCCCTACCTATGCAGACACCATTAATTTAGTTTTGCTACTGCTTTCCCTGTGCATTTGCCTGACCTGAGTTATATTTTAGCCCACAGCAAGAGTTTTGGAAGAATTTAAGGTGTTAATTTACAGCTAGCTGAATTTCCAGGTCCTCTCAAATGTAATATATGTACTGCTGCAAATTAAACCCAGCAGCTTCCTTATTTGCATGGATGTTCTCAAGTTGTCATCTCCAAATGGCCATAGCTTGTCACAAGGCAAACTTTAAAATTACAGCCATGAGATTGAATGGCTGATGAGTCTTCCTGTTGCATTGCTCAAATAACTTTTACACATTGTGATGAGGGGAAGGCATAATTAGAGCTGTAGAAATAGGAGTGGGTTTTTGTTTGCTGTTTGGCAATTGTCTGAAAGATTTCTGTTTCTGTAATGCAAAGGAAATACCTTATAAACAAAACACAAGACACCCCCCCAAAAAACATCAAACATATCTCACACAAAATAGACCAGATTTTATGTAAATAAAGTAAGTCCTTTTTTTGTGCTGCCCTAATCCTTAATGTACTTTTGAGAGGAAATCCTTGACAGTGGTTGATTCATGTTAGTTTACAAAATCAGATTTTTTCCTAAACAGAAAAAAGTGTTAAGATAGTTGAGATGCATCAAAGATAGAAACATCTTAGCTGGAGCAGAAGCTGATGTACAGCAGGTGAAATGGGAAATTCTGAGACAATGAATTCTAGGTCCGGAAACTTGTGCATTTATCAAATGTTCTCCATCTCTCATCAGCTATCAAGTATACCTGGTTGTAAAATTCAGAATAGCAGCAACTTATGTGAATTTAAAATTTGCTTTGTAGTATTAACTTATAAATTTAATTTTAGCTAAGGTTTCAACGAGTGTCTTCCAGAGTGGAGAAAAGTAAAGGAAATCTGCCTGAAATCTATGTCAAGAGGTGATCTTTACAAATTGAGAAAAATTTTTTCTGATCAATCAGCCCATCCTGATTTAAGTGAGAAAGATACCAAACACATTGTCTGCATTCTGGACAGAATTGATGTATTCATATAGAACCAGAGACCAACTTCCAAGGACAGGTTTTCTTCAGTGTATTACATGATAGCAGAGAACACTTGGCAATTAGGGTGGGGGTGCACACTTGTAGAAAGGAGGCTGCAGCTTTTGGATTTGGTAATGTTGGACAGGAATGATAACTGCAGCACCTAATTTAGTCACCTGAGCTTTGTCAGCCAGGCTTTCAATGTAGCTTAGAGAGAAAGGCTTCCCTTAAGCACTCATTGAAGTGGATTCTGCTCTAAGTCAATGTCTGCAGGAACCTGTTCCACTACAGAGGGACCAAAGGGTATCAGTTGGAGACTTTTTTTTACCTCCAACCCTTTTTTTTTTTTTTTTTTTTGGTGGGGGTGTTTTGGTTTGGTTTTGGTTTCTTTGTTTTGTTTTTTGTTAACTCAGGTGAAATCACTGCTTCATGGAATCACTCTTTGTGGAACTATACCTTTAAAATCATCAGAAAGTGAAATTATGCAGAATAGGACTTGAGTTATTTATCTTAGTATAAACACAGGATTCATGTTAGCTACCCGAAATTTCTAGGAAGATTTAGATCTTGGAGGTTACATCCATAAGTCTGGGAATACCCTCCTTTTCACCTGTTTTCCAGCTGTATCATAATAGAAGCCGTGGAAGTAATTTCAGATGGATTTTGCTGTCTGGAAGGGTCTTTGCAAATGTTTCACCAAGTGAGATTTTTAGGAACTGCTAAGATATGGTGAAGGGTGGAATGAAAACTTACACTACTCTGCTGAATTACTGTAGCTGATGGTCAGGGGATGCAGAAGTACTGCTCCTGTCCTTGCCTGGCTCTCTTCACCTACCCAAATCTTTTGTCAAAGATGTTATCTGGATTCAGACTTCAGATTGGGCTTCTGTAACCCGTGTACTAGTTTTTAGTGCTGTCTGTGTGAGTAATAATGCTTAAGAGCATGAGCTCTCAGGATAGTTTGTTCAGCTGGGACTGGAGCAAGGAGACAGAAGGGGAAGAACCTGTGGCTTGTAGCTGTGCTAGGAAATCCCATCAGAAAGTCTATGTCTGATGTTCTGGCAGGTGATTCAGAGACTTAGAAAAAAACTCCAGCATCAACTTTGTGTTCATCAGGGTCTGTGATAGCAATAGAGCTGGGAAATGCCTGCAAGCCATGAGGTGCTCTATGTAGAGGGTGCATCTCTGATACCTTCCTGGTCCAATTAGTGTGCCTGGACTAGTGTAGGAGGAGAACTGGCAAATCAGCAGTAAACTTCTACTGAAAGCAGGAGTCCCCAAATTGGCCTTTTAGCCAGCAGCACTGTGGTGATTTGGAAATCCTGGATCTGTGCATGCATGGGCTATTGGCATTGCTGGTGCCAAAAACTGTGCTGATGGGACTTACTGCAATTTTTGACAGAGAGCATGGGTTTCTGCTCTTGTCATCACTGCCTCTGAAAGCATCCTAGAGTCATGACAGGGCCAAAGGTGTGGTGTATAAGTTCTCCTGAGCTCCAGCTTGTGTGGTCTGAGTCCTGTTCTGCTGGGTGTTGTGCTGAGTACTTGCTCACCTCTTTGAAAGCAGAAACTGACACCTTCTGTAGACCAAGATCTACATGCTACTGGTCATTTTTTCCAAACTGAATCCAGTGAATGGGTAATTAAACTGCTATAAAACACAACAGCTAACAGCCTGGTGCTATTAATCTACCTATTTTCACATGGAGTCAAGACCTATTAAGAGTTTTGTGCTTAAAAGTAAGAATCCTTAGCTTTTCTAGAGAGAAGTTTAACATTCATACCTCGTATCTGAAAGGCTTGGCCTCCTTAACATGGTAAAAATATGTTATTAGTCATTTTTACCATATTGCTGTGATAAGTCTTTATTGTTTGTGGATTAGAGGGTTTCCTCAGGAATTGTGTTCTTCCAGGGATTGCCAGAAGGGTATTGCTTGCTGTGTGAATAAAGCGAGTACTTAGTGAGAGTGGGGCAATATCAAATGTTTCCACAGATATACACCTGAACCTCACATTAGCAGAAGGACAGGTAATCACCTTGTTGAATATACAATTGAAATAACTATACGCTGTTGAACTGTTTGGCTTTAAGCTCCTGCAGGCAATCCAGGCTTCCTTTGAGCCTCTGTGTGGTAAAGGAAGGGCCACTGCCTTCTTGCAGAGTGTTTGGCTGCATTGCAACAAACCTGGTTGCTGATGCCCAGGCATACTTTGATTGATGCACAGATCAAATGACTGTTGGGAGTGGCTTTTGGGGTGACGTCCCACGTACAGTGATGTCAGCAAAAGATTTTAAAAAATTCAGGTGTGGCATAATCTGCCAATTAAACTGATTAGTGCTCTGGTTGAGTCCTGAGAAGGAGCTCTGACTACAGCCCTGCTTGTTGAAGTCTTTAATGTAGTGCCTTTGGCTCACCTTGTACGAGACTTTTACCAAGTACCTTCACTGCAGGGTGCTGTAAATTGTGGTAGGATACCATGCCAAGGGCTGTGTGCTAGCACTTGCCATCAGGGGAAGTCTGAACTGGCAAGAACTGGCTCACAAATGTTCCTGACTGCTTGGAAGCTGTGACACTGGAAGAGGTCCTGGAACTCCCGTGGGATCGGGATGGAGTGCATCGCTGCTCTGTTGGCAGAAGTGAAAGCTAGCCAGGAGGCAATGCAGGCTGGGCAGAAGGCACTAAAGCATGATGTGGAAACATCTCAGAAGGAAATCAGAACGGTGTTAGCATTGCAGAGGAGCCAGCAACAGGTGAAAGAAGATCTCAAAGCAGAGGTGAAGTCCAGTCACTTGGATATAAGAACTGTGCTTGAGGAAATCCAGCGAGTAAGAGAAGAAATGCAAGCTCGATTAAATACTCAGGCTGATCTGGTCTTACTGATCAAAGAAGTGAGCACCAATTTAACATGTGTAGACAAGGCTTTCCAAAAAATGGAGGAGAGGCAGAAAGTTTTTACTAGCCTGCATCTTCCCACGAGAGAAAATGTTGAACAAGGATTTTTCTTTGAAAAATGCTTACACCAGACTCACATGGGTTTTGAAAGACCTGTGGAAGCTAACAGTTTGGATGAGGAGTGTGAAAAGGAGGTGCTTGGGGGTAAGACAATTGTGACTGTAAGTGTGGGGAGAGAAATGAGGTTGTTTCTATTTGTGCTTGTCAAGAAATGTGTTTAGTCTATTTTAAATGCTTTAAAGAAATTGAATCTCTTGCTTAAAATAATTTCTAGTTAGTATAGATACTACTACACATACTTTCCTACTACATAAAATGCAAAGGAAGGCGCTGATTCAGTTCTGCAAACAAAAAAAAATGTGTTAGAGGTTTTTCTGGTAATCCAGAAACAATGCACAAGATAGGGAGTCTCAGGAAACCAATACACAATGCAAGCTCTGAGGTAGCTAGCCAGACAAATACTATGTGAAATACTGGGCAGAACCCCAGCACCTAAATGTAACTTTATGGAACACGCCCTATGTACTGACAGTTGTGTATTTCTTGCTTTTGAATGGCTATTAACTAGAGAAGCACGCATGAGAAACAGTTTGCTTCATGGAGAAGCTTGGAATGGGTTTAATGCTCTCTCCAGTGAACTGGAGTTGGCTTCTGTGCCATCTATATAATGGCTGTAGATGGAGTGAGAGGGTTTGTGGACCTTTTCTAGGATCCAAATCAAATCTCCTGTGAAGATTCAATGATCAAAAGGCTTAGTCTTTGCAAAATCACTGCTTTTTTTTTTCTTTACTGAAGAAGGATAGGATATTAGATTGTGATTCTGTCCAGTTACTGTACTACATGTAACTTGAAAATCTGCTATAATACTTGAAAATCTGATTTTCAGTCTTCCAAAACCAAGCTTTTCAACTACATTGGGTAAAGTGGTTTTGAGCCTGTTGGAGACAAGTCCAGAACCTGATTTAAAGGTGGAAATTATTCTGCATTACAAGTCTGTATAGAGGTAGCAGGTAAACAGGTCCATTTGAGAGGGACTTGGGCTGTTAACCAATACTGTCTTTAAATTAGACTGCCATTGATGTGGTGGTATCAGTAATCGGACTCATGATGCTTTTGTCTTAATGAAAGCATGGCTTTTGTTTTGGCACCACAGCATGCCTTCTGTACAAATCTGGAAATGATCTGTCGTTGCCCAGAGGTACGTAGGCCATAAATAAACATCATAGTGTCAGTGGTGTTAATCTGTAGAGGCAGTTCATGCTACAGAGGGTTCATGCTTTTCAGCATTTGAAGTGGCTTTGTCTAGTACATGTCTATGATAAAATTGCCAACAGGAATGTCACTGAGTTTCACTTCATGCATGTTTTTTGTTCAGCTTTTTTTAGTATAGTATCAAGGGCTGGCTTGGTTGGATGCTTGAATGAGCTTCTTGGAAAATACTTGGTGGTCTGGGCAGCAGGATAAAAGCAGTGGTATGAAACTGGCAAAGTGGTAAGGGCTGGCTGAACTCTGGGAACAATGGATATTTGGAGCCTTTTGTTATTTGTGGTTAGCTGTTGTATCACTGTATTTAAATGAAACTTCTTCATTAGGTAACGAAGAATGTGATGTAATTTTTTCCCAGAGTAAAATTTGGCTGCAATTGTTCAGGTTTAACACAGCTCTGTCAGGGTCCTAGAAATGGTTGTATAACTAATTTCAAATAATTAATTAAATTATGACATTAGCATCTGTATCGGTGAATTTACCCAATACTCTTACATCAAGAATAATGCTCTAGTTCTCTGTTTGTCATAAGTGGAGCATTCAGGAAGGGAGGTGGAATATATGAGAGAGTAGGAGTATGTAAGCCAGTAGGGAAGGGAGGAACTGACTCTACATGTTTATTCTCAAGTCCCTGTTCTTTTTTCCCCTCTATTCTTGATTATTATCTCCTGTGATTTTTGAAGCAGCTTCAGAAGGTAGTTTGCTACACACGGTATTGTCCATAAAATTGCTGGAAATTTGACATTGTTGCTCTCAGATGTGAACTGGCAATTGTGTAAAAATGTCTACTCAAAGGACATTCGCAGTGACAAGTGGTTAGTTAAATGGTGGTAAAAATAGCCAGAATTGTCAGCCAAGCTTGATCCTTTTGTCCTACAAATTTATATTTTGATTTGGGTTGATAAACCTTTTAATAGCTCTAATATTAAACTGCATGATGGTATATTTCTAATTGAAAATACACCCTTTAACAGTCTGCATCTCTGAGCAGAAGTGTAGGGAAATCTCCAAGAATACAACAGCATTTGAACATTATAAAGCATGATGTGCTGACAGTTCTCTAACTAGCAGAAATTCTTGCCCAGAGAGCATCTATCTGGAAAATTTATAGGCTTGGGAGGCACTTTATACTGGGCTCAGTAAGGAAGGCACAGAGGGCATTAGTAGTTTGAACAGGAAGACTGTTTTCAAAGACTTTGAAAACATACGCAAGCTGTGGAACACTGATGTATTAATGGAATAGCTGATATGTCAGTCACACTAACATTAACTGAGAATCAAAACTTTTGTTCTTAATGCTGTCTCCAGTCGTGAGGTTGAACTTTACACTGTTGGGATGATTCTGGTGTCATCTGACAACTTTCATACCAGGTGTGTGGTATTCAGAAAGGATTGACTCTTGTTGCTTAGTTTGTCCCCTGTTTTTTCTGCGTGTTCTTATCTTTCTTGTCTCTAGATCTCACCTCTCAGGTTTTTTCACTCTATCGTGAAGAAATCTTGTTAAGTTGAAACTGTACAAAGTAATCTGCTTAGATGTCTTCATTAAATTGCCAAGGGATATTTATCTATTGCACCAGTCTTTTATTGCAAAATTGTTTGCTCATTCCCTTTGTGATCAAGGGGGGAAGACTGGCCCTATCTGCACAGCAGTACTGTACTGCCTTTCCAGTCTGAAGGCAGCAGAGAAACCTGAAAATACAGTGTTTACGAGTCAGGTGCTGATTTATGTAAGCTGGTTTCCTCTGACAGGAGATGATTGTGTACTGTGAGAGCATTGAGGTTGCCACAAAACTAGAAATATTAAATCAATTTCAGGACTGTGAATATATATATATATATTGAAATATATTACATTTTAGAGCTTTTTTGCAGTCTTATCCTTGTGTCTGAAAATTGCCACCACTAAGAAATGCTGCAGTCCTCTAGTTAATAAAGTTCAGGCCTCAGTTGCAGAGAGGGAGATTTCTATAATTAAAATTTTAAAAGGAAGAAAAATAAAGGAAATGTAGAGAAAATGGGTTTATATTCAGCAGTACTTTAGAGTGCAGAAAATATGAATTCCTTGCTGCACACAAAAGTAGACAACTGTTATGTTAGAAATAAGTTACTGAATAGATAGGATGACAGAGATCTTGCATTTTATAAAAGTAGTTTTTCAAAGCCCAGTGTGAAGAGTATGCTGAAAAGTATGCCACAGAATACTTAAAGGTGAGGATGAAGTGCAAAACACTGTATCCAAGATTATGGTGTTAGGAATTAACAGATAGTGCCTGCTCTGCAGTGCTACAGAAATAACCCTTTCTCCTAGCTTCAGCAAGTGTTTGTGGAATTTATAACGACTTTCTTTTGCACCTGTCCTTTACATTTTGGTGAGATTTCAGCGTGAAATGCATATTAATTTGTTGTTGTTGTTGTGTTAGTTGACAAGGGCAAGCAGCGGAGTCCCAAGAGCTCATGCGTACGGACTCAAGCCTCCACAGATGCACGTTCACCTGGCACAAAAGCAGCCGAGTTGACACAGTACAAAACAAAATGTGAGACTCAAAGTGGAATCATCCTGCAGCTGAAAAAGTTCCTGACGTCCAGTAACCAGAAGTTTGAAGCATTAACAGTTGTCATCCAGCACCTGCAGTCTGAGGTAAAAAATCACAGCTCATCAGTTTTGGCTTTAATTGAATTAATATACTGATACTAAATTTTGTGTTTCCATTCCAGTGGTTTCTGCTTCCCTGTGGAGGTTATACTTCTAGCATCAGTTGGCTAGAAAAATCAAACCCATGACACTGGGCTTTGCAGCCTCTGCATGCTTCACATCCTCTTTTTAAAGGAGTTTTTAAATGTTTGTAGTCAGAGAGTCCTTCAGGGCTGAGTAGCTTTCCAAGTATGTACTTCAAGTTCTGTCCTTGTTGGAAAGGCTAGTTTCAACAGATAGTCTACATGGCCTTGCTTTGTTAGCTGACATTGGCTGGAAGAGTATTTAAGGGGTCGGTATATTTTTGAGCTACTCAGAATGAGGTCTGAGTTACAGTTTTATTTATTGAATCCTGCATTTTTGATGGTGTCTTAAAATTATTAATAAAAATACAGAAATGCATCTGGAATTATTGAGTGGAATGAATCTGATGTGGCTTAATTTTTCTAATCTGTTTGAAATATGTAATGAGTTAGTCAGTTTGATACTACTCTAGAAACTGTTCGTCTGCTTTGAAAACTTCTGAGAAAAGAAAAATTTGAAGTCAAGGAAATTATAACAGTTATGAGTTTATACTGCACAGATGATGCAGGCTTTAATAGCCATTTCTCTTGTGTTTATAACTAATATTCTAAGATTGATAGCAATTTCATTTCAACTCTTCTGCAACATGGTGATTTTACAGTCTGGTATACAAAAAAACACTAAATTGTCTTAGTATTCTGGCAGAAATGTAACATTCTTATGGGATAATATCTGCTTGCTCTCATTTAATCTAAAAGTGCTGCATTTTTCTCCTATTCTTGTTCAACTCTTAAGAGCGGTGGCTCTTAGCCAGTTTTCTGGGATTGGTTTAGTTGGTTTTTTTTAAAGTCTTCATTGAAACACCTTTCTCTGCCCAAGAAACGAGTTGGAGATCTTCAAAGCAATTTGATACAGGAGTTTTGGATGCCTGTCATCTAACATGATATTGTGAAATTTTAAGTGAAATTCTCACTGCTAAACTTCTGCGCAATCTTCTAATTACTGTAGAATAAGCACACTGATTTTTTTGGTAACTCTTACAATTGAATGTCTTGGCCTAGTGTCTTCTCTCAAATATTTTTTATTGCAGTATTTTAAAACTCACAAATAATAAATGTCTTGTTTAGTAAGAAGAAACCCATCATACTAATTTGCTTCTTCTAGGCTATTTTACAGGTTGCTGTAGCCTAGGTGTGGGGTTTTTTTAAGAATAATCAGAGGTTTAATTAAGGAAAAAGTGATTTTGAAGGAGGGAAGAGAAAACTGCATGGAAGAAACTAGTGATTTTTCTCCTTATTCCTTTTTGTTAGTCTTTTGCAGATGGAAAGAAAAAAAAATCTGTCAAATTGTATAAAGTTAGGAATCTTGGACAGTTTCATTTGAGCATGTGAAGTTTAGCTAGGTATGACACATTGATGTATTTTTTGATTTTGAGGTTGCTCTCTCCTTTCCTGGGATAAGGCAATACTTGCTGAAGACTCCTTGCCTTACTCATGGGAAATACTGTAGATGAGAAGGGCTCTTCTGCCATGGTGCTATAAGGAATACTTAAAATCTGTTAGTTAGCTGTGGGAAACATCCTGAAGGATTTCACTGTTCTAGGGAGCACTGTGAAGAGTAGTTTTAGTTTTGTTCGTTTGTTGTTTTTTTTTTCCTTTAGGATGAGGGGTGGAGTCTGGTATCCCTAACAGTATTAGCTGCCAGTAGGATTATTTGGCTGAAGTATCCCTTGGGACCCATTTCCAAACCCTGGAGAAACTCAGGGAGAAACTTCAAGTTAGGCTTTAACTCATGAGGTAAGGTCTCATAGGTTAACTGCTGCAGAACCAACAGAAAGTAGCTTCAGCTTCTCTGTCTTTTTTAAAAAAAATTAAAAAACCATGCTTAGCTGATTACATGAGGAACAAAGCTGTGCTTCCATTCTTCCCATTAGAGCAAGTGT
The DNA here is from genome assembly GCA_018697195.1 of Certhia americana. Taxonomy (NCBI): domain Eukaryota; kingdom Metazoa; phylum Chordata; class Aves; order Passeriformes; family Certhiidae; genus Certhia; species Certhia americana. Next base: position 36,772,222 of record CM031860.1, read on the forward strand.
GAAGTGACATGATGCAGCCTAAGAAACAGCTTGCTGGAATAAGTGGGAGGACATGCTCTGGACTCCTCTGGCACTGCTCTGTCTCTACAGAATGCTGATTCAGCCTGCCACTACCAGAAAGCTAAACCAGCCAAAGAGCATTTCATTGCCAGGTGGTGATGTGGATTGTCCTAATGTTTGGTCAGAGACCGTGTGAGGGTGACATGGGGTGAAGGACAGGTTGCCTGGCCAAATGGAGTAAAGTACTGGAGTGAGCACTTGGGTCACTTCAAGGCTGGGCAGCCCAGCCTGAGCCTCTTGGCAAAATCTGCTGCAGCCTCTCCTGCTTTCCCTCCAAAGCTGAAGTGACTGGGCTATGATTTGGCTGTTAGTTTTGTTTGGTTTTACTGTCATGTTGTTTTGTTGTTTGCTTTTTTCCCAAGAGTTCCCAATGTATTTCTGCACAAAAGTTTAAATGAGCTCATTTGAAGTGGAATATAGCTGTGAACAAAATCAGGTCTTGCTGGCAATGACTTCTGTCAAAACTGCAGCTAGCCTGTCTGGAATGAGGTTGAGAGGCGGCTGTCAAAGGGTTAAATGGGATTGAGTAATGCTCCTCTGATGTTTCTAGCTGAGCAGGAATCTCTCAAAAAACCCTGAGCTCAAACCTGTTTGTTGCAAGAGTTACCTTGGAGCTGTCAATAGTAACAGCTGCTTCTGATAAAACCTTCCCACTTCATCTGTTGGTGTTTCTTTAGGGAGGGGTGGGAAGGATGTCTATGCTTAGCTACCTTTACCAAGACTCTTCCAAGTTTAAAAATTCTAAAAGCCTGACTTCTACCTCACAGGGACTATTATTGCACTGGGTTAATGCTAGATGGAAAATTTCTTGGCATCCAGAATACTTGATGGCAATGAGCAGTGTGGCTGATGAGAACACAGAGTTTTTCCATTGTTGGACAGCTGTGTGTGTGCTGGCAGTGATAGGAACACATGCTAAACTGCACACTAATCACAAAAGCAAGTTGAGTCTTTCTAGAGTACTGCGCTTCCCCTGATACCCTGGTAATTCCTGTTACTTCATGACTACTTTCCTGTTTTTTAGGTTCAAACAAGAAACGAAAAGTGGCAGTACAGAGGAAATGGTGAAATTGGCTTCTTACAATAAGTGCATGAAGTGCCAAGAAAAGTCATTTTCCATTAACCTTCAACTACCTTGAGCTCTGAAATTTGCACTACTGCATTTGAGTTGATCTTTTAACTTCCACTGGTATTCATTTTGGATTTATTGTCCCTTCAGTAAGAAACATGGTCACAGATACTTTAAATACATGGTTAGCATGTCTGTGATAAGTCGGGTTGAGGATGCCACTCTTGCAGCTCTCCCCTCTCTTCCCTTGCCCTTGTGTATGCTTGGGCTTCTTTGGGAAGCCAGTAAAAAAAATTATTATGGGTCTAGTTTGACAGGTCTGTCCATGTCGAATACGTTTTGGGTATGTCCCCATGCAGTGGTTTACTGTGGGAAGTAGTGGAAGTGAAGAACTTCTAGTGCTGGGGTGGGGTGGGAATTTGTGTCTGAGAGGTCTGCAGCTGTGGCTAGGAGCCAGATGCTCCCTTGGGAAGCAAAAAACCCAGTACATCACAAGCTGATGAGGCTGAGGCTATGACAGCTCCTGCCTGAGCCTCTGGCCTCTGCTTCTTGCCTCTTGAGAGGTGTTCCGCCCCTTCCCCTGCCTCAGGGCTGCTCCCCCAAGGCTGTATGAGCCCTGCAGCCAGGCTGTTCTAACCCCCAGCTCACTGCTGTGTATATCACATCTTTGGGAGTGGAGTGTGATTGTTTTAGCAGTGTGGTACTAGCTTGGTTTTAAATCGAGTTTTAAATTTGTCTGTCTAAGGCAGATCTAGCTGTCAAAGGAAAGGGTGATGTGTAGGTAGAATGGCTTTGTAACTGTTCAAAGTGTGAATTGACAGATACTTCATCTTCTCAGTTTAGTGCATAAATGGCTACATTCAGAAATACTACCTAAGTTGTTTAAAAAATGTAGATGGTAAAATGTTTAGTTATTATGAATATCCAATTTGATTTTTTTAGTTTAATAAATGAATCCAGTTAAGCATCTCAGTAATTCTCTACAGATTCTGCTATAGAAATGGGCTTCAAATTTGTATCTATGAAACAGGGTACTATAGAAATGAAATTCAGTTTCACTGTTGTGCTTTTCTTGGTGTGGTCATAGGAAGACTGCTATTTTACAGGTCAGACTTTACTTGGAAATGTTGTGGTGCCATCTTTAACAAGTTTCCTTAGTAGAGGAAAAGGCCCTTTGAGAGGGTATAGAGCCTTGACAGTAATGTGTGGATAACACTCATTATGGATGTGACACAGGAAACAACATGAGGTACATGCTAGAAATTGTGTGACTGAGCAGGCTTCAGCATTTCTAGGTGGAAATAGAAATTAAACCATTAGTATATGACCTGTTGTTAGTGGCATTTCCTGACATGTGCATGGCTACAGGAACTTAGTGCAGAACTACTTGGGAACTTAGCAATTTAAAATGTTTTTTTTTCCATTTCAGAATATATCAACACATCTATCAGAATGTTTGTCCTGGCCTTTGTGGGAGTTCAGGAGAAAATGTTTATATTTATCAAATGAGAAATTCCTATCTAGGTTAAGGGTCAGAAGTACACATTGCATCACTAAACCCCAAGGGTTTTGGAAACATTCATATCTTCATATCTTTTCTTCTATAAGTCGTGTTGTTTAGAGCAGCTGTCTTTGAGTGAAACTTTTAGTTTTGATTTTCTTGAATTTAACATCAAACTAGGCCAGTTTTCATTAGAATTTTCACATCAGGTGTATCTGGCTTCCCAAAATATGGACGTAACTTTTTACAAGAGAGAATAAGGATATATAATTGAGATAACTTTTGTGCTTCTTTACTTTAAAATAAAAAAAAAAATCTCTTAGAAGTCAAAATATAATATCCTGATTTTGAAGAATGCAAATATTTTCTGTTTTGTAACAGAGAGTATTTTAGTAATACCACAGTAGAGAGTCTACCTCTGTAGAGAAAACCTAGGCTCTGGAAACTTCTGTCTGATGGGTAGCAGCTGGAAAGCAAGGAAGTTTCCAATGGTTCCCAAGGTCTCTGTAAAATGTGGTGTGAATGAACAAGAATGTTTTTGGCAAGAGATGGAAGATTTGTGAGCGCTAACATCCAGAAAAACATTTTAATCCATTAATTACTATGAAACTAGGCTCTGATGGAAATAGCTTTTTAAAAGATGCGTCAGTTAAGCAATTTATTTGGTACACCTGGGTATACAGAATGGGTTACAGCTGAAGAGAATTGGGAGTACTGTCCTATAGCTATTCCTAGCAAAAGGTGTCTTGGGAAAAAGACACCTTTGTCTGAAACAAACTTGGTTATTCAGGCAGCCAGTGTTGCTTTGCACAAAGAAACTGATTTTCATGACTACCTTGTTATTTCTTGTAATTAATGTTTTTTCAAGAAGCTGCAGAATTTATGACACAGCAAAATAGAGGTATCTATTACAAAATTTAAGGGAGCAGTTAGTAGAAGAAAGAAAGTAATGTTTCAATCTTGTGTCCTTCTTGATTTTTACTGCCTTTTCAGGTGAAATTCTAAACTGTCTTAAAAATGAAGTTAATAGTATAATATTATGCTCAAGCATAGGCTATTATTACAATAGTTTGAATAACTTTATAATGATAATAACAGTTTTATAGACGTGAGAAAAATTGTCAAAGTTGCATGGTATCTGGTGGCTGGTGTGTTATATTCAGATGAGTTGGACTGAGACAGAAATCTTTAGAAAATACTGAGAAACAGGTAATGCTTAGATGAAGCTAAACTTAGCTTTTATGAGTTTGGAGTTTCTACAGAGAAGGAAGGAGTCATTCTGTGTGAGAAGTAAGAACTAATATTAGCATTTAGAAACACTGTAAAGTAGCAAACAGGCTGTTATAGAGAAGTAAAATTAAATAGCCCATATTATTACATCTGGACCTATCTTTGCAGGGCTATTGCATGAAAGTGGACATGACTTCCAAATGGGAAAAAAAGATCTCTGCAAGCCTAAGGTCCTATGTAAAGCTTGCAAAAGTATAAAGAGCCCGCAAGTAAATGTGTTAAATACATAGTGACTCATAGTTATCCAGTTTGGCTGGTTCTCTGCTTTGGTGTTTTCTGCTTTAGTGTTTCATACACTAAACACCAGGGAAAAAACATCTGATTCTCCATAGATGTACCTAGTAGATAAAGAAGTAAAATATTAGAAATCATGGTGAATCTCTATCAGACTCTATCTAATCATGTAAACGCTGAGTATTCTGAGTCTTAAATTCTGCTTGAAGTATGTTAAGGTGAAAACTGATGGCATATTTCACTTGGTAAGAAGGCAGTGCATAACACACATGAAACCAAGAGTAAATTAGAAGTATTCATTTCACTGTATACTTCTTGATTGAAGATGGTTAATGACATTTTTATTTTATCACAGTAATAGTCCACTGCTCCTTTCAAAAAAATGCATGCAGCAGAGAGTGTAAATCCTGCTTGTTGTACTGCTTCCTTGATCATTTCTTTAGCTTTTGCATCGAGTGATGCAGAGAAATTGACATTGCAAGGGGGTTTTAAGTAAGGTACAGAGTAGGTGAATTTATATGAAATCAGTTTCTAAAATTGCTAGTATCTAATGAGAAAACTTACTTAGAGGACTGAATCAAAGAGGCTAGGAAAGAAGAAACAGGGACAGGTAGAAATACTGTGGTATAAGGACCAAAATCAAGTCAAATGTCATACTGCAAAGCGGATATGAATAGCCCTTTTGTTGTCCCTTGATAATTACCTCCAGGCTGTAGCTGATGATACATGAGTGACTGGAGTTTATGCAAAGATGTGACTCAATTCCTACAGCCAATGATGATGGTGATCATGTTTTTATGACTGGAACAGCACAAGAATGGAGTAGACATAAATTTCTAATGCTTTGTACCCAAGAGTAATATCTCCTTGGATGAGAAGAACATCCTGTTGACAACTGAGACCGTACCAGTATTAAAAAATATTTAAATTATGATCTTTTTGTCCATACAACCTCAGCACATCTCCTGTAGGGTGTAAACATACATAACATCATGTTAAAGAAGTGCTTGCAAATTTACTGTTTTATTATGACTAATTTATTATGTTTTTAAAATGCTCAGCATTTCTCTCTAAGCTTAATTTTAGGAGTAAGTGCTCATGGTTTGGTTTGAGAGTAAGTGGCTTACAAAAACCAGACTCTTCTTTCCAAGAATAAAATTAATTTGGCTCTCTATATGATAGTAAACCACATTTAAGTGCTTCCATTCTTTGCATCGATTAATTTGTTCTATGCACTCTGAGCAAATTTTATTTAGTCTGTTATAATAAAATGCTTTTTGAAAAAAGCATCACTATGCTTTTATATTTAACACTTAATTTTCTACTCCTTTAAGTTCTGAGCCTCGAAATTACTTGTTTGCAAAGTGCATTGCTGATGAAAACTAGGCTGCTGGTTACAGCCTTCCCAGTCAGGAGTGTTCCCACCTGCCAGTTACGCCAGCCAGAGGTTCAGTTGCCACGCTTTGCCCGTGCTGCCTGCACACTGTGGAGGGCCTGGTACTGGCATTGTCAGAGCCCTTCTTCACCTTCCCGGGTCAGGACCATGTTGCATCCCAGCACTGAGATGAACATTCCAGTATGACTGCTCCATTTGTGTCACAGGAAAATTCCCACAACACGGCCTGATTCCCTGGGGTATTTCATGGCCTCAAAGTGAGTTGTGTCCCTTCCTCTGCCATTGCAGTTTCTGGTTGCAGAGGTCTATAATGCTTCTTCTGAATCTGTTACTGGGGTAGACCAGGGAACTGTGGCAGGTGGCTTATCATACAGATATCAGTGTGATATAGCTGCTTGAAATTAAAAAGGTAAACAATTACTGTATTTTTGGTAATTTTTTTTTATTTTACTTTTCATAATTTGTTCTTGTAAATTTTTCTTTTTTTAGTACAGCTCCAAAGGAGTACATATTTTGTTTCCCAAAGGAGTGTGCTTGTTTAAAATATGGACTGTGATGTTTGGATAATTACTACCAGATTGGGCAGTGTTAGCTTATTTGGACACACATACTCAATACCCATTTTATGCTGTGACTTGCTTTTTTATATTGAGTAAGTGTTGAAGGACTTGCATCTCTTCACATGGAGGGGAAAACAGCAAAAGGTGAATAGGACTTTTTGACCAGGCACAGCCTATCAGTGGGCTCTCAAAGCCTTGATTTGCAGCCAGGGCATGGGGCTCCCTCACCAACATCACCCGACCTGGCCAGGAGCAGGAGTGTGCTGGGAAACCTGGAAAGGTTAGTCCAGCTAGTTGCACATCCTCTCAAGGAACTACAAAATTGCCACTTTGCTGTAAAACTTCAGGCTCTTGTATTTGTATCTGCAAAGTTGCTATGGCATACTTGAGGAATGCTCACCTGTTCCAGCCTGAGAACTGCTCAGGACCTGATGTCTTGGAGGTAACTTGGGTCTGTCTTATGTGAAGATTTGGTATGGTGTGTAGGCAGAAAGGCTGTTTGTTTGTGTGCTTCATACAAATACCCCTCTTGCTCAGTCTGGAATGTAGACTTTTGTAGAACTTCCTGCTTTCAAAGCAGAGCAATGGAAACTGTTCAGACAGTGATATGTCCTCACCCTTGTTTGTATCTAAAATGACCCTAGGCTGGTCTGTTTGAATCTCAAGCTGTAGCAAAAACAGCTTGTTGCCAGGAAAAATACTCTTAAGTCTGTAATTGGGCTGCATAACTGCCAACATAACAAACACGAATGACAAACTTCGTAATTTATTCCATTCCTGATTTGGTATTTTCATCATCTTGAAGCTGTTGTGTTCTTTAACCTTCTACCTTGGTCCTTCCCAAGTGTCTTTGCTATGGGGCATATGTCTACCTGAACTTGTCAAATTTTCAAAACATGAAGAATTTTTTAACTGCCTAATCTGTCTCAGAACAAGAAATGTCCAAGTCTCCCTCATTATGCTGAGAACTTTATTGGTAGCATTCAATGGCAGAGGTGCACTGCTCTAGGATTGCCTGTGGCAAACCTTTTATCGCTAAACTCTGTTCCCATCCTTGCCTGTAGCTTCCATGTTTATGGCAGGGGGGATGTTTTGGCTAAAGTGCAAGCTACAATAGGTTCTTTGTAAATAAGAAAAAAATAGGTACTAAACAACCTACCTGATTTTGACATAAATTGTACCAGAAGGAATTGTAAAGGGATATGAAGATCCTTCATGAGTCTCTGACAACTTAAATGAGGATGATCCTTATTGCTGGATTTATCTGGATAACAATGCCAAAATTGCTTGATCCTGTATGCTCCAACTTGCTTCTGCTCTTCCAATTTCTGGTATTGATTTTTCAACTAGAATCTTTTTAAGCATAACTAGAAGGTTGCTGGATATTCCAGCCCAAAGCATAAGCATTCCTGTCTTGAACTTAAATACTGAAGATAGGCCCTTACTGGATTGTTCAAGTGCTTTTGGTATTTTAGTGCATTTAAATTTCAGATTTTGGAAACTAAAGTTTTCTTGAGGAAACCCACATACCTGCAGCTTGAGTTCTCTCAGAACTTAGATAAAACTGTACTAAGTTAACTGCTAGTGAGTCTGACTACTTTAGAGGGCTGCTTGTCCATATGAAGAACTTAGTCTTTTTATGTTAGGCTGGTAGTTCTTTTCTGAATGTTTTTGTGAGCAGGAAGTGATGATAAAAATCCATCTGGATTTCTTGGATTTGTTAAACTATGAATGGGCAAGCTGAACTGAGGCAAAAGGTTAAACAACACCAGTGAATAGCAACAGGGCTTAGGAGCAGCAAGAAACATGAAAAATATTGCTAAGGCAGTGTTATTTGATTTTGTTTTGGATTTTTAGTCTTAGCCTCTTGTTAGTCCTTAGTATGTGCTGATCATACGTGCCCTTTTCTCAACAAATTTCTGTAACTGAAAGCAAACACAAAAGGTGTAGGTTGTGAAGAAATACATTTGGAAACACTAAAAAAACCCTGTTAGCATATCCAAAAGGTCTGCAGCATGGCACAGCCACTAGGGAAAATTTGAGATGTTTTACTGACAGAGTGGGCTGGAAGGAAGCAGGTTGTGTCCCAGTGTGCAAGGATGCAGCTCAAATAACTCACTGCAGCATCCCCATTTTCGTCATCAGATGCTGTGTCCATAGTGGAGCACTGGCGTTGAACTGGAGTGAGATGACTCATCTCTCCTCTCTGAGCAGAGAAGAGGGAAGAGCAGGGCAAGTCCTTTCAATAATTGAGCTTTCTGCTTTCCTTAGAATTTACTGTGGAGGATGAGGCGTGGTTTTCAATCTAAGCCCACTGACACTGTAAAAAGCCTCTAAGTGCTTAATATAAAACTGCAACACAGCTGCTTAATAGCCCTACCAAAGTGTAAAGTGTCCAAAGAATTGTTAAGACTGCTTAAATTGAGTCATTAAAAGGGAATCTTTCTCATACAAAGTCAAAAATATAAATATTTCTAGTAAAGGGCTGTCAGTTTTCTTCTAACCAGCCTTTAACAGATGCATAGTAATTTCCTCCTAAAAGTTGCAAATGAGTGTATAGCATAAAAAATTACTCATTTTGATTAGTCTTGTGTCAGATCTTGAACCATGACTGGGTTTTGGGTGCTCATGCTTTCTAGTTTTTCTTAAGAATGGTGTATTTTATTGCTTTATTTGTTCTTCAGGCATGCAGTGAGTATTCCCTGCCTCCAGGACTGGGTGCTCGTAAGATGTGAGCCCGCGGTCAGGCTGCAGTGAGAGTGACCAAGGGCAAAGGGGGAAATTGCTGTAAGGGTGAGGTTTTCCCTGGGGAGAACCAGCTGTAGGTGTGGCTCGACCAGTCTGCAAATTCATTTACTGTGCTCAGTTGAGGACAAGTCTGTGTGATTTTAGGACCAGTGCTTTTTTTTCTTTTCCCTAATGTATCCTCGCTAAAGGAAAAGCACGCAAAGTGAGTTTCAAGCTGTTTGCGTGCACCGGGGCTATTGAACATAAGCCTGGGCATTGACAACAGCAAAGCTGCTGTATCTGTGGCTCTCCCATTCAGCTTAGGCCTCCTGTGGCTTATTTTTGCAGCAACAAATTAAGTGTGAAAGCAGCGTACAGCAAGCTGGGAACAGCTAAAATAAGCTCGGTTATCTGCAGGGAAGGGCAGTGTTCCCTCAGTGATCCCGGCTGCCGTCGGAGCAAGTGGAGATCGATCGATCTAATGTCTGGGCTCGCCTTTCATAAAAGAAGGGCTGTGGCTTTAAGTAATCGCTGGCTGCTTGTGCCAATTGCAGAAGCTGCAGTATCTGCCGCTGTCGGGAGCGCTGGGCGCGGAAGCAGGATAACCTGCGGAGGCAAGGTCCAGCCTTGACGCTCGGCCCCGGCCAGACCTGCCCGGCTCGGTGGTGCCGCCGCCACCCGCGCGTCGCCGATGAGGGCCGGGGGGCCGAGCGGGGGGCTGCCGGCGCTGGAAGATGGGCTGCTCTAGCAGCAAGCTGTGCCTCTATTCTCAGTGTGCCGCAGCAAGGGTAATGAGTGTTTGTTTCGCAGGGAGCCGGCCGGGAGCACGGTGAAGCGCAGTGCCAGCCGGGCGCGTGGACCTTGTCACCTCCGCGCGTGGTGCGAGGCGGTGACACGGAGCGGCTCTGCCGGGGCTGTGCCCCCGGGACCGGGTCTGGGCACAGCGGCCTGGCCCCCGCCTCCTCCTGCCGGGGCACAGCTCCTGCGGGAAGCAGGGAGATGGGGGCTTCTGCTTTGTTATCATCGGGTCACACATTCCTCTCGAGTCTCTCGGTGTAAGAAACGCTATCTTAACATTAAGAACTGCGAGCAGCAGGGTGGGTTGTATTCAACTTTGAACAGGGCTGTGCCCTTTCTTCATGGGAGACTGAGCGTTTAGCAAAGTTCTTGGTTTTGTGTTTGAGTAAGCTTAAGATAAATATTTAATGCATGCCTCTTTCACATATACACTATACTTCTGTGCCCTTGACAGCTATCACTTGATTTGTTCTGGAGGCTTACGTTGCTACACCCACCATAAAATATATAATTAATTACTGCAAAGTAGGATTTTAATTGCAGAGCTATCCTGGAAAAAGCTGTTCTTTGTTTTAAAGTATAACTTCCTTAACAACAGAAGAACATCTGTGTATATTGTAACTGTTATCCTAAATGAGTCATATCTTGGCTTCTTGCTCCTGCCTCTTGTTTTTCCTACAGAACACATGTAAGTTAATTATTGGAAGGTACCATGCTCAGACCACTAGTAACCAAATGTGTGGGGTTTTTTGTTCTTTTCTCTGCAGAGGGAGGAAGCACTGAAGCAGCGGAAAGAGTTATCTCAAGAACTGCTTAATCTTCGAGGAGAACTAGGTAAGAATTTATTTTTGTATTCTTCATGAGAACAGAAATGCAGCAAAGCAGATCTGCAAAAGACAGATGCCTGGTATTGTAATGGCAGTCATTTAATTCCCTGACTGAATTCCGCTCAGCTTTAAGTGCTGCGGAGCCCTGACAGCGTGACCCCAGGTTCACCGAATTCCTGGCACTGATCTGACTGTGCCTTGCGGGGCCTCCTTACAAAACATGAGTCTGATGACCAAAGCACTCACTTCTAAAAAATGGGAGGATGGCTGACAGCATTTATTTTTTTGATCCCTAACTTATTTGTATGCTGTCTTCTAGAGATTTGCTGGCAAAAAATTCATAAACCTGTAAAACATACTGTGCAAAATTTGCATTTTTGCCTTAGTGACCTGTAGGTGAATGAGTTTAAAATTAACAGAAGGAAATGCTTTTGGGCTGATGAGATTAAATCTTTGAACTCATCTTAATGGGCAGCTATAATATGAAATTGAGCTATAATGTGCAGGGGCTGGTTTTGCCAACTTTGAAGCTTGATTTAACTGCATTTAGTGGTAACTCCATGTAACGTATTTGAACTTAGCAGTTTTTCCAGGCAGGTCTCAGTAGGGGTTGGCTTTGAAAGAGCCTGGCCTTTGCCTGCCTTTGCATCCCTCTGTCCTCCTTGTGCCAGCATTGCTGCTGGGGCAGCCATGCCCCCACCAATGCATGAGCTGCCTGGGGACCTAAGCCAGCTGAAACTACTGATTAGTGCTGTTTTGTCAAAGCTGCCTGGCCTGACTTCAGTATGTGGCTGAAGGAGCATTGGGACTGGAGCAATTGGGACCGGAGAAAGGGGATGGAGTAGCAGGGTGCAGGGTTGTGTCCGCCATCAGCTGCAGCTGATGTCTCTATTACACTAAAGTGACAACAGGACTAGCATTTTAATGTGGAAATGTCCTTCTTGCATCACTACAGAGTTGTGTTATAAACTTTATAAACCAGATTTCTTTTTATCTATGTACTTAATGTGATTCTCTGTGCAACGCCATTTGTTTACCTCAAGAAAATGACTTCAGAAGGATTGCTATCAGAGCAAGAAAGTCTCTTTCCTTCTCTAGGCTTGCATCCTCAATATTAAATTTCCTTTATCAGCCTACTATGTTTATCACTTATCTAGAAAGGGAAAATTCTGCTTAGATGGGTAGACCAAAAGCTGGCCAACACTTTTGCCCATTACCACATTTGAGGGTTTTGGTAGCGTTCAGGGCTTTTTTTTTTTTTTTTTTTTTTTTTTTTTTTTTTTTAAAGCTTAGTTCTTTGTAAGGATGCCTCGTGCTTAAATGAGCTTTCCGTAAACTTGTTATCTTGTTTGATTAGCAGCCTGCTGAGCTCATAAATGAGACTCCCATTGCAAGCCATTCAGTAGGCTGATAACTAGAAAAAACTTTAAATGCAACTGTGCCTTCTGGATCTGTGACACCCAAGTGCACTGAGCTCTCAGACAGGGATGCTGGCTGATGTACTGCTGGATGACCTTGTCAGCTGTTCCCCTCACGGAGCTGACCTTCCTGGGCCAGTTCTGCAGGAGTATCCAAATGGCAGCCTGTGGCTCACTTCCCTTTGTAAGGTTTCCAGACCATGTTTTCATGAAGCATTTATTTATCTTCAGGCACCTCCATTATCTTAACCATGTCACACATCTACCCTGTCTGTACTACTCTCCTCAGCATGTAAAGGGAGTGGATTTAATTACAGAAATGAAAAACTGTCCAGGTCTTCAATTCTATCTAGCTTTAAAAAGAACTGTTTCGGATTGGATCTTTTTAAAGTTAAAATAATAATTTGTTGAAAAGGTGTGAGAAAAGCATTCTTATAACAGTAGCTTTAGTTGAAAATAATCTGCTTAAATACATACCTGCTAATCAGCTTTCTGTTGACACTGTTAAATGGATACAGCTGAACTTAAGATTGCAGTGGACTGTTTTGTCGTAAGTACTGTGGATTTTCATTCACGGTATGATCTGAGCATACATTTTCTGTGAAAGTTAAGTGCAGTTTGAATCTTATTTTGGCTGTGTACACATTTTGTGGAGTCACAGCTGTCATGTTTTTAATGATTGTTGGTTTGGAGACAGGCAGTCTCAGAAGAGGAACCAAGTGTGCCCAGTCCAGTGTAGCCTATTCCCTGCATGCTGCTGAGTTTGAGAGGAACACGAAGTCTCCTGAAATTTATATCCTGCACAGTTTAGACTTCTCAGTGTCTTACTTTGAAGTTTAATTGTGTACATTCCCAAGCTCCTTGATTTACCTTGCAAGACCAAATGGACTTGCTGTCAGATGGTCTGTTTTGTTGGGTTATTGTGTATCTTTCTACCAAAATACCTTTGTTTAATGGTTTGAATATGCATTCTGGTCCCAGAACGTGTCTTTGGCAGCCACTGTGCGACTGTGCCAGCCATGGGGCTGATGGTTACCAGACAATGGTTTCTGCTCTCAGTGGCTGGAAACATGTGCAAGGATTAGCAGTGATAGGTGTTTGGGGATGGGCTTTAGCAAAAGGGAGTTCAAATTCAGTAACAGTTGGGTTCTGAACTTGTGCTTCCTTAAAATCTCCAGCTACAAAGACTAAACTTTGTGGTTTGAATGTAAGTACTATAGTTCTGGGAGCCTGGAGCAGCTAGGGATGTCCCGCTTGTCAGCTGTTTCTCTTAAGATGCAAACTAGTGTGTAAACTTCTCATTACTTTTTTAATTATGTAAGCAGAAATTGCAAGGGCTGCAATTTTCTTGAGAGGTACGAAACTATTCCTCTAAATTAATTGCTCTCCAAATTGTTTCAGAGCCTCCTTGCAACCGCGCTGGATGTGATCCAGCTCAGTCCTGCTACAAAACAGCAGGTGCAAAGCTGACTCAGCCTGTGCCCACCTTGGCCCTTTGAACATTGTCATTCGTGAGCCTTTCTCCATGGCCTGGAGAGGCCTGTGTGTACCCTAGAGAGGAAGCCAAATGCCAAACCCCTCTCTCTCACCTCCAGCTGCTGCATGGCAATTGATAAACTGTATTTTCTTCAGAATATCTTCATGTTCTTTTTTATTAATAAATTATCTTCAAGAGGCTTTGGAAGTTCAGATAGAAGAGACTGTTGTGTTTTACAATGAATGTGATTTGGTTTTCTGGTTAAGGTGATCCTTAAAGATACTTAATAATAGGTAGATGTTTCTTTGACTTATTTGAGACAGGGCCTGACTTGGCACACTTCATAGACTTGCCTGTTTGCCTGCTTGAACACTCTGTCACTTGTAGTGTTTGCAGCATAGATGATGTGAATTTACTTCCCAACAGAGAAGTGAATGCTTCGCATTATTTATTCAATCATACCTGCTTAAATGTTGCTTAGAGCAGACTTTTTTGGCTACCTGCCTTGTCTAACTTGCCCAAGAACAAAAATACGCAATGTAGTTTAATGTTCTGTGTGATTAGGCTCATTGTGGAAGTAACACCAAGAGAAACTTGGTCATAAACTTGAAAGCATGTTTGGGTAGAAGAATTTTCAATATTGAGAATCTGCCAATACCTTTCATTACTAATAACATTACCAATAACATTAATTACTATATACATATAAAAATATATATTGTATAGGGAAGGAAATGAGCCTGTCTGTAGCAGACTTACTGGTCAATTGAACATACAGCTTGCAGTGTGAAATACAAAGTTTGAGCAATTAAATGCTAGTGCAGTGTAATATCACGTAGTACTAAATACTTCGACTTTTTTGTGGTAATTATCCCCACTTCACATCCCCCACATCTATTAAAATGCTGAGTTTACTGTCCTAGTGAACTCTGGTTTAGAATTTCAGACTGTCTAATGCCTTTCCATAAATCATAACTAGGCCAGTAAGTGACTTGGACAATTTTATGAAGAAAACTACTGTTTGCAAACAATTTAATTCAAGGTTCAAAGAAATCCATTGTATTTTATCTTAGAGCTATGGTTATGGTAGCTTTTAGGGGAATTTAAATTGAAAAATGTTTTATCTAAGCAGTTTAGCCATAAGGGCTGAATTGAATGATGGTTTTATAATTAGAACGAGAAAAAAATGTGAAAGGAGATGCTGCACAATTGTAAGGTCTTATCTCTTGGCTACTTTTAGTGAAAATACAAAATAGCTTTCTTGGAGATAGAAAGGCAGCTTTTGTAGTCCTCTCTTTCAGCTGCAGCAACTGTTGCTGAGGTTTGGATGTGGTGCTTTTTGCCCTGTTGCAGGGAGTTGCCATATGCCTGGTTCTCCATGCTGCTCTTGCAGGCATTTGTTTTATGATTTTGGCACTTAAAAAGCTTTGTAGCGAAATACCCAAGACACAAGTGGCTACTGTTAACTACTACAAATAAAGGGTAATTTTATATGTCAAAACCAGCATTTCTGCTCTAAAAATTTGCTGTTACCAAATCTCAGAAACTTTCCATTATTTCCAAAGGTCATGGTCTGGCCCAAAAGAACGAGGCTCTTCATTTATAATTAAAGGTGTTAAGAAGCCTGAAAACACAGATTAATCTTGCTCCATGTTGTACTAATACTGGGAGAAACAGTAGTATGATTGAGAAGAGAGGCTGGGACAACCAAGTGGAGGAAAAATATTAGTATTTGGAGAAAAAATGTTAATGGCTCTGCTATATGAATAAAGAAGTAAATATTGCTTCTGGGTGCCAAGTATAACACTCTGTTTATACTCTCCTTAAAAACTATTCCGTGTTACAGGTGAAATTGAACAAACTCCATGGACAAATGAATAGCACATCTTTTCATCTCTATGGCTTGATTTTTCCTAGAAATGCTGTTGGAAATATATATTTCCTGTTGGGTTTTCATTGTTTGTTTCCTCAAGGTTTGTGGTCTAAAGAAGATGTGGAATTGTGGAGGAAAGCACTTCAACAAGGGAAAGGAAACACAGTAGCAGTGTACAAAAACTCTGAAGCATGCACTTCAGGTGTCTCTGAAGTGGATGAGGAGTTGAAATAGATTTGTGTGTTTGCTACTGGAAGAGCCCATATTCCAGTTACAAATTGTGCCTCCAAGTTTAGCATGAGTACGGTGAGAATACTCTTCACGTTGAGTAGTAATCAAGTATGGTTAATCAGTGGCTAAATGGCCAAATTAAGGAATTTGGGACAAATCCTGAAAAAGGCAACTTTCTTAAAAAAAAAAAGTAGAGCAGTCATAAAATACAGGATGCAGTCTGCAGAGAGATAAAGAATACTTGCCGAAGACATTTTAATCTTGAGTATTTAGACAAGCTTTGTTTTACGGGACATCTCATAATTTCAAGTTAACAATTCTTTAGTTGTTTTTTTTTGCTGAAGCCTTACATAGTCAGTTTCTTGCACCACCATGATACTGGGAGCTCACTGGTTGTGTCGTAGTTCTGCTTGTTGGGATGGCAGGGATTTAAGTCAGGCTTGTGATCTGCAAGGAAGCATTACAGCCTCTAGCTTTGTGGAGGCCAGAGTTACCTTTACAGTAACAACTTTTAACTGCCAGTGCAAGTTTTAAAAGTTGGTTTTTTTGCCGTTGTAACATTAGTCTTCTCATAAATCTGAATTGCAAACTGCCTGAAGGGGAACTGATGCGTCTGTTTTCTTTGACAAAGGCGTGGTTTGCTATTTGCTTTTTTTCTGAAGTGCTTTGCATCATCTGAAGTTCTGCGTGCTGACATTTAAAGATAAGGCAATGATAGCAGCACATTCTTCTGGCTAACTGGAGGCAAATGAATAGCTCTGGCCATGCAAATAAGGAATTTGATGCTTCTTCCTCTGTTGGTTTTAAATGAAGTGGATCATTAGAAGCATTTTGCTGCAGTTACCTCAACTGAGCCATGCAAGTTGCCTGCCTCACAGCTATACCCTTACTCTGCTGTAGAAGGTCAGCTCTATCTGCACGTGGTTGGCTGTGTAATACCTCCATTTGGCTTGCTGCCTGGTTCTTGGCATTGTAAAATAATGGCCCCTAACAATGTTACCTCTTCTCCAAAAATGTCGGAATGCAGAGTATAACTCTTTCAATATATATTTCAATTATATTTCAATATAATTCAATAACTTCATGCTAGTGCAATGTGGTAGAAGTGTGAAAGCTATTTTTTTTTTCCTTTCCCTAAGGGAGCAGTTGTAAGAGAAGTTTGTGGAAGGAATAAAGACAGGGGAGTAAAAACTTCTTTTAGTGCTGGTGCCTAAAGTAGCAATAACTGTGAATTCTGCTCGAGTTGCAGAGAATGTTGTGGTAGGTTTCAGTTGAGCCTCCCTTGCATTGTTGCCAGTCAGAGAATGAAGAGCTTGGCCTAAATCTGTCCAGCAGATCTTTTGCACAGATCCAACATAGCAAAGCTTGCTGTTAAGCCTAATTCAGGTAGACACACATGCAGATTGATTTCCATACAGTATACAGCTCACTCTCTTAACACTTTCTAGTTCCACTGCACGTTCCAAGTGGTGGTAGAAGGGACAAGACTATTCACAGTTTCCTTAAAAGAGAGTGCAGGTATCATCCATCAAGTTACTCACATGCTTTTAATGGGCTATAGCAAAGAGGAATAAAAACACATGTAACTTGAGGCACTCTGCTGGGGCAGGCTGCTTTCCCTTGAGCTGACCCATTACTGCTTTGGAAATCAGTCCCTGAAGATACTGTAATTTATTTATCTTAAGGCTCAAACACAGTTGTGATGAGAATTTCTTG
Source organism: Certhia americana (assembly GCA_018697195.1). Classification (NCBI taxonomy): domain Eukaryota; kingdom Metazoa; phylum Chordata; class Aves; order Passeriformes; family Certhiidae; genus Certhia; species Certhia americana. The sequence goes on from CM031860.1 coordinate 36,789,399, forward strand.
TACTGCCTGTACAAAAATCCTTGCCTCTTCCCATGCTTTTACATAGAGTTTATATTTACACTGTTTGGGCAGTGTGCCAGTCTAGTGCATGAATGCATGACTTCTGCTTTTGAAGATCAAGTTAACGTTTTAGTTGATTTTCCTCTTAAGCAGCCACTCATCTGACTAATTTATTTTAAACCATAGTACTAGAGTCTGTATAGAACCAGTTTTGCTCAAGGTCAGTGACCACACACTTGTGTTAGAGATGCTGTTTCACCTTGCTTCCAGGCTTTGGGTGCAGCTAGAACTACATAAGGTGTTTGCTGGAGTCATATTAACAGTAGGAGGGTGACTCATCCTATTCAGGTCTGGCTGGCTGGACTTGGGAATGCTAAAATTCAAACTCAAAAATGCAGGTTGCTAATTTCTGTTTTGTCTTTCAACCAGCTGAAAATATGGGGAGACAAACCTAGCCAGCCTTCTTAGCAGACCTGTGTTAATGCAGATATAAAGAGAATTGCACAGCTTTTCTCTTTTCTTAATACTCTGTGATTTTTTTCCTAGAACGATTCTCTGTCTTGCATATTTAAATATCTCAGGCATAAACACATGAGCAGTACCTTTCAGATTGGAAGATAGCTTTCAGGCTTTCCATGTCAGGCTAGAATTGCTTCTTTGCTGTATACCTGAGTGTGGGTGTCATTAAACATATAGTTTTCAGGATATTAAGACTTTCACATTTAGCTAAGTGGTTTCTATGTCAAAAAGGGAAGTACTCTGACAAATATTCTACTGAAATGGCATCAAATAAGGTAAAGTAGCAAATGCAATTAATTTTTTTATTGGAGTTCTTCAGTGTCTCTCATGAGACATTCCTCTCTCCATGTCATGTCAATCTGTCACACTTGTGCTTTTAATGTGGGTTCCTGGCTTAACTGGATTCAATTAATTCTCAGCCTAAGAAACATGGAATTTGATATTTTTTTTGGAGAACTGTTCATGTGCCCATAGAGGCACATGTTTAATGGATAAATCATATTTGATTTTGTATGTAACCATGTGTTCACTGTTTTTAATACCTGTAAATGAAGATGTGACTTTAGTATTGAACTTGATCCAGTTCCTTTTTTTTTTTTTTCTTTTCTCTTTTGACATCTTTAGTAACCACTTCTGCAGCTTGTGAGAAATTGGAAAGAGACAGGAATGAACTGCAAGTTGCTTATGAAGGGTTTTTGCAGAAGTTAAACCAGCAACATCATGATGACTTAGCTGAGCTGGAGGAGAGGCTTAAACAGTTTTACACTGCAGAATGTGAGAAACTTCAAAGTATCTGCATTGAGGAAGCTGAAAAGTACAAAGCCCAACTCCAGGAGCAGGTTTGTAACTCTCAAAGCAGAAAAGTTTTCTAGCAACTGCTTTCTGCTACAAATGAGCCTTCAGAGAATCTTGTGTTTTGCTTAATAACAGTTTTTTTATTTAATGTGAAATTCCACTTCATTGCAGCAATAAAAATACTACCATAGTAAGCTGTACAGATCTTCTGTTTAAATGTGGTGGAGATTGGTTGTGTTCTGCCAGCTTAAGTAATTTCTAGAGCTCCATGGGATATTTGACTCAGCTTGAGCTTTAAGATTTATAGACACACACCTGCCCTCTGACCTTGCTTTGCAAATCCATGTGTGTGACAGATGCACACATTATCCTGTTGGTAGTGGTAAACTGTAAGGCATCATTCTCATTTATTAAGACTTGTACATGGCTTAGCTTCTACTTTTGAATCCTGCTAGACCATTTAAAATGTACTTGACATAGTGCATAAAGCCTTTGAAACAATGCTTTAAACAAGGATTAAGCTGATACATGTAAAAGGAGAAAAATCATGTTGTCATATTGCAGGTGGATAATTTAAATACCACACATGAAAGCTTTAAGCTGGAACTCGAAAACAGACACTCAGAAAAAGTAGAGGAGCTGAAAAAGGAGTATGAATCCTCTTTTTCAGGCAAGTATTTTGTATTGTAAGTACATATGCTATAGTACTGCTAGTCACAAACAAAAATATTCAGGCTTTTTGATCATTATGTCCACTTCAGTGTTCTTTGTGGCCAGTTATTAAAAACATTGGCTGAATTCCTTCCTTTGGAACTGACAAGTCTTATTTTACATACAGCAAAAACCATGGTCCCATTGTAGTTGAATGAAACTTCATAAACAGTTTGAGTGGAAGTGACTTTTTCTTGCAGTAAAAGATACCTGAATCGCCCGAAAAATTTCAAGTGATTGAGTAATTCTTCCCATCCCCTAGTTCTGTAAGGAACTCAAAATTGAAACTGAGGATAAGTAGGGTTGTGTGCTTCCCATAATGACATGGAAATGTTAAGAAATATTATACACTGTGGTAGAGGTATTTTTCAGGGAGGGAATGGTGATGTGCTCAGGTTTAAATGCACTGCACATTGCATCTCATTGATTTAAGTGATGATGATTTCCATCCTCCATCCAACTCCACTTGACAGCTGTTTCCAGTGACACTTTTTTATCTTGAAGACTGGTCATGCTTCCATTGCATTCAAAGAGCAAACTCCTCTGCATGGCATCCAGAGTAGGAAAATAAATGTTTTTCTAGAAGTCTGTGGAAGACCTAGTCTCAATTTTTGCTGTGTTTCTTTCCATGAATTGAACTTTTGTCAGATGTGGCTTGTGCTTAATAAGTCCATTTGTTGCACACAGATGAATGCTTTCAAAACTGACAGGCAGTCCGCTAATGAAATGGATATGTGAGGGGACAATCAGCAAATCTGAAGTGGGAGTAAATCTGATACTTCATACAAGCTTTGCATCAGTTAATGATAAATGTTCTTTCTGTGTTGCCATCAACTGTACCTATGCATATATATGTAGGCTGGCTCTTTGGGCTATTTCTTTTTTCAAAAAGAATTTTCGTGTCTTGTACGGTATTAAAAATCTGCAAAAATAATTTGTTTTAGAGCTCAAGAGTACCCATGAATCTGAAAGGAAGTTGCTTGAAGATTCCTTTAAAGAGAAGCAGGAATTGCTGGAGGTTTGTTAAGGGCTGGGTTCGTTGCAACAGTTTAAAATTTCAAAAGCAGTTTGGAGATGTGCACTGAATTCTTGGCCTAATGGTACAATATATTTACATTTCAGAAAAAAATCGATGAACTAAAAAGTGAAAACAACTCCCTGAGTGAGAAGCTGAAATTAGAAGAACAAAAACAAATAGCCAAAGAAAAAGCCAATCTTGTAAGTCTTGATCTTCCAAAATAATGTGGATGAACAGATCTTGCTTGGGTTTATTTCACTGCATAATGCAAAAGATTTGCAATGAAGCCTGATAGGGCTGCCATACTTAGTAGTATTTTTTATGAATGGCTCACCTGCCAGAAGTTCTTCACAAGCACTGTGATGCTGTGTGTCAACTTTACCATTATAATTCTATGAAGTTGTTGAGTATCTGAGTCAGGGGTGTAAATAATAGCCTAAGATAAACTGAAGACCCATGTGTGTACAGGAGTTGTACCATAGCATTTTTCTGGAATGTCAGTAACTGTTATACCGGTGTTATGATCAGTGTGGGCTTGCATCACTACTGCAAAGCTTATTTCTAATGCATTTATTCAAATGTTGATTCATACTTTTTGCTGATTTATCCTTCAAAGAAACTTTCATTTTGTCCTGCCTTTCCTCCCAAGGCTGCTGATGCCTCTGATGCTCCTGGGTTAGAAATATGTTCTGAGAGAGGATTTCTTTATGCACTGGGTGGGGGGTTAGATAGAAACATGCTTATCTTTCTGGTTACCCAGGAGTAAGTGGAATACCAGTAGTATTGCTTATTCCACAAAGAGAAATTCCACGCTTAAAGACTCAGGATGTCTCTAGTGGAAGTTGCCCTAGTTTTCCCTGGTATCTGTTTTGGTTTGTTTTCTCTTATTCTAGTGGCAGGACAGAGCTGCCACAAGGAGAATTTGCAACCACAATATGTTGCTGTGGCAGTGGGAGTTTGAACTGTAATTCCACAGGCACACTGAGATGTTGCTTAAATTAAAGGAGCAATAGTCAAGTGCAATGTTTACATAGCTGCAAATGTGCTTTGTGCTTTCCTGACAGATGCATGATAAGCTTGAGACTTCTTTCTGGAAAAGTACCAGTTTGACTCAGCGTACTCTTCTGTACTAAACACAAATTCTGCAGTATCGGAATTCCCAATAGCCTTTTGAAGACAGAGATGTATATCCACCTCTCTGGTATCATTTAGATAGTGTCACTTGATATTCCCAGGTTTTTTTCTAAAATCTTATGTAGGTCTTTCAGTCTTTTTTATTTGGCTATGTGTTCTCCTCTGAGCAGCTAATGTGGGGGCTCAGACTTAACTTTGAAAACGTATTTTAAGAACATTGGACTTGAGGAGGGAAAGAAAATAAACTGAACATACTGTAAGTTACATTTAAACTTTTCAGGATTGCTTTTCTTCTTAGCTGCTAGATTCTATGTTAAAGTCACAAAACAGGAACAAATTGTCTGCTGCCTTCACTGAGTAGCACAGCATGCTTCATTCACCCTCACAGACTTCTCAAAAAGAAGTTAAACAAGAACCACTAATGCAACTTAAAAACAAGCAAGAGGAGGAGCTGTGTATGTGATGGAGCCCCTATTACCTATGACATGTCCTGGTGCTGTCCTTCTGGGACCACACCCCACAAAAGTGCAGGCATTGCCCTCCTGTCCGAGGTTTTTGGTGTGGCAGTGAAGCTGTTACTCAGTGTGCTGCACCTGTGTTCTTACCTAAATGCACTAAAGCAAGTTTTGTTTGATTTTGAAGATAAACTTAGTTACACAACATGCTTAATCATTGATTGATTTCAGCTCATGTTCCATTCTCACTGCCTGGAAATCGACTAAGACTTGCTTTATTTTTCCTTTTTTTGGCTGTGACTGCCTTGAAATGCAGAGAATGTTTTTTACTCTGCAGCATTGGAATGGTTTCTTACTCTGGAAAACAGGTCCTTGAGGAAACCACATCTTACCCTGCTTTGGCCTCCTTCTGCTCTCCCTTCCACCTCCCAGAAAACAATAGAAAAAGGGGGAAAAAAGTTCTAACTTGCTATATTGTAGATAAGTCATGGATTTGCACTAGCACAAGATTTTATGTGTAATTGCATTTTCAGGCTTTAAAAGAATGTAAACCCAAAAACTTTCAATTTCTGCTTATCAGCCAGCTATCTTCAGACTCAAACCAGGGAATATAAGCTACAGTCAAGTTCAGAACTTAAACTTATGGTGCTTTTTTGAACTATTCCTGTGCCAGAAAACTCTTCAAATGTTTACTCTAATTATCTCTGGGGATGGGTTATGAGTAATATGAAATAAATTTTGGAACTCCTAGCCTTAAGGCCTTTGGGCACTCCTGCGAAACAAGTTTTGCTTTGACAGCATTTGTGCCTTCCTTTGATTTACAAAGGTTTTTCATGTCTGTGCATTAAGTGTTTTCTAAACAGCTTCTAATGAAGCAACTGCAACTGTCTACCTACCCTGAAGGACAAACAAAAAACCGAGGAGAAAGTGATATCAGATCTTGTTATTTATTCTAGTGTTTGACTTGATTTCACTTAGAACAAGAAACTTGTTACCGTAATTATTTTCTTGTTTTTTTCTAAATAGCAGAGAAACATCTAAATTATTCCTGAAATTCAGGGTACTAAGCAAACTCTCTGGCAATCTTTCAGAAAAATCCACAGATTATGTACCTGGAACAGGAGCTGGAAAGTTTGAAAGCAGTGCTGGAGATCAAGAATGAGAAACTCCATCAGCAGGATATAAAGCTAATGAAGATGGAGAAGCTGGTGAGTGTTCCTTGGAGTCTGGCAGGCTGGGGCTGTGTCTCTGTATTGTGTTCCTATAACAAACTTGGGCTGGATGGACTTATATGCAAGAATTTATCTTTTTTGTTTAAAAGGAAACAGGAATTCATGGTGGGACACGCTCACATTGCAGGTGCACCTTCGGGATACATGTCAAGAGGGGAAAAGAATGACCTGATGCTCTAAATGACCTTTTAACATCTTAAGACAACTACTGGTTTGCATAAGCTACTGCTATGTTAGTACAGATTACCTGGGAGCCTCTTCTCCTAAAGAACAAAATCCTTACCTGCTACATTGCTCAAGTGGTATGGAAGGTAGATTGCAGTGTCAGGAAAACATTAACAAGGAAATGATCCTAATTTATCAAGAAGGGATCAAATATGAAATGGACTAAGTCTTGATTAACTTAGGCCAATCATTTTAGCTGTTAAGCTGCTTGTTTAACTGTGTGGCTGTCTTCCTGACCTGTGTGTAATTCCACATGAAAAGTCAGTTTTGGAGACAGGACTTGTAATCACTTAGCATGCCCTTATTTTTGACAGGACAGGGTCCTTCTCCTGGGTGGGGCCTTTGAACACTGTTGTAACTCTTGCTTAAGCAAGACTTTAATGTGGAAGTATAGAAAGAGGTTTGGATACAAAGGAACCCATTCAGGTCAGTTGCTCAGTGTTGTGCAGCAGTGTATGTTACCCTAGTCTGCAATTACTATCAAATCCTTCATCTTTTCCAACAGACATTGGCCACAGTGTAGAAGGCTTTGAAGCATCCAAACACTTAATCAGTTTTTCCTTTTATTTTTGATAATGTCCTCCAGTGACGACATGCGATCAGAAGAGTAATAGGGAAAGCTGTTTATTCAGGGGAACTCTTGAATTTGTTGTGTTATTTCTAGACAGTCATCTGTCTAGAAAGGTGCTACAGTGTCTAAAACTGCTGCCCATCACTGGCAGAAGTTACTGGAATGTGCTGGTTAACAGTAGATCCCTTATCCAGTCCTCCTTGTTGGCATCTAATCAGCACAAGTGGCCAAGTGCCAATGTTATGCAAGGATAAGGTAAGTAGGATGTTTTTGTATGTATTGTAACAAGCTCTGCAAACTCCAGATTGCCAATGTCTCTGGTAGCTCAGGCAGAATCTTGGTGAGTGTATGTATGGGTTTTATTTCAAACTGTGACCTTCTTTCCAAGGTGGAGAACAACACAATCTTAATGGATAAACTAAAGAAGGTTCAGCAAGAAAACGAAGAATTAAAAGCTCGGATGGACAAACACATGGAGCTTTCAAGGTGAAAAATATCTGCTGACATTTAGATGCCCTTAATCAGGGGGAAGGGGTTCCTGTAGCAAGAAAGAAAATTCTGCTGCAGTTTATTGGTGAATGCAATTTTGTAGTACTCTGTGACAGAACACATCCATTTCTTCCTCACTTGTATCCTACAAATGTGCATTCCTTTGTAGAGACAAGCAGGAACATTTTGAAAGGGGGGGGGGGGGAAGAGGTTTAATATGTTCTTCAGTACTCCAGTATTTTAGGGAAGAAAAAGGAACTCAGAAATACCACCATACAAAGATTTCCTCTTTTAGGTACTACTGGCTTGCGAGCTAGACCTGAGTCATAACCACTTCAATAAGTGATATCTCCTCAGTTTAGATCAGTGCAGGTTATTTAACAATAACAGTAATATTTAACATGAATAAACCAGGTCTGAGGTCCTCCTAGTGGTTGCTTAAATGGATAGCCAGACTTCCAGTGTGAAGAAGTCTGTAGCTTCTATATTGAGCTGAGCCTTCAGTAAGACCCAGAGGCTCCAGCACAGCCTCTAAAAGCATGCGTCATTTTAAGCAGGACAAGCCTCACTTTTCAGATGCTTTTTCTGACCTTTAGGGATGTTTCTTACTGGGAGCTTTTCCTACTTTCTGCAAGCTAAATATATGAGAATGAGAACATGCTCAGTCTTCCTATTAAAGCTGGAATTCAGTTGTGAGCCAGGCAAAGGTTTATGGACTTTCAAATCTTTCTTTAAGTTTCAATATTGCAGCCTCCAAGTTGGGTTATGTATTCTGATGTAAATCTTCCATTTGCAGGCAACTTTCTACAGAGCAAGCTGTTTTACAGGAGTCACTAGAGAAAGAATCAAAAGTAAACAAACGCCTGTCAATGGAAAATGAAGAACTTTTGTGGAAATTGCACAATGGTGACCTATGCAGCCCAAGAAAACTGTCTCCCAGTTCTTCATCTGTGCCTCTTCAGTCCCCACGAAATTCTGGTAACTTCTCTAGTCCTGCAGTGTCACCGAGATGACATCTCTTGAGAGAAAGAGCAGCCTGCATTTCATTTCTGATCTGCAGAACCTTTCCTAACTTTAATCCCAGGAGCAAGAGCTATATTAGCCACCTAAGACAACTAAACATAACTGGAAACTATTTGGTGCAAAAACAGCGATAGGAGACTGTGAATATGGGAGTAAGACGTTCGCTCCTCTCAAAAGGACTTACGACCTCTATGGACATCGTTGCACAAAGCACTTACAGAGCAAGAAAAGACTTGTTTGTTGCCTTTTCACCTAACCATAAGAAGAAGCTCAGGGGCTTAGAGATAAAGATCACAACCTTTATAATATGTTCCTTATCACCGACACTTTTTTAAGGCTGTGCGTGCGTGTGTGTGTGTGCCGTGGATGGAATGGGTGGAACACAGTGTGTGTGTGTGTGTCTAATGCTGCCTTCTTTGCTGTGTATGTAATAAAGGATAAAAGCTGAAGACTCTACATTGACATGTACTTCCTTGATACTGCTCTCAGTATGCATGCTTAACAGAGTACCCTTGCCTGGGAATGAGGAGAAACTGGTATTGTAGGATAGTTTCCTTCATCATTCTGGCTGGTAAAAAAATGGCATAAAGACCTTTGTCAACTGACTCATTAGTGTCTTGGCCAACTTGAGTATGCAACTTTGAATTAATTTTAAAAACAAATTGAATTGCAGCCATATTTTGCATGGGTTCTTGGTTTCATGTCCATGCACAACTCTGCCATTTATGAGAACTTTTTTTTGCAGGGTGCAATGGATTTTGGATTTCAGGTCAATAGGGCTGTAGTCAGAATCACAGTAACCCTCAAGGTCAGAAGTTCTTAGCTGAGTTGCAAGTTTAAAAGCCTAGACCTAGCATCTTACCTGCTGAAAGAGAAGCACTAATTTCCCCAAAATAGCATGTCTGTTCCTGAAGATAAAGAAGATGTAGATTTGAAAGCCAAAGAGAAAAATGCAATAATAGTAACTAGGTGCATTCTTAATTCAGTTCTCAAGAGGATTAAGTAATTTTTGAATTCCAGTGTAGCTGGTGACACACTTTGCCTTTTTAAGCACTGGCATTTGTATTAACTTTCCTCAGGGTTGGCTAAATTCACCTGAGGATAATGTGGTATCTGTGTATTTTATCTTGCTAATTCTGCCATACTTTCCCTCTTAGACTGCAAGACATTGGTGTTTTGACAGTTTATCAGGTGAAAAATCCTGTACAAGAGATTCTGTGGAGTAGGGGAAAAAGTTGTCCTGGCTGCTGGGACTGGAGGATGAGGGTGTCAGCATTTCTGGAAGTATCACACGCTGAGTTTCGGCTTCAACAGGGTAATTGGATAGCCTTGCTCCACCCTTGATCAGACCTGTTGTTCTCTACCTACTAAACCAGGTTCAGCTTCAGATTAGTCTTAGAAAATACTACTGATGCTTACAGTAGCTTGGGCTTCACAGAAGGGCCAGGACATTGTTACACTGCTGCTTAGCTAATGCTGGTAGCTGGCTGAGTTTCCCCATCTTTTTCAGTAGCTTGGGAACAGGACTCAAGGGCATGGGAAAGCATTTAGAGAACTCAACTGGAGAACCACTTCAAACTATTTTACCTAAGACTTGCAAAGTCTTGGCTAGTAATAAGGAACACAGACATAGAAGCGAACTGTTAACAGTGCTCATACAGTAAATAAATTAGTAATATATTAAAACTCGTGATTGGCTGTTTGATCATTAAATTCAAACCTCTCATAATGTACAAGTTAAGGGTGCCATTTCTATGGAACATTATGCTTTCTTTTAATCCTTTTTAGAGTACTGTACCTACCACTTACTAGTGGTGTCAGTACTTCAAATGTTTACTAGGAGGTTCAAATTCAACTACGAAAATCCTGTGTTGGCTACAACTTGGCTTTAAGTATATCTTGGAACATTCTTACTTTCTAAGGTCAAAGAGATTTGATTGCGTGTATTTGAGCTGAATTCTTTACAATAAATTTTTTGCACCAACTGAAGGGTTTTTTCTTCTGCTTGTGTTAGTCAAAGGATCTTTAATCTAAGGAGGAACATTTTTCCAGCTACTAAAAACTCTTAATATCTGCTCAGTACAGCAAAACAGCACTGATGAAGCTTCATGGCACAAATTATTAGTGTTCAGCTAATCCTTAGAAAATTTTCCCCTTGTTACTCCTCTTGTAGGTAGAAGATATATGGAGCTTGCTTGTGATTCTTCAGAACATTCAGCATGTGAGAAAAGCCACAGTTAGAGGTTAGCAGTGTAACAGGTCCTGTCACAAGGACACTTACCTAGCCACTGGTAAGAACTTCATTACTTTAGTTACAGTGTAATGCCTCGACTAAAACATGCAAGCAGAGTGCACACAAGTGTTTGAAGGTCAAATATGGCATAGCCCTTCCTGTAGCAAGAGCAGGGAAAGCTTTTCCAGGCTACCGTACAGAAAAGTAAGTATGGTACAGTAGATAACACAAAGACTGTTAATTTGTTGATAATTTACCTCCACAATACAGGAGACTCTTCATGTCTAAACTGCTTGCAAGTAGACTCTTTAATGCTTTTATGAAGAAATGAAGACTGCTTGTATGTAGAAATCAGATTACAGAAATACCTGTTTAGTGTTTGTCCTGTTGGTCTCAACGAATTAAATAATTCTGCTAATCTGTAAATACTGTTTCAATGTTTTTCTCTGTTTGAGTATTAGTATTTCAAGCTTTAACTTAAGTACCATGTGTTAGTAAAAGCTTTGTTCAATCCAGTAACTTTTACATATTTTGGGATTTTTCTTTAGCATAAGGTTTCATTCAGGAAAAGCTAGAAACCTGCTCACCCTCATGATAAGCCAAAGGTCAAGCAATTGAACAAGTGATTTTCTTCAGATACTCAACTTTACTCTCAGTTCCAACTGTAATGATAATTTTCAGAGGAAGCTATGGTGACATTTAACAGCTGTTCCATAGAGTTTGTTGCCATTCAAACTATGCATAGTATGGTTCACCTTCGGTACTTTTCTCTGAAGGTCATTGTATGAGTTGCACTGTGTTTTCTATAAAATTTGAAGTGAATCATTTCCTTGAGCTAACTGAAAACTTGATGGTTTTCATTTCTAACACCAAAGACACTTCCATGTAAACTGGTAACATGCAATTCATACAGGAAATTCCTTCTAGACAGTAACCAACCACTGATCTTGTCCAACAGCAAGGAATCACTTAGAGCTAAGCTGCAGCTAAAAAGGTCATCATAAAGTTGGGATAAACCACTGAACCCTTAAGAAAAAATACCCTCTGACCACTGCTGCTGCCTTGCCTTCCAAGAGCAGTGACACAGGTATGGAAATGGAAAGAACAGCATGGGAAGCTTTAGGCATGTAACTCTGACAAGTCACTTAAATTTCATTTCCAGGGCTTCATTCTCTTACCCTGTCACTGTGTATTCAGGTGGAAATGTGCAATTAACTGCATCAATGTAACATCAGCTCTGCCCAGGAGGCTTTTGGTAAAATAAAAACTATGAAAATACCTAGTAAAAGAATTCCCATAGTTTTCAATTAAAATAATTATTTTGATGCTTGGTGGGAGGACAAGAACAGAAAGGATGAACAGGATGTGACACCCACCAAAACTCTCCTTAGAGGCAGTGCTTCTGTACCAGTCTTGAGACCTGACTGTTATGCATAACCATTACACCTCAGGGGAATACTCAAGCAATGGATTTACACCATCTCTTCCTCTCCTGCCAGTAATGCCTCCACTGTGCTGTTGAACAAGGGTGGGCAGGTGACATGATCTCCCACTTCCTAAATACTTTGAAGGAAATCAGTTGGTGAATTAGGGGCTCAAATGCACTTTGAAATTCAAAAAGCTGGCACAACTCCTTTAGTTCAAAGGGAATGACATTGTTCTGAGAAATGAAAATGCTAAAAAGGAATTAACACATGGCTCAGCCTCATCTAGAAGCTCAAGGATTGTTAAAGTTAATTTGGTCAGAATTAAAAAAAAAACAAAACAAAACAAAAAAACCCCCACATGCTGCAAGGACATTTTTTTCCCCTAAAAATCCAAACAGTACAAAGACCTTTTTTAAGGTATTACTGTGAAATTTACCTACTTAGTCCTTTGGATTACAGTGTAATGTTTTTGATATATTTTAACAGATTAACCTTGCCTCTTACACCTTCAAAGTTAGCTCTATTGCATGCTGTTTTTATTTTTTTTAGATGTCTTATTTTCAGAGGCCAGAGATGGAAAAAAGCTCTTGGGGAATGTTCTCTGTGTAGCCTATTACATGCGACCTTCAGTCTTTACCATGGGTATTTCTCGTATCAGTTAAATTGGTTTAGGTTCCTGCATGCTGAAGAAAAGGCATTCAGCAAGCTTGTTTAATGTTTTCATTAGCTACACTACTAATCAGATCATTGACTTTATTGGGAAGCTGCCATTTTTACATTAGCACTTAAAGCTGTCACTGTTCCAAAGTGCTGTACACATCTGCTCAAAGGTCTGAATGGACTGGAGCACAGGGTTACCTCAGGCCTTCAGCAGAAGAAAGCTTTAGGAATTCCAGTCAAACTCAGGCTCAGACAGAGGGAAGTGTGCAACCAAGGGACCAGTTCCTGCTTTGCTTCCTTGTGTGTTCAGAATAAGCTGGTTTTCACTTGCCTTGTAAATAAAATGGCTTGCATTAAATTTGGTTTTGTCATTTCATTACTAAGGAGTAGATTTGTAATGAAAGTTCTAGCCCACATAAAGTTGGTGCTTGAGATGAAGAAAAAAATAAACATTGCCAAAATGTCCAACAACGTTGTTACCAAGTTCTTACCTTCTCCTCTAGCAAGCTCTCTCTTTGGGCAACTGAATCCAAGGTGAAAGAAGCAGTGGCTTATTTATCCAGGTATAGTTCTGTGTAAATGAAAATATCTTTCCTTTTCTCCTAAGTAAATTTATACAATGAAGTTGAACTCACTATTAAGCTAAGAAGAAATTCTGCTGTAGAACTGAACATTATTCTAATGTTTGCTTTCTTTTTTTTTTTCCTTCTGTAAATGTTAATATATAAATCAAGTTTTACCTTTAGCAACCATAATTTGCTACATAGTTTACTAAACATAACACCAGGAATTGAATGAATACTAAGTGAGGAATGAATACTAAGTGAGTTATGTATTGTAAGGTTGTAAGAATGCAACAACATAAGGAAAATCCAGCATACCCAACTGCTTACAAGTCTCTGGAGATATTAAATATATATTAAGGTGCTAGAGGGTATTAATCTTCACCAGGAGAGAAAATTGTGTGTTTGTCTTTACACGTATATGAAAATAAGCACACATAGATTTATGTTTTCATAATGTTGAAAATTTTAATTATTCTTGCAAAATAAACAACTGCTATTGGCTAACTTTGTTACAAAGCGTTTTTAGTTTGCTTTTTTGTTGCTGTTGTTTTAGATATGTACAGTACTCTTAATGTTAAAATTGCACGTTCCACACAGTGGGTTGGCCTCATGCAAGAGTCTGAGGGAAAGACCATATATGAAGGGAAGCCCAAAAAGCACCTGTTTCTAAATATGCACACACCCAATGCATGTTCAGACTTAAACCTTAATGCTTCATAGTAGTTTCATTAACTCACAACTCACTACTGCTGGACAGAGTGAACTCTGTTGTGGCCTGTCACGCTAGTCAACATGGAGTGCATTGGCATATAAAAGAAACAGTGAGAGAAGCTACATTTAAACATTAATAAAGAAAAATTAATGGCTATTATGTCAAATAACATACAGGTCCGTCCACGTCCAGAAGTTTTTCCTATCACTTTGGTTCAACTTTGGTAGCTACTGTTGTTTCTCCTTGTAGGTTCTGAGCTATACAAACATAGTTTCCCACATCTATGTCCTCAAAATCCTCCACAAGAAGAACGCTCTTTGAGATTCTTGTAGTATGTCCAATTCCTCTGTTTATCAATCTCCAGAAATTTTGAATAATCACAGGCCTCCCAGACTGTTAAAAAACCAAAAGAAAACAAAAACAATCCACACACACAAAATAGGTAATTCCACAAAGTGTATTTAGTGACACCACCTCATCACCTTGAAGCAAGAGGTTGGAGATTGGGAGCCTACATCCAAAAGTCAGCCCTAAGTGAGGGAACTGAAGGTATCTGGCAGTGGCAGCAACATTCCTGCATTAAATACTGATGAACCAATAAATTATGCCAAAAAAGGATAATACAATGGCTCTTCCACTCCAAGCACAGGTACTAGGCTTGCCAAACCTGTGCCTGGAGCCTGTGTGTGAACTGTTTTAGGCCACTTACTAAGGTTGCATTTGGGTACCTGTTCAAATAGGTGAGGTATCCCGGAGAAGGTGTCAGGATAGATGTGTGAGCTCATTTTCAGACTTCAAGCATGTCTCAAAAAGGAAGGCAGCAGTGGCATGAGGTAGCTGACTGAGCTTTCATTCTCTTTTAGCACAGCAAATAGCTGTAAGTCACATGCTGAAAACTAATTCCTCCTCTAGTTTAGAAAATACTACATTAGATAACATACAAACAAACAGTAACAATTTTCAATTACTTCTGAGTTAATCCTCACATTCTGCTTTCCAAAGTGTATATATAATTTCAAAGCCAGGAATACAATCCTCCCCATGTTTGTACTGAAAAATGCTCTTTTGTTGGCTTTTTTTTTTTTTTTTAATTGTGTAAGAGAATTCTCTAATGGGCTGGCATGAGGTCACACTGCCTCAGGCACCACAGAAGGTCACAAAACACTGGATAGAATTGGCCCAAAGATAGAACTAAGGCAGTCTCTTCCAAAATCCAGCAGCTGCAAGTCAGCAGCTTTAAGCACACTGGCTTCTGCTATACCAATAACTGAGACAAAAATGCAAGAAAGAGTTTTGTGCTTGGAAGCCATCTTCCCTTGCTTCATGACATAGATGGGTTAGCCATTTACCAATATGAATGCTTAAGCTAAATGTAGTAATAGAGTAAGTGAGACGCTTATGCAGAGCCAAAGCTACAATCTTACACTTGCAAAATGAGCAGGACAAAGGCAGTTCCCAGTCTTCCTGAAACTTAGGGATGAGTCACAGTGCAGTCAGGGAATGCCTAGGAAGTGGCAGGCATTACCAGCTTTAGAAAAAAATATAAAAGTTCCTGGCAGTTTTAAATGTAATAGAAATTCTTAAAACTTTAAAAGTAATTAAGCCACTTAGCAAAGCACTACCTCCTGTTTCAAGCCTGAAAACTAAATGCTACTTACAATGAAGTAATACTGCACACTTAATTCAAGTCTAATTTACTTCTTAAATATAGCATAGTGCAATTTCCTTGACCCTACTGAATGTGAAGGTAAAGGCTGTGCAAGGTGGACCCTGTTTGGGCTCTTGCTAGTCAATTTTTCCTCAAACTAATTGCCTTCTGCTTTGAAGCCTGTTGCAGGGAACCAGATTAAGGGTGGATCTGTATGCATTCACAGTAGGTGAATGAGCAAATTGTCAATTGTCAAGGAGTGGCAAGGGGAAACTTTTAAAAAAAAAAAAAACCAACTGAGTGGAAAAAATGCAGAGGTAAAGGCTAGTGACTATAGGGATAAAATGAGGGTCTCCTCAATGCACCATACCTAGGGCCAAGCAAGGATTAATGTGCTGGTTCTTCTCAGGAATTGGGCAGTAGGTGAGAGCCCTGCTGGGTAGTGTGGACTGGGACAAAATATCACTGAGCTCCCAGCACTGAAAGCAGCAGCATGACTGGAAACATCCAGTGAATCTTCCAGAGAACAATGTCAGTCCTTTATCTGGCATAAAAGGTCTATATGACCAGCAACACTGATGGTCCTGTCTCTTTTCCTTCCCCCCTACCTTTTTTCTTTGCTGTATGTGAACGCTCTTAATAAATGTTAAGTCTCCAACCAGCATACAGTGCTTCTACTCTGACATTTACTTGATCCTTTTGTTGGGGCAGAAACCCAAACACAACTCTCCCCTCCCTACCCCCAGGCACAGCTGGAGCTGAGAGAGTTTCCCATAGTGGATAAGCACATCAGCCCTTTCCAGGGCATATGCAGGCCACAGGCCAAAGCCTCTCTCACCCCTGTAGGTGGGTGCAGTGAGAGGGTGTAGTCCTCTGCTGACAGTGCATGTGTCCTGCACTGCAGCTCTAGTATCCACAGCAAACAAGGGAGATAACCTGCATGCTTTAGCTGTTTATATTCAGAGGTGTATATTATGTTTCTATTCAGAGGTTTATATTAAGAGGTGTAAACATGCACATGCCAGCATGCATTGGGTGCTGTAAAACCACTGGGAGCAGCTGGGCCAGTAACAGCTAGCAAACCAGGCTGGGGGCAGCCTGGGAAAGATGCAAAACTAGGGTGGATATTAATGAGACACAGAGCTTCGGAAGGCCAAGCTGGGCCTAGAATAAGGCTGATTAAGAAATGAGCTCCTGCTGCAACAGGTGAGGTTGGTTAGAGGGAAAAGAGAGGGGACTTTCAATGATGCTAGTCAGATACATCTTACTCTGTGCAACAAAAGAGATCATGGATTGAGATTGTGTTTCCTGTGGATTCTTTCAGATGAGGCTGGACAGAAGCAGATTTTGCTTCTGGATATGGGCAAGCTTAAAAATTCTGTGCTGGGATAATTCATGCACCCAAGCCATAGAGAAAGAAGGACTATCAAATGCAGAGGCATCAGAGGGCCTTGTGGCTTGCCCTAGGAACAGCCTCCTGATGCTGGTTGGCTTTGACCCTGTCTGAAAATGATTTCCATTTTCCTTGGAAATACTGCAAGAGGCCAAGTGTCTCTGGAATGGAGATTTGAGGGAGGAGTGAGCTTTCCTGAATTTGATTTTTACTAACAGGGCTCTCCAGCTTCATCCCTATGCTATGTCACAGGGAGATCCTCAGGAAAAGACGGGCTGAGGTTGAAAGGGGATATGCTGCCTCCTCCTGCCAGCATACCTGAACTGCAAGAGCAGTCAAAACGCTGCCTTTGTGAAGAACAAACCATTTCAGGCAGGGCATACAGCTCTTACCTCTTGCCCTGGATATTGCCACCTGAAATTCACATCCACATCTGGCTCCCCGAGGACGGTGCAGACGACATGAACCCTGTGACTGAGCCCGGCTCTACTGGATGACACGGCAATGGTGGTGGAGGGCGGGCCCTTGGGAACTGAGACAAAGACAGTGTTTACAAACAGAAAATGAGCTGCTAAAGTTCAATACACTGATAAAATTGAGGGTCAATTTTTGATTCAGTTTGCTTAATGCAACAGGTGTTTTAC
This sequence comes from Certhia americana, assembly GCA_018697195.1. Taxonomy (NCBI): domain Eukaryota; kingdom Metazoa; phylum Chordata; class Aves; order Passeriformes; family Certhiidae; genus Certhia; species Certhia americana. The sequence goes on from CM031860.1 coordinate 36,806,854, forward strand.
ACCTGCTACTTTTCCCTCTAAACGGGGAAACTTGCTGGTATTTAAACCTGATTAATGTTTAATAACATATTACTTTTGATCAAGATTGTAGAACTCTCATTACATTATTTATTTTACTTTCTAAAAATCATTTTCTTAATGTCAGCAGAAGATGCAGTTTAAGCACAGAGAAAACTGCACTTTACCTTCCACAAACAGTAGGTGATATTTGATGGAAATCTGAGGTGCTCCCTGTGACTCTGCTTTGCAGTAGACAATACCTTTATGATCGGAAGTAGGGTGCTGGAAGACAAAACCCTTCTTTGCATCATAAATAATACCAGTTCCATCTGTCTCAATTTCTTCTGCTGGAAATTCCCTGTGAAGAGTCACTTTTGCTGAAGGAGTAGTAACACGGCATGGGATGATTGCAGGTTTATCTGGGTTCAAGTAGACAATCTCAAAATAACTGGGAGTAGGTACAAAAAGTTCCTCTTTGTCTGTGCAGAAGAATTGACATAATTACAGAAACATTTACATCTTGGCTTAACAGAAAGAAAAGTATATTTGACAAGATAAAATAGCTGTGAGCAACATTTAAAACAAAAAGCTTTGGCTTAATTTTAATATGCCCACACAAAAGAAAAAATAACATTGTTTGCATTAAAAAACATTAAATTGAAAATAAAAACGAAATATTTTTTTAATCTTAAGAAAATCTTTGGAATGTCTTTTAGTAAGCTTCCAAATATTTATCTGGATCCCATCACCACTGCTAGGATAAGGATTACTAGAAAAAGATACTTTTTGAAGCTACATACTTTTTATACCTATGCTTTTAGGCAAAATGATATACTGTCCTAAGCAGATGAAATATTTAGTGCCCTCAGAATCACAGTTAAGGAGTATTTCCATAATTGGCATGCTTCTTGGAAATCTAAATCTGAAATTCTTCTTTCTACCATGAGCGTTTACATAATAATTTGACTGAAAAGTTCATTCCAGCCTTTCTAAGGAATGTATCCTAAAAACATTAAGCACCTCTGTCTCATGGTCCAATTTAACTCAAAAATGTATTGCAAACAATCATATTTTAACATTTTATACTAAAACGTTTCCTAGCCATGAATACTTTAGCTCTAATGAGGCATCAAAGATTGTTTTACTATTCAGAATGGTTTCCAGAAGAAAAAATGAACCATTTGATTTCAGCTCTGTGGGACCAAGCAGCAGTAAACTGTGCACAGGCTCTGGGGGTCATCACATGCACTTGAAGACTGTTTTGCCTCTCAACATGCTACAATGACTCCTCAGAGAAATTATGGCATTACCAAGGTCAGCAAGGTCAAGTTTTTTAAGGCAGTGCAAGTAACTGGAATGAAGTAGCAGTGGGGGAGAGTCCATGAGGTCATCTAAATGCCATGATAAAATGAATCTTCTATGCAGATTTATTGTCCTTATCAAGACACATTTTCAAGAATGAGAACATTTTTTATTCATTTTGTAGAAAATTCTCAAAGTTTTCTAGAGTATGTGCTTTTTATTGCATTATCCATTACTTTGGGTATTTTGCATAATCTGTAGAGAAAATGCACTCAAAAAAATCACACTAAGCAAGTAATTTTCTGGGCACCAGCACAGTCCTCCTTAATTAAAACAGATGAAAACTGTGGCAGTAAAATCTTGAAAGTGAAATCACTGATGTAGCTTTATTCCTGTCTTACCAGCAAATATATTTCCATTAATAATCCCCCAGTGAGTTAATTACCTGTGAAAAAGATGTATGTTGACCCTGTTTTAGTCTCATCCTTCCTGCATTTGTTACCATTGCACAGCTGAAGCCAGCAGCTGTATTCACCTGTGTCTGCCGCAGTGGAGTTTGCAAGGATCAGCTGACTATACCTGTCAAGCTGCTTTATGCTGTGGAAAAATAAAAACAAAAGGCAAAGACATGCACAGATGTATTTCCTTGTATATTTCTGTCAGCTCATTTCCACTTCTGATTTTTTATTCCTTCTCTGCAACTGACCCACTTTTCACTTTCAGAGCTCTGCTGCAACCTTCCCTTTTGTTCCAGCAGACACTGTTTACATGAGTAGTTTTATTGATTCTAACTACATAAAAGAGCTTGCAAGCTTTTGTCTTGTACAGTTCATTTTTGGAATTCTTCAGGTCTCCATTTTGAAATTGGGCTGTGACTGTTTTAGGTCATATGTTCATCTCTGCTTTGTCCCCATTTGTCCTTGTATAGCCCTTCCCTTCATTCTACAAGTCAACCCACATGCATCTCCTTTTTCAATACTGCAGCACTGCTTCAGTAGTATCTAACAAAGATAATTCACAAGTAGTTAGCAGCAAGTGCTCTGCTGAGAATTGGTTTGATAATTTCTGCCTGCTTTCAGTGTGATTGCTTTACCAATCTTTAACATACTGGTCCAAGTTTCCACTTTCAAAGAGCTGCTACCTCAGCTTGGATTTGTCCTGCAAGTTAAGTCATTTTGCATCACCTATTCCTGTGGTCTTGAGTCACCTTGAGTTTCCTCTACATCCCTTGGCTATTTTAGAGCATGACCCTGAGAACTGGTGGAGGTGCACTGGCAGTGCCATCACGTAACTACACAAAATTCAGCCTGTGTGATTATTTCAGACTTGATTTTTTCCTTTCTGAATTTCCCAGGCATATCTCTCAGTGGACTCACATTCATAAATGTGAAAATATTTATAAATCTATAGACATATACATAGAAACTGACAATTTTTATAAGGGGCAAAGGTCCTATCTTATGAAATACAGCAGCTACAGTCTCACCTTGTTCTTTTTTTAGTATATTTTAAGGTTTAGTTTCCTGGCTCTTTCTGGCAGACAGATGGTGGTGTGGTAGGCAGTCTGCTTGGTTGACTTTTGATGGACTGCAAAAGCAATGGTCTGAGAGTACAGTTCTCAGGGAACCCTGTCAGCACAGCCATGTGGCAGTACTGATGTACTCTGCTGCTGCTCCAACCCTTAAAAATGTTCTTTTCAACCAGCTGCCTTTCATGGTAGTGGATCTAGGTCATGAAGGGTTCCCCCTTTCCTTTGCAAGACATTGAGTGTCAAGGTTAATTTTTTTTCTAACCAAGGCAGGAATGATTTTTCCAAGTTTAGGTATTTGATAATGAACTTCTTTTTTTGAAGTTTTAAAAGGGATTTGGACAAATACATAGGTTGCATGAAGTCTGAACAGCTCTCATCCTCATTCAATTGTAGGTTTTTTGAATATTTATTACCCTCCTAATTCTTACTAATGTGGCAGTTATTCTTTAAGGCAGATACCCAACTGAATAATTTCTTTCAGGGATTAGCATCTCTGAAGAAATTTTTATCCTCTCAAACTCCTCACAACTGAGTAACAGCAGTACTGCAAACACTCCTGAGTTCACCGTGTTATCTAAATGCTCTGTTTTGCTTAACTCTTCCCTGCAGGCAGAATAATTGCTTAAGCAGAAGCCACCACTTCAGCTGCCCTGTGCTTCTCAGGTGTTCTGCTAGCAGTTGGCACAACTACCAGCAATCACTAGCAGCAGTTCACATAACCCAACATTCAGCCTTCAGTCAGACCAGCAGCTTAGAGATCAAAAGCACACGAAATACACACCTCAAACAGAGATAACTGAGAATTGCCTTTTCCAGTAAGCCCTCAGTCACCATTAGTACACGGATCCACCACAGGGCAGTTTTGAGGCCTGCCTCAATAAACAGGCAAATCACATTTCCTGTCCACTAATGCATTTGTCCTATACAATCTTGTCTGATTCCACTTTTTTGAATCATGTAATTATGGTGCAGTAGCCTTTCCATTTTTAATATATACACTACCTTACATTATAAACTATCTTCAGTTTTTGAATAACATTTGAGATTCCTATCTGTGCAAAAGAACATGCTGTGTATCATAGCCAATAGGAAGAAAAGATAAATCCAAAACAAGTCCTAGTCTGTATTATTACTATTTAGTTTCACAGTTCACATTTCATAGGCTATATGACTACCTCAGAACAAAATGTTTTCCAAGGATCAAGTACTAAATGTCAACAATACACAGAAACCAGAACACTTTTGCCTCCAATCATTAATACAGACACTGAGCTATAGCTTGAAATCCCGATAGCAAAAGAAGGTCAGAGTTAATTAATTATTGTACAGTGTGTTCTTCTTAACTGAGAACAAGCTATCCAGCAATCAACAGAAATAACCTAGCAAGGTAGTCACCCACAAACATGCAATAACAAAACCTGGCATCTGAGAGTGCAAATGTTGAAATTCTAGACATGACCATATTAAGCAGACAAAACAGGCCATACAAAATAAAGTATAAACGGTAAATCCAGCAGCTGACCAATATTTCCAAGGTAACTTATTAATTTTCATTAGTATTTTAGGTGCTGGGAAATCTGACCCAGAAGCCAAAACTTTGCTGTATTGTAGATGTCACAAAGTGAAAATGTTGTATATACAAACATTATCAGACTGTTTAAAGAAACTAGAAAAGCAGCCCAAAATCTTATTCCATACATTCATCTTATTAAACTTTATTTAAAGTTCAGAAGATTTTTGCCAAAAAACTGTGCCACATTTAGAAGCTAAAATATGTATTTATATAAAAAAATAAAGACAGTGTACACAGCATCACTCAAAGAGAATCTACCAAACTCCTCTCAAGCAGCTGCAATCATACTAACAAAAGAGAGCTTATCTCAAAAACATGCTCACTAGGACAGGAACATAACATCTCGCTGTTTTATACAAGGAAAAAAAATCCTTAGCTTTCAAACTTCAAAGCACAAGCTGCAAAACCAAATTCAGTTATACACATGAGCACAATGGCATCCCACTAAGCCTATGGGATCCTGCATTCAGTGAGAGCAGTCTAATGTCAGTCTAATTTTGGCCCCTACCACACCCAGTTTCCTCAATATTTGTGAGAGCTCCTGTCTAGACACCCTCCTCTCACAGGAATGTACACGTGATGCAAATCCAGCTGTTTGCCCCAGCTTCTTCCATCAGAGCAACTCCATTTCATGTGAGTTTATTTATCAGATGAAGTTAAGTGCAGCTGGTCTTCAGCAGGGGAGAGACCTCCAATCAGGCAGCACAGAGCCTATCTGAAGTCAGAGAAGCTCTCTGCTCTAAAGCTTTAGAAAAGGGAAAATGCACCTGCCCTGATTTTTAATTTCATCCCTCTCATATGTTGTAGATCCAGTTTCTGGGTGAGCCTCCAGTCATTAATTTGTTGTTCACAGTCTTACAAAACAGCATTCCAACCCTTCCTTACTGGGGGTGCAAGAGCAATCTCTGACTGTTAACATCACCAATGTTTTTGGCCAGTTCAGCCAGCACATGAAATTTCCAGACAAAAAGTATTTATGTGCTGCACAAACCAAGTGACCATTACAGAAAATAGGCTAGTTCTGAAATTCTGAAGTAAGCCTGTGTGTGTGTTCAAGCTGGGCACCATGTTTGCATGATTCAAGCTTTCTCTCAGAGTTGTATGGCACACTAGTCTCTAAAGCTACTTCAATTTATTTCAGTGTGTACTGTTGTGTATTCAAGTTAGAACAGTGGGAAGGCAAAATTTCTGCTCCATCTCAGCAAGAAGCAGCCAAAGAATCCTCCTCCTCCTTTCACTTGGAATCTCTCACTCCCTCGGATATGAAAATTTTAGCACATGAAACAGCCCCAGACCTATTAAAAACTGAGACTCTCTAGTACAGCAAGCAAAATATTTTATTTAAAAGGTTGTAGAGTATGGCTACAAAGACAAATTCAATAAAAGCATAGCCACTAATACTACAGAAAAGGCTTTTCTAACTAAAATCTTCCTTCTTAGAAAAGGCATGTACCATATGGGAGAGTTAAAAATGCGGTAAGCATAGCATGGAAGCAAAACATCTGGTTTTTATCCCTACTCCTTTTTGCAACCACCCATAGAAAATGCATGACTGTGATGCTAAATTTAACTAGTTACAAGCCAAAATGACAGAGTAGTTGAATTGCACATCCCTTCTCTTATTCAAGGGAAAAGAAAGATCTGGATGCCTGAGGATCTGTTGCTATAGGGACATTAAAATGAACAGAAGAATTGTAGTCATTAGTCCCCAGCAACTGCAGGGATCTCATCTCCAGTGTCTCCTCCTTTTCCCCTAGCACACCAACCCACTCCTTCTTCATTTTCCATTACCTCCTCTTGACCCCATCATGTCCCCCTACTGCTGCCATCAATTCTGGTTTGCACCAGTGCTCCAACTCCAGCAGGACCCTCATGGGTAAAAAAGGCATAAGGTAAAAAAGGCCTAGCCCAGTTAATTAGCTTGGGTTTTGCCCCACACCTCAGTAACTGATAATGAAGGGATTATCTTATTCTTGATATTTAAGTACTCAAAAAAATATTAGAAGACATTGGACATATAGCTACCTAGATGACTAAACAATTTTTGCTGTAGGTTATTATTTGCTAATAATTTTTCTGAATCTCCTCCCTCTGCCCTATATCCATCATTTTGCTTTAAAATAATGAAGGTAATGTATTAATAAAATTTTTTAAATTGCCTATTGCAGTTGATGCTTGGTGCATGGTTTTGTATATGCCATGAGGAAGATCTAAGCTCCTCTTGAAAGATCATGGTTTTGATGACCTTTTCTGGTGCCAGCTCACTTATGAGCACTGCCAGCTGAGCTAAGTAACCTGGTACATTTATGGTACTTCCAGTAAAACTCCATCAAATCTTTCTGAAACCACAGAACACAAATTTCAAATTTCACATTCTATAGAGCAGACTTGGTTTCATAGGCATCTATTAGCACTAAAGCAAAACCCTTGAGATAATTACCGAAGTCATGCTAAAAATGTGATGAAAATGTAACTGCACAGGATTCTGTGGTCAATGTCTCTGTAAATTATTACTATTCTGTGACTCTGAAATCTGCTTCTAATCTAAGTTTTCAATTTCTCTAGTTAATTTCAGGATCTTCTGCTTGCATTCAAAACTGCTGATTCAGTCAAACACAGCTTCACTGCTTTAAAAACTTATTTCAAAATCAATGACCATTATATTTCAATACAGATCCATAAGTATATGCCTTACATACTTCTAAAAGAAAATAAATACTTAGGCAAGTTACATCCACCCAGCCAAAATGTTTTATAGCATTTGTTTTGTGTGGCGTAACTAACTTTTGTTGTATGGTTAAATTACTACTGTTAACTTGACTAAGTACAGAAACGTAAATTGCTGAGGCAATAGGATCCCAAACTACTTCAAACTGTAAAACAGAAAATTACACAACCATGTCATACATATCTTTTTTCTGTTTTCCCAAACTATCTCATGTCCCAGCTTCAAAAGGCTCCTCTGTAGCCTGGGTATTCTTTAACTTTAGAAACAAGGTGAAAAATGCTTGTAAGTTTCTTCTTACTTCTTTACTAAGAGAAAGAAGAAGCAGAGTATTTTTCCACCTCTCTTAATTCTACTCTAAGAGAGAGAACAGTAGGTCCATTTATGGTGGAAGTGGACTGACACCAAAACATTTTGCCATATGCAGAGGTCTGCCATGGTGATTGCCACTTGTGAAAAGGTCAGTCACATAATAACATGGGATGGTTGCCTCAGCTGTAGTCTTGGTACGGGAAGTTCAAGTAAACATCTCATATCCTTAACATTCCTACAGCTGTAAATCTATTCATGCTCCAAATGCACAGAAAAGTCAGTAAATATAAACTGTCACATATCCATAACTATTCTGTCAAAACTATTTAAGACCACAAATTACCAAATACAGATTTTTTTTTTTTTTTAATTAGAAGAAGAAATTACTCTTTCTCCAGCAGTAGAAAAAGCTGTTTTCCACTGGGCTGTTGATGCACCAAATTCCCCAGGTTGTCTAAAAGCAGTCCAATGTCAGCTGCTGCAGAGCTACAGACAGGGCTGTATAACTGTATCAATCACTTTACCAGCTGGGTAACACACTATTCTTTCTTCTCATCATTACTGTGATTTCACATAGAGATGTTGATTTCATCCCACAAAACTGCCCTTCCAAATTCTTACAGGAGAATTTGTCAATAAGATAAGTTCAAATAAAACAAAGTTGAAATAATAAAAGCAATGTTACACAATCTATTTGTACTCTGACCAAAGAAAAGGGAACTGATAATAATTCTTCATGTGGGAACTGCCTGGACAACAACTGTGCCTTTTTGCATTATTGTCAAGTACGCAGTGTGAGCAGTTCCAGTCTTGTGACATCTGAGGATGACCCTGACTATCAAAAAAAATATTTTAGTCTCATTCCTGAACATCTTACTTGAGATTAATTTTAGCCAAGGCTGCTAAAAGTTCTAAGGCATGTAATTGATATTTGAATTAATTTAAAAGCTTACTTATTTGCCCTTGAGCTAAATACTTCTAAAGCTTCCAGCTTTCCTGGGTGATTAGACATCCTACTAAAATGACAATGAAATTTGGGCACAACTATATGTACCTCTTCAAGAAGCATGAACAAAAGTGAAAAAGTTATATGTTAAGAATTTACACATTAGGATTTGGCAACAGCTCGCAAAATACTGTTTTGGTAAAATTTATGTAGGCATGTATGTGTATCCATATAAGTGCAGAAATATAAGCCCCCAACATACACACCCCTCAACCACAACTTGGTAAGCCTATACAACAACAATCATTTTGTGTGGAAGACAATCTAAAAAATCTTTGTAGTTTACACAAAAGTTGATCCTGCTGCAAATGTAATTTTTTTTTTCTTGTACCTCATAATAAAATTTGACAGTTATTTTCCCCATTATAGATGGGATAAATACATTAGGTCTACATCAGCCAAGGAAGCCCTGTCAGTAGAGCATCAGCCTAAAGAAATAAGATTAAGTAACAAGCTTATTCACCATACAGGGGGTTAATATATATAAAAAAAAAATTAAAAATTGAATTCTGTGACATTAAGGCCATCACCACCACCATGATTGGCTTGATCTGGAGTTCTTACACCCGTTGATTACTCAGTAATTTTATTCCCATTGTACATGCAAGGGAAGTTAACAAGCAGCCCTTTTCATAAATATAAAGTACCATGCACGTGCATAGAGTGTTTAAATCCCAGTTTTAAGTAACACGGGCTTCGAGAGCTTACCAGAGATGACCCCTGCTGTCAAGGTGGCAGAAACTGGTGCCTGCCTCTTATTCACTTTGGCAAGAAAACTAAAGAGTAAACCATCACGTGCCATGGCAAACAGAATTCGGGGCAAAGGGAACATAGAGCCGAGAAGACTAGAACAGAAAAATGTATAGTTCAAGTACAGGTTATTAAAAGCACAATGCTTTACTGGTAAACCCAACTACACAAAAAGAAAGCTTGGAGGAGTTAATGGGTTTAGGTATAGTTTTGCTTAGGCTCTGTGTTGCTGCTCTTGGGATTTTGTTTGGTCAACTGATGTTCTTGGGTTTGGGCTATTGTTTATTTTGACCCTAAGCTTTGAAAGCACTTGAGATAAACCAACAAGTAAAAATTGGAGGTGGAGAAAAGTTTTACTAGTAGACTATTTTACCTAGCAATAAGTAGATTTGATCATTTCAGTCCAAAGCAAATCAAAGCTGCACAACAGTGGTATATTTCCATATATGCAACGTGTTTAGCAGTGAACCTTTCTTTACAAGGATCAACTCTTAGTCTCACCTGCTACTGCACCAGACGATAGAGTAGCAACTAGTGGGGTCTTCGTTTTGGAATTGATTTGAGCTAGACATTTGAAAAGCAACCCGTCCTTCGCCATAGCATAGATTACACGTGGTATTGGGAAAATGGATCCAAGAAGACTGAGTAAAAAGCAAACACATGCAACATGGCAAACACAATTCATGCAGAGTTGTATTCATGGACAAGAAAAAAAATGTTAATTAATGGCATGTATAGAAACAAAATGTATGGTTGTAGGACAAAACCAGAAAGCCCCATAGCCCAAGGTACTACAGATCAGACACAAATAGATTTTTTTTTTTGTAACTTCAAAGTTGATTTTTTATTATTATTATTTTTTTTTTATTATTATTATTTAATAAATTTAGGTAACAGAATCCAGATCAGCAAGATAACTCTTGCCGTGACTGTAGTTCTTGGGTGTTAATGGACCAGGAACATGTTCCAGATCACATTAACTATGCAATTAAGCTTTAGTATTCCTGGAGAAAGTCTGTCAGTCAGCAGCAGCAAATAAATAAGCATAAGCAGCACCCCTTACACTCTATATTTTCAATATAGGCCTGCTGATTAACAGTAGTTCAAAGTAAGCACCATACAAGTGTACTTGGGCAGATTAATTCTTTCGATTAAAGCACCCCTAGGCAAACTGCATTAAGACTTTTTTTTTTAAGAAGTAAGGCTAATTAATTTAGATTTGTTATTAGCAGAACACATAAAGCTTTTAAATTATTGATAACTTGAAGCTCTTAAACATACTTCTTAAATTAGGTGGTTTGTTTCCCTCAAAGAGAACTGCTTTTACTCAAGAAAACAAAAGGTGAAATTGTAGCTGGTATAACTTCTGCAGCAAACACACAAGTTTTTAACCAGATGAAGGGTTTCCTTTCTTAGGAAAGGAAAAAGAAGGCACAGCTCCTACATACCAAAGGTGCTATGTACATCCAGTAACGCTTGTGGAACACAAGTATTGAGGGTAGACAGGAGAGAAGTTTTATTGCAAATAAACTGATTTTGATGTATGGGTGTATCTTCTGCAAAGAAGGTACATTCCAAGAAATTCCAGAAAGTTTTTTGTTGTTTTAGCTTTGTAAAGTTCATTTATCCTACCTTTCTTTAAGTACATTTGCATACATATGGCAATATTAACAAACCTCTTTACATTAGCAAAACAAGTTCATCCCATAGCACAGTAACAGGAAACTGTAAAAACCAAAAGCAATTCATCCCAATGTTTTTGCTTAATTGCATCTCTAAACTGAGGATTATGAAATACAGTTTCCTTTGTTTTGTTCTAAACTGACATCAGTCAACAGACTGAAAGACTAATCTCTCCACAGGAGTAAATGTAATTCTTCAAAATACACTGGAAAAAGAGACCAACAGTACAAATTTCTAAAAAGGCATTCTTACCATATCCGTTCACTTTTTTTTTTTCCAGTATTAATTTCTTTAATCTAGTTTCTTGCATATAACTTCTACTATTTCTCTATGTAAAGAAAAAAATCTACGAAACCATCCAACCTGAGGGGACCATGACAGCTATATAGAAAATAACTATAAACCCAGGAAGAATTGCATAACTGTGACATTCTTCAGTTAGTCCTATGTTTCTTTTAGTGTCTTTCTGGAACTACTTCATGTTTCTATCCTCTCCAGTGTCTAAATGTTCCTTTCCTTTAAACAATTGCCCACAGTCAACAAACTCATATTCAGCCTAATGCCTGCAGGGTTATGTTGGGGTACTGTTAGTATTAGTGCTTCCACAGGCAACTTGTTTTCCTTTGTGGAAAGGCAGCCATTGTTCTTACCACTGAAGCTCATGGAAATGACTCCTTACCTACATAAGGTCAGGTAAAAGATTGGCATCAGCAATTTTCTATCCCTGAATTCAAGTATCAAGCAATTTTCTATTTTATTAAAATGTTTGTATGATATTACAATTGGGGTGTAATATATTTGAACACATAATAATATATATTGTGCTTTACCTGATCTTTTTAATCAAAATAATATATTAAGGCTGCATTTACAGTTTCACAAAGGGGAATAAATTATAACGTTTTCATGTCTATAATCTACATCTCAAATACCCACACAGAAACCACAGGAAGGGATGATGTCAGAAGACAGATTGGCTACTGGAAGAAAACAGAGACAGGCAATGAAGATGAAGAGCAGACCTAGTTAATCATGTCTTCAATTTTGCCTGTAAATACACAGAGTCCATAATGCTGCTGAGTCACTGGAAACAGACAGTGAAAAAGGACAAATGGGTGACGTTTACATTGTCAGTTAATAAAGATAACTTGCAGGTCATATGTTTGAAAATACTTATATTAAAAAGAAATGGTGTAATAAGCTTCTACCAAAGAGATAGAGCTCAATAACAGTACAGTTAAAAAAAAAAAAGGAACCTAAATTTACACAGTTACTGTCATGCAGACCTGCTTAAGTTCAAGACTTGCTTATAATACTTATGGCTAATGCTTGGCATGGACTGAGCCTTCAAAGTTAACAACAAACATACATATAAATGTAATATGTTATTCATCAGCTTTTCCCAATAGAATTAATTTTTCAATGTCTTTACCTTGTAGACAAAGCACAGAGGGATCCCACTGCAACAAGGTATTTTGCAGGACCCCATCCAACGTATTCAAATGCTACTGGCAGAGGACTTTTCTCATCTAGTAGATAGTATGGCATCATAAGTGTCAGGGCAGCTGAAACCCCAAAATAGGCCAGGAAGCAGACAAGTAGGGACACCACAATTCCTATGGGTATGGCTTTCTGAGGATTCTTGACCTCTTCTCCTGAAAAAAAGGAAAAGAAAATGCCCCACCAAAAATTTGTACTAATTTTCAGCTTTAAGAGATAACATCAAAGACAAATGACTTGTTAATCTAAGTCATGGGAATCATATCTGTAACAGAAATTTTAAAAACATGAGTAATATAAACTGAGAAACGTAGAACAGAACTCAGTATCTTGTTGTCAGACATAGTGTTAAAATAGTGGTAAATTAAAGGTCATAAAATACATTGCATATTCAGAATACTCCAAGCCCATAATTTTTAGTTATTTACCTACACGTTCAATATACTCAATGTACTCATTCCCTATCAGCCATTAGGAAAGACACCTTATCTCAGAGAACTGTAAAAGTGAGCAGGTGACTAACATTATTTGAACAGAAAAACTGTATACTAAGCACTTTCCAGACTTAGAAAGCAACAATCATTTCTTTAGAACAGGAATAAAATAAACAGGACCTCCTCCTTCTTCCCAGACAGATAGCCATGTTCAGGAATGAACTTAAGACTCATTCTACATTGTCTGAAAGAGGTTTGGAAGAAAGTAAAGTAAGAAGAGTAGACAGATTGTTATATTGTTTGTGGTTCTTTGGGGTTTTCTTCACAGAAATCTCCCCATGTTAAACATATATACACACACATATAAATACTATACCAGTTGTTGCAATGCAGTCAAATCCAACAAAAGCATAAAAACAGGTTGCAGCACCAGCCAATGTTCCTGTGAACCCGTATGGCATAAAGCCACCACTCCCATACATACTGGTCACATTTTCATAGGATGAGCGGTTCCTACAAAGAACAAAAATACAGCAGAAAGATAGTTTTTTACCCCCATTATTGGTAGGATAGATACATGCCCTCTCCTACCCTAGAACTCCTAGAAAAAAATGTGTAAGTGTTTTCATCAGGACAGAGGTCTGCTTTACAAAACTGCATGAGATGACATTTTTGTGTCCAAGCTTGTAAGAAAAAGAAAAATAACAGGATAAGGAAAAATATCTGAATCAAGTACATATCATCTTACTTGCTTTGAAGTTTGTGACAAAACGTATTAAAACACTAATACTGTTTATCATACTAAAGCATGTGTAAGAGAAAATCGCTTGGAATATGAGCAAGTAAATAGATTTTTAAAAATTACTCTGTTACTGCAGTAAGGTTTCTGAGATATTCTTCACTTATCTTCCAGTTGTCAACTTCACCTTTCACAAAAGCAGAAATCATAACGAAGACTAGGACCAAGATGTTAATAGCAGTGAAAATTTTATTCACCCATGCAGACTCTTTCACTCCGAAAGATAAAAGACCTGTAAAAAAAAAATTTTTTATAGATGTGAATGGCCCATTATACTAAGAAAATGACATTTTAAAGAAGGGATACAGGTAAAAGAAGGAGTGTGTATATATATATATTCAAAGTACATACATACATATATATATATGTATATGTGTGTGTGTGTGTGTGTGTGTGTACTATGAATAATACTGACAAAGCATCACCAGATTTGAAAAACACCCATATTCACCAATTTTCTAGGCTCTTTAACAGCATGAAAACAGAGAAATATATTTGAAACCACAAAAGAGAAAGCTTCTTTAAGTATTTAGAAGTATTTTTAGCAATGGCTACTTTTTACTTCTCTGAGATGCCAATCCATATCTCTGGTTTATGCCATGAAATAAAAGTAGCTACAAGAATTCTATGCTTTGTAAAAATAGATCAGTAGAATATATTCCTTACAGAAGAATTATCTGTTAGATTAAGAAATGAAGCACAATTATTAAATTAACAATATAACTGATTGACTCTACATTTTTTCAGGGCACATCCATCAGAGTAAGTCCCATTTCCAGTTCATTTATAAAAGCTTTAAAAGAAGTGCATGCCTCCTGTTTATAACACTGACGCTCAGAGATTCTAGAAAACAGTCAGATACAAAATACACATAGCTTTAGATTACAGACTAGAGCATTTAAACAATCTGAAAGTTATTCCATCGGGATTCTACTTAATCATTAGATTTTTAACAATTTTAAGTGTTAAAGTGTTATCAGTTTAATGGAACAGGAAGGGAGCAGATCAGGAAAAATTAAATACAATTGGAATTTTTTTACAGTGCTCTAAGTGTTTCCACTAATATCACGTACATACTCTCCCTCATTACTTAGAGGTTAAGCCTGAAAAGTTTTAGCCTCGCAAAATAATGTCTAAGAAGTTTCTGACTCTGCTAATGAGATATTTGCTATTTTATCAGAACACAGAAGTTATCTTACAAGCTGCTCAGGTTTTCTTCACCAATGACATTTTTATTGAAATAGATGTATGCTTTCTTCAGCTCAGTTTTTCCCTAAAAGTCAGGGTCTCAATCAGCCTAATGCAGTGTGAATCATAGTATGTGCATTTTTAAAGTCCTTTCATTATCCAAAAAACCCCAAAACAAAACATAAATAAACCCCCCCACAAAAAAAGCCAACCCAAAAATCAAACAAACCCTATAAAAAACCCAAACAAAACAAAACAAAGCAAAAACCAAACCCCAGATTTCTGTGTACTTTCCCTTGTGCTTAGCACATAGCATTTTCTGCAAAACATCACCTGCTACTCCTACGGTTCAGCTTTACACAGCTCACAGTCCAATTACTGTATTATGCTCAACCTACAGTCCTGAGCCATCCCCACTGCCCCTCCTTTCAGCAGTGGCGAATTCCACTCAGTTCAGTCACTGGGTTTGGCTTCTTGAAGCAGACACCTGGACAGGCAATTTGCAATACAAATGTGAAAGGAATGAAGGAGGAATGATGGTAGGGATAAAAAGAGAGGACAAAAATGGAAACTCAGGAGCTGTGGTGAACAACAAGGGAAACATTTCCTCTTTTTTCAAGAACTTCTTATGTTCTGAAGTAGCAATGGCAATGGAGAAAACACAAAAGATGCCAGCATCTAAAATAGGGCTTTATAGTTTGGTTTGTGGAGTTTCAGTGCTCTGCTTTTCAGACTGTTATTTTTTCCTCCTCTGTTTGGAAGAGGTGAAACTGAAAGGTCTGCTCCAGTTATATTTCACATTCATTCCCAACCCTCCTGAGGACGTAAGGGTCTGAACTGGTTCTATAGGCAACTCTGAGGCACAGATGTGGCAGGAGATTGGACTAAACCTAGTCAAGTCAACTCCCAGAGCTGTGTAAGTACAGGAAGACATTCTTTTATGTACAGGGACCTAATAAATCTTCAGATGCACTGGTCACTCATTCTAGCATTAGGTAGAACAGAAATGTTTTCCTGTGTCAAACCACTCCCACTCCCACCCCCACCCCCGCTCACTCAGAACAAGAAAACAAGAGAACAGGTTATAAACATATAACTTAGTTTCACTTTCCAGGGAAGAAAAAATCCTGCTTTGTTTTAATCCAAAGAGAGACTGAACATGACAAGTATCCTCTACTGGATATCAAAATGCTTCTATTATTGCCTGAAAACAAACTGCACACTTTAGAATAAACTTCCTGCTTCCTTTACTCCCAGTGGCAGTAGGAACATTTCCATGTGGTAAATAATTGTTAAATGCAAACATGGAATTAAGTTGCAGTATTTTGCTTTCTGATCCCTCAAATAGCATGTAATTAGTGTCAGCATTTGTGATTTAAAAGCATGATACACAAGTAAAGACAAAAACAGGACTTGGAAGAGTAGAGAGGAAAGGTTTACTCATGTTTCAAACTGGTCTGTTGGTCCATATAAGTCCCATGATATGCCCTTAAGGTCAAACAAACTCTAGAATAAACAACTGAAGAGCTAAAAAGGAGAGCATTATCATACACCAAAGAAGTGAACAATTTAGATGAACAAAACCCCTTACAAATGCCCACTACATGCACAATATATAATTTAAGGAGACCACATCACCAAATGACAGAGCTTAACCTCCAGGCCACTCTGAAAGCATTTATTGGTGATAAAGCCATGAAAACACAGTGAACTGTGTAATTTTCCTGTTAGCACAAATCTGTATCATGAGTTTTATAAAAAAAGTACTGACAAGTGATTAGTTCATATCTCAGTTTCAAGAGAAGGGGGTGCATGTGAAAATTCGATTATATACTTTTAATTCAGAGCCAATGTGCCAGTACAAAATGTGCCTCTCAACTTCCTAAGGTATTTCTGCTGCAAAACCCTACAAAATTTAGCACTTTTAACTGCAAAATATCACAACCACCATAAATTAAGCCATGTATTGTCTTACCTGATAAAAGTAATATAAGGAGTACTGCAAAGAAGTCTGGATACTCTGCTAGCCCAGAATAATTCATTTTGAAGTAGGCACTGAAGAAATGACCAATCCGTTTTCCAAGAAGTTCATCAAAGGTGCCACTCCAGGCTCTTGCTACGCTTGATGTACCTTCATAAAACACATGCATGTTTAGGGTTTTACATCCTTACACCTACTTCTACTAAAAAAGAGACAAAACTAAGCCTGTCTCTCCTTGTATTTTAGAAAGCAGAGCCTGTGATATTTGTTTTGCTGAAGGATTTTAATGTTTAAAAATTTTGCTTAAATTGTGAACCATTCTTAAATAGAAACAAGATTCTCTAGAGCCAAAATACACATATTTTTGCCTCGTTTATTCTGAAAATACTGCAGAAATTATTTCTGTGTCATTTTTGCCTGATCCAGGAAGAAGCTATTTCTAGAATTACAATATGACATATGTTAAACAATAAAACGTAACATAAGAAAGCACTTTAAGAAAGAACATGAAGGAAAGTTTGCCCACCTGTAAGTAAAGCAAAAAAAGAATTACTAGCAAGATGTATATTACTAGGGTCTGCATTTAAAATTAATACTATCCTGTGGTAAAGAGTGCATGTCCAAATACAATCTTATTTATATAACTCTCCTCTCATGAAATACATTTTAAGATAATACTAGGGAACATCAGTTTTGTAATGGTTTGAATAACCATCCTGTAGGTACACATCTAAAGCTAGGCATGCTCATACACAATGTAATGGAAGTTTGGTACGCATTCCTCTGGCAGAAATACTTTTTAAATCCAAAATTGTTATCTCTGCAGAAGCACTGAAACAGCTATTGGACTGTCTGCCACACGAGCACTGATTATTCAGATCCAGTCAACTTCGTATTTTATGGGATTACCTGATAGGACAGCACTCACTTAGACCAGGACTTAGTAGCAAGCTAGTAATTCAACACCATGACTTTTCTGTAAGATACTGTAGTGGAGTCCCTGTAAACATCCTTGCTGTATATTCAGAAAAAAAAAATGCTTATTGATTTTACTGAAATTATTTTTGCTGACCAAAGATGGCAAATAAATCTGTTCATCCTTGTGCATCGGCACTGAATTCTGACACAATCTTCATATAAGGAATATGGTACATACGTACACTGTTCCAAAAATACCTTGCAAAAATCCTGTATGCAGTGGTGATGCACAGAAGGAAATACCCTGATCAAATTATTTTGGTTATTTCATCTCAGCAGGACTAAAAAGAAACAGCAGCTAAGCATAGAGACAGAAAAGAAAAACAGTCTGTATCTTTTGTCTGCTGTCTGAGAAACCCCTGGGACTGGTGTTTGTTCTCAAGCTTACCTATGATATAGGATAAAACGAGATTCCAGCCAGTGATAAAAGCCCACAGTTCACCTACTGTAACGTAAGTGTACAAATATGCAGAACCAGTCTTGGGAACGCGAGCACCAAACTCAGCGTAGCAGAGACCTGCCATCACAGATGCAAGGGCAGCAATGAGGAAAGAAACAACGATGCTAGGTCCAGAATCAGATTTGGCTACTTCTCCAGCAAGGACATAAACACCAGCACCAAGGGTACTTCCCACTCCCAGGGCTATAAGGTCCAGTGTTGACAAACATCGGCACAACTTGCTGTCCTCAAGACTTTCACCACCAATGTTCTTCTTCCTCACCAGACACCGAATAAAGGACAGAGCTGGTCCACAGGGCAACATGGTGGATGTAGAGCTCTGAAATACAGGAAATTATTCCAGTGTGTAAAAGGTAGTGTAGACTCTGGTGAGAAACAATGGGAAAAAGTATTTGCATTAAGAACTTTAATCATATCTACTGAGTAATACAAACATGATGTTTTGTGACATTAAATAAGATGGCATGGCTTTTTCCACATGAAAAAAAATAGGGATACACTACTCCTAATTTTATGTGTAGCACTTCTGTCCCCAGGGAAAGAGATCCATTATCTTTAGATTTATTACGTTTGCCATAAAAAAAGAAGAAATTGTTTCTAATTATCTGCTAATGGCCATTTCTTAACCACTTCTAAAACAGAAAAAGCCTATTATCTCATATATCATGACCCTTTTAAGATAAGGATCAACACCAACATAAATAAGGAGTTTGGGGATCTAAAACTAAGGCTATAAACAGCAAAAGTTTAAAACACATTATTCTGACAGTGCCAATTCAATATCTTTTTTCTTCAAATACATAGCTTTTGCCTTTAGACTTTGCTTCACTAAGAACTGTTTGAAAGCAGATTAAAGTGTTTCTACTCTCTCAGGCACCAGTGAAGTTTCTCAGATCTAATTATCCTTACAAGAAATCTTGCACATCACTGCCTAACAATCATCTAACAAAACCTGATGGGCTAACTGCTCATTCCATGCCAGCTGCAGTTCTTCAATTTTCTGAGTGCCTGTCACAGTGTAGAATGTGATCAACTCTAGCACACAAGCTCAGATTATTCTCTGACCAACCTGGTCCTGGAGGCCAGCAGGTGGGCAGTGCTTCTCTGACCTATGATATGGGTGCCTGCTGGAAACCAGTGATCCAGCTTCCAACTGAAATAAATGGTCATTGAGGGTCCAAAGCATTTGCTTGGGAAAGGACATGGGCATCCCATAGAAAATAATACTTTAAAGAGGCAACATTAATATACAAGTTCTGTCTTTATGTATTAGTTTGAATTATATTGCTAATGGCTAAGAATTTGGTAAGAATCAAATGATACCATCTGTCAAGCTTCACAAACTGATGTTTGTCCTTGCCACTCATATCATAAATAACTGTACTCTCTCTCTATATATAAATATATCTCTATACTCCATTTTTAAATGGAACCCTCCTGGGAACTGAAAATCTATTTAATTCAGATGAAGATATTCTGCTGACTCATTCCTTCATACTCTGTATCAGTTTCCTAGAAGAATAAAGGACATTTCCACTCACACTAGTTCAATACACTAACAGCAATGACAAACACATTTTTTAAAAACAACCACTGGAATCCAGCACATCTTCTATAGTTTCCTGTGCTTAGTATGCCTAAACTCATATCAAAAAATTCCTGAACCCTGCTTCACAACTTCTGTTGCTGCATACCGAGTGCAGCAGTGTACCTCAGGTATGGTCCCCTTTCAGATTTGGCTGGGACATTCCAAGACTTCATATTTGATAAGACAGTGAAGCAGAAAGAAGTGATGAGCTTACAAAGCTATTTGGCTTCACACAGGACCAAATGACATAAGTATGAGGTGACAAGTGTCTTCAAAAATAACTGACAAGTGTAATGTTTTTCTGAGGTGTTCCTTGTAAAGCAGATGCTTTAGTGCATTACCTCTGTGAGAGAGCAGCCTGAGCAAGGGCTCACTGTCATGACTCACAAGCAGTTTATCAGAACACTGAGGCAGAGCACATCTCATGCTAAAATACAAACCTACAGAAGCAAAGAAGGTAAGAGCAAAGGTTGTGCCTTTTGGTGGC
This sequence comes from Certhia americana, assembly GCA_018697195.1. Classification (NCBI taxonomy): domain Eukaryota; kingdom Metazoa; phylum Chordata; class Aves; order Passeriformes; family Certhiidae; genus Certhia; species Certhia americana. The sequence continues at coordinate 36,827,151 of CM031860.1, forward strand.
AGCATTGTCCTAGACAAGCTTATACTGACCGCCACCACGCACTCTTATAAAGGGTCTTATTCCTGCAGACTCACAGACCTTATTGCTAAATTTGCACAAATATTAGTTTTCTTTTCTGTTTATCTTTATGACAGAGAGGAACACAAAGTAGGGCAAGTGAACACATTAAAAAATTATCTCTCCTACTTTTCGACTAGCGAGTTTCAGTATTTTCTGAACTGCTCCTTTATTCTTCCTCTTTTTCCCTGCTGCAGCCTAACCCTGCCTCATCCTAGCACACGACTGTGGGCTCTGCTTCATCTTGGCCCCTACTGCCGTGAGCTCTGCCAGTGCTGGCCTGGGCCCCTACTGAACATCCTGCACACCTGAGGAGTACTGGCTCTGCTCTGAGCCTTCCTGGGAAGGCACACTTGACAGCTTGGGAAAGGGTTTTTTGATAATTACATTGGGTAATCAATCAAGAAGGAAGTTGGATGCTTTTGAGGCATCTCTGGTGCACCTGTCCTCTTGGAGCAGAGTTGGATACCTGCCTGCTTTTGAACAGCAATGTTAGGTGTGTAGCCTGCAGGGACCACCAGTCAGGGTGGGCTGTATTGTTCATGCAGTTCAAACAGAGAAAGGACTGAATCCTGATCTTATACAGAGTTCAAACGTAGGCAATGAGTGATTAGAAAACACAAAATAAAATGCCCTTGAACTCACCAACAGTATGGAGTTATTTCTAATTAAGGTGTGGAGCAGACACAACCTGATGAATCTCTTGCCCATTCCAACCTGTGCTAGGCCCCACTTTTAAGTCTGCTTTACAGAGAGCTCTTCCTCCCAAGTAAAGCAACTTGTCACTTTGTCACAAGCAAACACCTGTGAAGTCTATTTGTGACTGACATATTTGGATGGCACATTCCTTCTGCTGCATGCAACTCAAGTGGCAGCTCTTTGGCTCTGCCTGTGCTGGGTCACTTCACTCCTGAAATCTCTTTGGACTAAGTTTTAATTTAGCTACAGGTTATGCTACAAACACGGAATATGCCTCCAACAGTCCTCCAAAAAAGGCAGGTCTCATTCAACTGCCTTAGACTTGAGGACCAATGACCAGCCCTAAAGGAAACCTCCTCCTTCCTTGAACGAATTCCTAGAGAGAACTGCTAAGCCATTCACACTACAGCTTAGTTTTACACCTTTAACCACCTTCAACAAAAAACAGGCAGGAGAGGAGGTCATAATTTAGATAGGAAAGGAACTTGACAGATTTATGCAACAGGGGGAGGAAAAAACAAGACAGAATGTTCCTATGTCTGATGGACTTTCACAGTATTTGTCGGAGTACCCGAGTAAGCAGGTATTTCTCCAATCCCTTTTGTTCTTTCTTGTCTTGGTTAATTTTTTTCTCTACAGTATCTGCTGATAAAATCATCCTAATTTCAGCCTCTCCTGGCCAATTTTAAACCAGATCATTTATTGCTTGTCCACTACATATCTGAATGCCAGTCCAAGAAGATGAGTCCAGCCTTACAATTCATACCAGCTCTTTGTTCAGGCAGATGATCAGGAACATTTAATTGTCATCTGTTATTAGCCCTCTTCTCTCACGAAATGTTTGATGTCAAAAAGTTTGTAACTAAAAACACAATGCAAGGGACAAAGTCTCTATCTGCAAAGATTATACTAATATTTAAACCTACTTCGACTGCTTCACAGTCATATAAAAATCTATCGTATCTGCAGAGTATTTTTAAGTAAAAATAATCTAACCTAACCTCCTATTCCACACAAAATTAAAAAGAAATGTGGATATTGGAGCAAAAAAAAAAAAAGGTAACTTACACCATGTGTCAATAATTTTATTTCCATTAATATAAAATTTTAATGGAAATAAAACTAATGCATGCAATTAAATCCAAGCTACACATGGGAAAATCCAAAATTTTGCTGCAGTTGCCATTCAACTTTTCCCACAAAATTTTCCATAAAAAATTCTAATAAAAAAACATAAAAATATCAGATGGAGTGCAAATGCTATAAAGCAACATGAAACCTCCAAAAGTTTTAGTGTTGTTATTGAGATTTATGTTTAATTACATTGAAGCCAAAATAAAATAAAGATATTTTACTCTAAACTATTCTGTTGAGCTAGTATTATGCAATATGCTATTAATTTTAGATGCAGTAGTTAAACACTTTAAACAGCATACTAATTAAGGATAAAATACTCCAATAATTCTGTAACATATTAAAAATGGGAAAATATAAATATATACCGGTTAATACAGATTAATTTAGTATCTTTTTTTCAGCCTCAAACCTGCAAAAGTTTATGATTTTTTTTCCTATTAAGTACATGTAGCTTTATTCAAAATTGCAGTATTATATTTATTAGATCTTGTGAAATAATATATGAAAGTAAAAGAATTTAGAGATGAAGCAAAACTAGGTATAGTCTATGATTTGCCTGTACGTACACACAAGCACAGCCAACGCATTATTTTATTGCAAGAGCCCTAAATTCATATGGTGCCCAAGACTTTCACAAAACTTCTAATGGCTTGAAATATTTAAGGTAGCATATTTCAATAATAAACTGTAAATCTGGAAAGCAGCACCTGTAACAGATGCATAAGATGCATAAAAGGGAAAAGCAAACAAAGTTTTATGGTTCAAAAGCAGAAACACCTTCTAGTCAGACTGGGAAGTAAAACATAACGGCATCCTCTATGTATTAACACTGAATTTTTACTTTACCAAAGACAGAATAATGTTGTAATGTAAACAAATTGCATACCACAGCTCTTGCTACTCAAACAGCATGTTAAAGGCAACGTTTCCTAAGATAACCTAGGTTGTTTTCAGTTTACTTCTTTCAGCAGGAAACTTCATTACTAACCTGATTTAGAGCAACTTCTGCTGGGCAAATTTCTGCTTCTCTTACTCAGTCCCGAGCTCCTGCTGTCATAAATGGAAGAGTAATGACTTAAAGTGATTTTATTAAAAGACTTGCTTTAAAAGCCAGCTGCAGGTGGTGTGGGATCCCTCAGTATTGAGGGGTGGAGGCTTGGCAGCCCAGGTGATTGGAGGGCTGCGAGCTGGCCAGCTATTTGCCCAGCTAGGCAGGCAGGGAGGGAGGGAGAGTCTTGCTGGCATTCAGATAAATCATATCCACTCTCTTTGTGATACAAAACCCAATTGGAATGCCATTTTCTGCACTTAAACACACCTATGTCAGGGAAACTTCTCAGACATCCTGAAGGAAATGCATAGGGAAATCCTACTGTGATACCAAGCAAAGTCCTTCCATTGCCCTTGTGAAAAACATACCGGTTTTGAAGCATATTGAAGGATGCTTTGCAATGTTTTGAGACCTGAGTACTTTTTAGAAAGCTATAAGTAATTTTAGAAGTATTTCTGTGGCTAAAAGCAACAGAGAAGACAGTATATTTACAGAGACAGGTGAGTGCCCATTCTGTTGAACTGGGGCAGATGTATCATAGATGATGTTCTCCTTTATATGGCTTGAGATGAAAAATGCTGAAGACTGGACTTAGAACAAGCCAAATATTCCTGTGACACAACCAATAAATAAACCTCGGTTTCTTAGAAATTAGCTTCCAGAATAAACCAAACCCCGATGTATAATTCACAGCTCTATTTTTGTTACTTCCAATGGTGGACAACCCCACTCCAAACATGTAGTAGTGTTTCCAGCCAGTATTATTCACAGCATTTTGTTTCCTTCTAAACACTCATGTTTCAATCACTTTATTTTTGTTCTGCTAACATAAGATAAACCTTGCAGAGAAAAAGGCTATGCTTCTCATAATTAAAAGGTCTTTCCAAGGAAAATATGTAGAAAAACACATTGTGTGGCTCTCAGTTTTTCCTCAGCTCTCACAGATCCAAGGAGAAATGCGTCCAAAAAAGTGTGCTCCACAAGAATGCGCTGTGTTTCAAGACCAGGACCAGAGTCCAGCTTACAATACCCAAGGCAATTATCTTCTTACAGGCAAAAACGCATTAAGAGGAAAGGTCTTTTTTGCTGAAGGTCTGCTGATGACAATGCTAATGCTTTTCCTTGTGTTGATCTCATACTTGTTAAAGATGAACTTTATCTCTTTCATGGTTAATACATAGTCAGAAGATAGAAACAAGAAGTTATGCTACAGGCTAGGTTTCTTGTGCAGAAATGCATGACCACTTTTAAGGAACATCACTCTGACCTGTGACAATATCTAGGCATTTTTCCTACCAAACTAGCACTCTCTAACAAGTCTATGAATGACTCAAGAATTACTCAGATGGTTCTTGAATATCTCCAGTGAAGAAGACTCCAAACCTCTCTGAGAAACTGTGACAGTGCTCTGGTTCCTCATATTTAGCTAGAACTTCTTGTGCATCATTTTCTGCCCATTGCCTCTTGCCTTGTTGCTTATCTCCAGTACGCTTACAGCTCATTACAATGACAGGGGTGGGCTGCTTTGGTTTGTCTGACTTTCTAAAACTTAATCCTCAGAACAGTAGCACACACAGAACTGCTAAAGGCATTCAAACCTAGAACCTGGCTCCCAGTCAAGAGGCAGGGAGCACACTGGCAGGTGAAATAAAATGTTTTACATCTGTCCCACCTCGATCCAGCACACTGTGGGGTAGATCAGTATATCCCCATTACACAGTGTTTGGATCAAAGGTCCTATGGACAGACAGGCATAGTTTTGGATCTGTTTTCTGTAACACATGCTTGAAATGACAAGAAGACCACATTTCCACTCAGCAAAGGTGATTTTTGTAGGTTCAGCTGAAAGGCGTATTTGTGTGGCTGCTGACAAAGCAGCATGAGAGAGATGTTCATAAAGGGCCAGGTCTAGTGGGGGATCAGTGAAGGATGCCAGATGTGGTGCTCTTGGGACAAGGCTGAGCAGGCAGAGTGCTGTCTGGTGGCAGCTACCTGCATGGCAAACCCAGCTTCTCTCCTGGAGGAGATTTTTGTGTCTCTCCAGGAAAGAGCTGTAGTAGATCCACCTTGTGGATCCCAGTTTGTTTCCAGTTACAAATTCAGCTGTGTTTGGACCAACAACAATAAGTTCTGACTTTAGAGACTTTTCTGCTCCTTAGCAACTATATCACTTGGATTAATCTAAAGAGCCTCATCCAAGAGTTCTCCTTGGATTTACATACTCCAAGGACTTTTGTAGCACATTCTTTCCATTAAAAAGTTGATCAGGAATTCTTTTCTTGCCTGGAAGCAGTTGGCCACATTAGAGGGAATGAACTGAAGGATTTAATTATTTTATCTTATTTTCCTATGGAAGGCTCCTTCTAAGATTTTGACTTAGAGTATCAAAATAGTATGAACATATTTTTATACACTTAGGCAGAAATTCATGCTCAGGGGATTTTAATTTTACAAAAAAAAAAAAAAAAAAAATCCCAAACCAGTAATTTTGAGACTCTTGCATAAACTGAAACAGAATTCTACAGACGCCCAAGTGACAAAGTGATTAAAAGCTGCTCTGTGTTTGACTCTGACTTTTCTCACAGACACAACCTCACAGCTAAGGGCCAAAAATCTGTGGAGTTTTACATAACTAGAGGTGTTAACTGTGCACATGCACATCCATGTGCTTGCCCATATAACTCACCAAAGTTAAACATGAACAAAAGTGCTTGCACTAAGGGCCTTAGTGAACCATGGCAATCCCTCCACTTTGCAGTCAACTGTAACAAATTCAACTTTTGTCATGCACAATTGAAATACAACATGTTTTGTACACTTTGTGCAGCTCTGAGGGGTTACGAGAAGATGTACTGGTATTCATAAGAAGATTCATCAAATAGCCAGCAAGAATCTTTTCTAGATAAAGTAATTACATTTTAGTGTTTCTGACCTGTGGTTGTGAGAATAAAAATCCAGTGCAATCTGTGTGCTAATCTACACAAGATGACCATAAACATTCAAGAGAGAAAGAATCTCTATAAAGCTCAACAGTAGTAATGTTGAGCTCTATAAAGAGCTATATAATATTATGACAGGATCATTTATGAAGAGAAAAAATTACAATTCAACACTTTTTAAAGGAATTCCTTTTTACTAAAATAAAAATATATTTATTTTAAATTGTTTCTCATGGTTTAAGCAGATTACTGAAACTAGTTCCTACAAAATATTGTAGAAATTAAAACAAAATTATCACTTAACAAGTCCATCAACTATTCTTTAATAATTATTTTTTCAGTTTGTACTTAGGAAAACACCTCATATTCTGTACTTCTGTAAAAGAAATTTAGTACAACCTATAAAAATTAATCACATACTACGAGACTAATCCAGGCAGGAAGAATAAACCTGAAATCCTGCATCATTTCATATGTAGGAAGAAGAAGGTATATGTTAGCAAAAATTCCTATTAGTTATTTCATCCAGGAATGAGTAATTTAACCTAATGTTAAGCATGTCCCAAACAGCTACTAGCTGCCATTTGCTGAATTCCAAATATTCCCAGGGGTCTAAAGGAAATTTTTGTAGTGCTGACTCACAGTGCTGTCCCTAAGTCTAAAATCAGATTTTTTGAGAAGGAAAGTAACTATTTAAGGCCATACTGTCTATAAAAAGAAATCCACACATACTTTTTTGGCCTTGAATACAGGATAAATATAGAAAGGAAATTTAGATTAAAAAGTTAGCAATATATTCAAAGAAGAACCAAGAAAATCAACATTAGAATAAAGCCTTGATCTGTAATTGAAGACAAACTATGATGCTATGTCTTGCCCAAACTGAAATGATTCTGTTTCGCATCTCCCTGGGCACCTGGGAAGGTTGTGTCAGACACAGCTCCACACTGCAGCTTGGGAAGGAGCAGGAGAAGGCACCACCAGCCTGCTGAAGTGTGAGTACACTTCTCCCTCAGAGGCAGGGAGCTACAAATGGGCGTTTAATAAGAGCAAAGGAGAAAGATCTCCCAGAAAACATACTATTAAGGCATGGTGGATTTTTTGAGGTGTGAGCTATTGGGTAACATCTTATTCTGCTTTTTTTTTAATAAGCCTGCTTGAACTTACAACACATTGGATTGAAGCAAATGTTTAAAAAAAAAGTATTCAATTTCTGACAAAAGTCTGTGTTTGAGCCAAATGTGTGATTGCACAGCTAAAGGCCACTTAGGTTGGTGGCACTTTTCATAGAAATCATCCCAGCCTATGTAAATGCAACTGACATTTAAAAGTAGTACTTAATGTCAAAAAAAGACAAAACACCAAGGTTTTTTACCCAAATAATGAGGCTCTGGCTTATTCATTATTAAAAGCTGTATTATGTACAGAGATAATATTTTTTAGTTGTTTTGAGAATGCTTAATTTGTAGCTTTCCAAGATCACCCTATTCTAGTTATCCCTTTCTTCATTACCTGAATTAATCAATAGGAAGTTTGTTTCCCAATCCTTCTATAATATAGGACTTTCTTCGACTTACTGTTTTTCACCCCAGCCAATCAATCTCTTTCCTCAGTTCACTTGGAATTTTTTATGGCTGAAATATTTGTGAGGGGGTTGTTTTGGGGTTTTTTTTGTGGTTTTTTTGTGGGGTTTTTTTGTTTGTTTTTTTTGTTTGTTTTTTTTTTTTTTGTTTTGTTTTGTTTTGTTTTGTTTTGTTTTGTTTGGGTTTTCTTGTTTATTTGTGGGTTTTTTTCTGGTTCTGTTTTTATTTTTCTTTAAAAATGTTTCAGCTGTAAAGGCTAAAAATGATCTTTTTTGCTGTATCAAAAAGGGAAATCTATCCAGTTACCGTCTTTAATGAACAACATTTTCCTATAAAAAAACAATTTCATCCAGGAAATTTCTATTAACTTCATTCTTACTTAGCAATCGTTTTCCTTTCCAGATAATGATATGAAGGTTGCTTTTTTCACTTACTCTTTTTAATCAGTAACAGGGCTTTACCTTTCACCCCACGGTTACCAAGTTTTCAGTAACAGCCTCTTGTGTAAGACACAAGCAAAAGCCTCTCAGAAAGTAACATCAGATCAATTCCGTGTATTCTGTTCTGCTGAAAAAATGAAAAAATAAAAAAAATCCCAAACCCCTCTGAAAAACTAGTAGAGATGTATTTACAAATACAGACCTGGAATATTTTTTTCAGTGATATTAGGTAAGGTACACAATGACTGCAGGATTAAAATTAAGTCCCAATCATTTCATTTTCTGATGAAAATAGTACTGATTGGCACAAAAACTGGTGATTCTCTAAAAGGGACTTAGACACTGGTTTTAAAGTAGAAAAGAATCATTTCACTTGCAGAGACTCCTGAGGTGGCTTCTAAAATATCTATAAAATCTGTATTTTTTAAATGGCTTTGCCTGTGTGCTCCTATGCACTTCCACAGGGGAGTTGAAAGGTCCAAAAACTAGACTAAATTAATGGTGTAGGAGTGGAAATTAAGCAAAGAACTACTGATTCACCTCCTTTCTCTTTTCCCTTCCTGACCTCAGTTGGCTGGTTTGATGGCTCAGGTAGCACCAGCTCCAGGGGTTCCTGCTCCACTGGGGTTTTCCCATTCCATCCCACTCAGCCCGTCTGACCAGTGCTCCATACACTAATGGGCTCCAGTGGGTCTTTTTGTTTAGAAAAACAGTGCAATTAATATTCTGTGCTGAGTCACTGAAAACTGTTTAAAGCAACTCAATTTCATATATATTTTAAAAAGTGGCCTTTCCCCCCATTTTCTGTGGGGGCCAAGTAAGGAACAAGAGGAAGTGGAGAAGAAAGAAAAGCTGAATATCTATAATTTAAAACTAAAAGAAATCACAGACAATCCCAGAAATAGCCTCACTTACAAAAATATCATGGAGCAGGGGAAGGAAGGAAATTCCTATTACACATCTTACTTGTTTCTGTATGAGTTTTTAAGGCACATGGAAAAGATGCCATCTCAAACAGTTTACAAAAACCCAATTTAAAACTAGGTCTAATGAAGGTGTCACAACTTTCTTATAATGGAACATCTAAAATAGAGTATGTTTTCATTATATGCCAATTACAAGAGTTTTTAAAAGTTAAGTTTGCTTTCTTTTCCTTATAGAAATCCAAGAATTAGATGCACATTATTTATATTCCATCTTTCTTTTATCTTAAGTCAAAGGCGGAAAAAATTAATTGAAAAGATTCTTGCATAAAAGCTTTGAAAAATCTCCTTTGAAACCAAATATTACTATGAAATAATGGCGAAGTGTTTAAATTAGGATTCTTCACTGGATCTGTACTGGACTATTAAATCAGAGAAGTAATTTGCTTCCATTCAAATGTGAAGATAGAAATGTAACTTGCCCAGCACCACTGCCATACATTGCACACACCAGACATAACATGTCTTCTAAGTGCACTGCTGTGATTTATTTTAGGTTTATACATCAGAACAATACAAAACAACATAAACAAATGGTTAGTTCACATGATATAAATAAGCTGCATCTGCAATGCTTAATCCCAGAAGCATTAAACAGCATTCTGTGGTCTGGAGTTACTGCTGTTAAAATCACCCTGTAGTCCTTGCAGGTATTTTCTGCACCCTGCAAAATCAAAACCCACTTCTTTCAAATATGAAATCTCCAAAACAAAAAGTCCCTGCAAAGTCACTAGAGCAACCCTGTTACAGAGCACTACCCTTTGACATTAAATGTGGATGCTTAGACAGACATTCTCAATATATGCTATACATATAAAGATCATATAAATCCAATCATCTAACATGATTTATAACTGAGATAACTAGTGCCAGAGCATTCCCTTTTCATTCTTGGCTTTAAATAGCACCAGTATGTTTAATGCTTCAGAAACAGAGTTTGAAGAACATTACAACCTTCAACTGGGTAATTTTTTTTCGAGACTTCTCAGTATTTTTGAAGCAAGCCTATAAACAGCTTGACTGCATATAACATTTCACAAGTAGAACATGACTAAGACTTCAAAACACAGCAAAAACCAGTATTGACCTCAATAGTTGCCCACTGAGATCTTGCTCACATATTTCTGAGATGGTTAGCAACAGGTACAGGGAGTGACCCTGAGCAGGCTGCAGAGCTACATGATGTAACATAACAGAGCACTGCAGTCAGCAAGGCCCTGTTCAACATTTTCTGAGGTTACACCAAAAATCCTCTGTGAACTTCCATTAAGAAAGAAGTATTCTTTTGTATTTTAATCAAATCACAGCTATGCATGACAATTGCATAACTGTGATGAAGACGTGCTTTCAGATCCACACAGATTTGACATAAGGAATAAAGACTGAAACACTGGCCTGAAGAAACCAGACCTTCTCTTTGAATAAATCCAAGTTCAGCAATAACAGGAGAATCACTTCAGCAGAGCAATGAAGAAGCTCAAGCACTCGTTCATAAAGCAATGAGTATTCTGTAAATAATAAATAACATACAGAACAACACAAACATTTGGGAGAAAACCCAACTCAGGTGTGCAAGTGTGTATCTGTAATCCCAGCCAGCCAACACAATAGTTCTTTACTTGCAACTTTATCTTTGATATGAATCATCTGGAAGTATTGAAAAAAGCAAACAGTTTAGCAGTTCCATAGTTTTTCCAGGAGGCAGTTCTACTTACAAAAATCAAAAGTCATTTGAGCATTAAATTGGATTTACTGTACCTAGGAAGTTACTTCATTGACTACCAAATAGCCCAGAGGAACAAACCCCATGAATGTTGCCTGCAGTAATGTACTTGCAGCTGATACACCAGTTAAATACTAGCAAATGTATTTTCAGGACAATTTGTGTCACATAGCAAATAGGAAGTTGTTGGGACAGCCATTACTTCTCCCACATGAAGATTGGGTGAAATACAGTTATCCAATTTTATTTTGTTGTGGCAACAGAAGGCCCCATAAAAGTGTAACTTTTTATTTTATCCTCAACAAACACAAAGCATCTCAATAAACATTCTATACCACCTCCTCCCCTCAGTAATTTTCTTCCCTTGCCACATCCAATGATCCTGATGTCATGACCAACTTCTGACTGAAAAGGTATGGGGATATTGCACAGATCATTCCCTCAAACACCCTCTTCTAACTAAGATGTACTGAACATAGGCCATACAGAGCATCAAGCCCATTTAGTTACCAACTTTTCTCATATTTGCTCTTTAATTCTATGTTCATATATTTCTTCTTTTTTTACCTTTCACTTATTTAAGTGAATTGAGGTATTTCCTTATTTATTCCTAAATCAACCACTTTTTCTAAGTGAATACAAAAATTAGCCTCATTCCCAGCCATGCTGTGAATAGGTTGTGAGGAAAATCCCACAGAATGCTGGATTCTAATGCAGCCAAATACATTTAAAACAACCCAAAAAACCTCCAAATGTCAGGCCGTCAAAAGTCCAGACACTGCACCTTTAATAAATAGAATAGCTGTCACCAAGGAGATTTTCTTCCACATATGTTTGTGTGTGCGTGGCTTTGTATGTATTCATGAGTGCAAACTACATTATTTCTCAGTTCCTACTATGCAAAAAGATACTGTTATTATGGCTGGGCCACAATTTTGGAGTAAAAGTGCTCTGCTTGCTCCCTTTCTTCTCATGAGCTCTGGAGGCAACAACAGCAAATGGAGTTCTGGCTACCTGTGTGAGCAGAGGCAGGGTCTGGCCACAACCCATTCCTTACTTGCCCCAGGAGAAAAAGGAGGCCAGGATAAGTCACTATCCTCAAGAGTCACTATCTCGAGGGCCAAACCCAGAGAACAAGCTGCTAGTTGAAACACAACAGTCTAGGAAACTACAGGCAGGAAAGATGAGACATCTCATTTCAGCTGCAACTTGCAAAAAGCTTCTGACATTGGGTATCTTGTTTCATAGAGTAACTAACTAGAACACATGCAACTCCTTTGGGGTAAAATATTGAATGGAGAACGTCATAGAAATTACTTCTGATTTCAAAATGCCACTACTTCCCTTACTAGTACTAGATGGAATATTTCACCAACCTACTGATTTTTATTGAAGCTGATCATAGGTTATTGCCACCTATAAATGATACACGTTTTCATAGTGCAAAAAAAAAATTTGGCATGAAGAGTAAGTACACATTCCTCATGGAAACACTATAAAAACATGAAACTTTAATTGTTATACACCAGCAACAGATACTCAGAAATTAATTTTGCTCTATAAAATTATTATAAACAATGTCAAATCCTTCATGCCTAATCTAAGACAAATTCTTAGCTATTTTAAATGATAATCAACACGTCAGCAAGAATACTTTGGCTAAGATCCTTTCTCACCTATGCATTGCTTTATTGGTCTTCAGAAAACGCCATGGATTGGCATGGATTTGTCAAACTATTGCTCTTTATTTCTGTCTCTAGAAACTTAGCCAGCAATGCACATGCATATCTCATGCATCTCAATTTCCAGCAGCTGAAGAGGCTTAAGAAGAACCAAATGTTCCCTGTGATCAGACTCCCAGCTACTTTTTTTTGTTTCCCTTTCATTTAGACCTTTTTCCACATTTCACATACATACTAGGTTCAAATTTTCATTATTTTCTGCCTACTTCAATCATGATTCATCAGACAGGAAAATACTAAGATACAGTAATTTCTCCATTATGGAAACATTTTAAAAATATTTTAAATTGCTTCTATTTATATAGTAAGAAGTGTTTGATTTGACTCAAAAAAGAACCCCTAACATAATTCCAATGTTCATAAGAAAAACAATTTAGAAATACTTTGATGATAACAGAAGGAAAATCACTGCTGTTCTTCAGAATTTCTCCACTGACATCTAAAAATAATAAGTAAAAAGACCAAAATACCTCCAGTTTCACAAACTTTATGCAGCCTTCTCAAACAAACCATCCAGAGTTCAACATCTGTTATTGAACTACGTAAAACGTTATCTATCAATCTCTTAGTAAAGAGGGGGAAAAAAGAAATAAAAATGCAGTTATTACTAGTCCATGTATCATCCATTGGTAACAACATGATTCTTTCTGGTTATTTGGTCTGAGAATAAACCATTTTGAAAACGACATCCTTGTTAAATGCTATCAATCTGGTATACCTAAAAGACATATAACAAGCTCTAATTGAAGTAACAAAATAGGATGGAAGTTTGGAAATCCAAGGCAGGAAGTCTGGGTCAAGATAAAAGGATGCGAAGGACAAAAAGCTCCTCATGATTTTCTGGATTAAGAGCAACTATGTACTTCCTAGTAATGTTTCAGTGGTGCACAAATTGGACATGTTTTTGATGCTAGCCAAATATAGTTTGGGGAATCTGTCATATGCATGTATACACACAGCTGAACTTCAGGCTAGAACAAAAGATAAAAATCAACCTTGGAGATAATCCAGGTGACTCACCGGGAATTAATTGTCATCTTCTTCTGATTTAGGCAGGAATTTATTCCCTGAAGTCTAACTTCCTCTCTATTTCCAAACTTTGAAGGCACAAAACTTCAGAATAGAAGACAAAAATCAATGAAATCTGATGCTCTGCTTCAGCATTGCAGATACTTAAGGAAGCTGCCATACTTAAGGAAGCTGCCATAGCAGCTGGCCTGTTGTGTATAAAACACAATTTTAGCAATTGCTTTACCTCTAAATGATGGTAGAAATTTTACCTCCTCGTGTGTAACCCTTCAGTAGCACAAGCAGTCATCCGACCTCACCCTGATTATCCCTAAAGATGGACTGCATTATGACACTCTAGTGTCTTGCTCACGTAATGTTGAAATTTTTGAAAATCAAGAGTCTGAAAAAGAAAAATTATGTTCTTAAAGCCATGCCCCATAAACAGGTGTTTCTTCTGAAATTTTCAAGACAACTTATTCTACATTTTAGTTATTAGTTAGGTAATGTCCTGAGCAGGAAGGATAAGACTTCACAAGGGTACAGATGGACATATTTCACTTACTCTGCAATTCCCAGCAAAGAGAAATGGAAAAAAAACAAACCAAAACAAAACAAAACAAACTCCAAATCATTAGAACTGATCAATTATCATCAAAAGAGGCCTTAAAAGGCTGGGGTTTTTTCTGATGGGAATTACAAATCCCACCACAAACAGCAGACAACTGTGTGATGGTCAGGCATACTTCTGAAAGAGTGTTCAGGGCAGGCCAACAGCAAATGGATGAATTGTCTAGAGCAGAAAAAACAGGTTTTCTCTTGAAAGATATTGGTGGACTCTGCACTGGACTGCAATGATTCATATGAAACTGGTGACAGCTATTAGGCCAAAACATGAGAAAACAAGAAAAAGGCAGTAGAGCTACTGAACCCAGAGAGCAAACAGATCAAAGACAGCTACTCCTTCAGAAAAAAAGCCTTTTTTTTTTTATTTATAACTCTGCTCTCTGCTGATAGTTGTATGAGTGTGTGACATTAGAAATTTTGTCATGACCTAGACATAAATCATCCAAAAGAGCAGAAAATGCATCTGAGAATGCAGATACTTCACCATTTCATGCCTATCACCATACACTGGGATAAACGATGTGACGACATGCTGTAACTTCTTCAAAAATTAAAGTAATTTCATGTTCTCTTTCATTCTACTTGTTCCTAATTCTCTAGTGCAAACCCTGAAAAAAACCTGACCTCTCAGAAAGATATTTCATATGATTAAAGTTATGTTCTGCTAACAAGTTCTCTTTAAAGACAACACATAAACAGAGTATGAAAATACCATTCATCTGGGGAAATCGTTAAAACCATGAGTCTGGCTCTTCCTAATCTTAGCTTAACTCAATTTATTCACTTCACTTCTTTTCTTCTCCCCTTCCTTCTGCAAAAGACAAAAAACCAAACAATACAAAGTTCACAGTTTTTACTGCTTGGAAGTAAAACAAAGCACATTGGTTAGAGCTTGTGTGAAAGCGAGGACATGGGCTCTAAGTGGATGAAAGTTGTGTTCAGAGGATTCCTTTGTTCAAAATTTATCGAACTGAGTATATGGCACACAAAAAAAGCACAAGAAGCAAGCACATGCTGGATCAAAGGCTATTTGAAAAGTGCAATCAAAACCAGATGAGAAGTCATGGATAAGGAGGAGTTAATTTTTGGCATTGGTATGAATTTCGGAAGAGTATAAAGGATCAAAAAGAAGACACTGACCATAAAGATTGTGACATCTCTACTTCCCCAAAATGAATTGAGCATCTCCCTAAGAACATAACTGGGTATTACATGGACTTCTACTCTTATGCTGGCCATCAGATGTTAACCACAAATATTCTTTATGACATCAATACTTAATACAATTTAGCAATGCGCAGAAACAGCCAAAATTATTATGCAACAGAATGCCCACTCTGATGAGAAATATTTTTAACATGCAGATTAACAGAAAACCTTGGGGAAAAAAAAAAAAAAACAAACCTGAGGAAAAAGAAGGAAAAAAAAAGGTTGGGCTGTAAGCAATTTTCTGTCAGCTTCACAGATTTTAAGCAGAGTTTTGTATTATATCTAATAGTAAAAGGACTTGGTGACCCCATTTATTTGGATAATTCTTGAGGCTGATGTGACTCAAATTCATGGAACTAATTTGTCTGGATAACAGCTTTACAAAAGTTCTGAAGAGTCTAGACATTTTCACTGTGGGAAAAAAAGATGCACAATCCATTTTATACAAACTTTACAAGTAATATCCTGCAGTCATCCTGTCATATTACAAATTGTACTTCTAAAGTCAACAGCAGAGAAACTAAAGCATTTGAAAGTGGCTGTGTTTGTACAACACTGGAAGGTATCAAGGGAAATGGAAACAGCCTTTGCTTCAACTATTTTGCAAGAAATGATGTAGCAAAGAAAAAATCAGTTATCTGCAGTGCTATAGACTCCACACAACTTAATTTTTAAGGCATGTGAAACTTTACCTAATGACAATATATGATGTTATATGATATGAAATGAAAAATAAGCTACTTTTCCAAGAACTAGTTAACTATGTTATTTCCTGTCTAAACTGATGGAGGCTCAGGCAGAAGAAATGTAGGATCCATGAGAAGTTTGAATACTGTTTCTAGCAGTCTAGCACAGCTTGGCTAATTGGAGAAAGAAAAAAGGAGGCGAGGGAAGAGCCAAATACTTTTTTTTGAGTTGCACGTCACTCTCATCCACTATAGTTATAATTTTAGCTTACAATTAGGTTTTAAAACTTACCTTTAACATATTTTGGATTTACTCCACTGTGGCCTGCCCAACTATTTTCCAAAACTGGTTTAACTAGAACTTTTTCAAACACTGCTGCCAAGATATTTAAGCTCCAGAACAGAAGGAAAAGGAAAAGCCAGGATTTATTTCTTTTAAAAAGCAAAAGAAAATACTTAATTCTTTATGCTTGATCCAGAAATTCAAATTTATGCATAACCAAAAAGACTGAAATCCCTTCAAAATTAGGGCTTTGTCATAAAAGCATTTGAATTTACTACAGATTGTAACCACATGGCACAATTCTCTCTATGAATATATTTTGAGCCCCAGTTAGTGAAACAAAAAACTTTTCAACATGGCTAAGATAAAAAATATCTCTGCAGTTATTCATACTGCAGTAACACTCAGCTCAGAATCAAGGCCTTAGAGATTAATCTAAAAAAAATTAACAGCATGAGAAAAGTAGAGCTAAGCAGTGAAACGTGTGTGTGTGTGTGTGTGTGTGTGTGTGTGTGTGTGTGTGTGTGTGGATGGGTTCATCTGTCTTCCTACACATGCTTAATGAATATGCTTGACTATCAAAATACCAAGGAGCTCCAGTGTAGCTACTGCTGATCAAACAAAACCAAACAAGAATAAGAATGGAAACAATCAGTACATTTCATCTGCCAAACACACGTCCAGGTTTCTTTCATTGGTGCTTTTTAGATTATTCGGATTCAACGTTTTCCTTTACACAGCAAACAGAACACTTTCAAGCACTGTCCTTACACCTCCCTCTTTTTGGAAAAGCCTCATGGAGGTGGATACCCCCTTCCTACATGGAGTCACAAGGCAAAGACAAGGGGTAAGGGGTACAATTTGTTCCTGAGGAGATTTCAGTTAGACACAGGAGGAAAAGTTTTCAGAGGAAAAGTTCAGTTTCACAGACACATTCAGCAATTGGAATAGCTTCCCCAGGGAAGTGGTGGATTCTCCAGTGTTGGGTATGTTTAAGATTCAGCTGGATGGGGTGCTGGGCCATCTTGTCTAGACCGTGCTTTTGCCAAGAAAGTTACAAAGTTTGGACTAGTTGATACTTGATGTCCCTTCCAAACTGGGATTCTATGATTCTATGTTTCCATCAGCGGAAGATCCACAGCCAGTCTGGAATAAGAAATTCCCTTTTTTGGGTACTAAATTTTATGAGAACACATGTGCACACCGAGAACAGTCCAACCCAAAACATTTTATTTGATTTAAACTTCATGTTGTCATACTTTGCTCAATTTGCATGGAATACTTCCAAAATAGATAGTGATGGGTGATAAAATGTGTTGGAAAATATTTTTTTTTCTGACCATTACCACCAACAAAGAGTGAATGAATGCATCAGTCTCAGAGCTTGGAGATCAAAGTGGAGCTAGCTGCTGAACTGTCACCAAAACAAGTTTTGAACTGGAATCAGAAAGAATGGGAGAGTCACTTACAGCAACAGAAAACCCACTGATACCACAGAGCAACTGTGACTGCAGTATCTACAGGCAGAGCCAAGTTACCCTTGGTATGTTTACACTATCATTTTTACTAGATACATATTTTCAATGATATTTTCCTTGTCATACAGACAATTCACTGTGTTTGGTTCACTCCACAGAAAAATCCTGAGATATCTTTTCATATGAAAGGAAATTTGGATATGTATTCCAGAACAGCAACCAAGTACACTCCAAGTGGTTATGGAAATTCAGCCTGTGGGACCAGAGGAAAATTAACGTGAAGTCCTCCCAACTGTCCCACACGTAGCAAAACTTAAGTGGTGTGGTCAGTGAACCCACAGCATCAGAAGTTTTCCCCTACAGCTTCATTCCTGCTTCACCAGTTGCTGAAGTAGACACTGCCACTGCACACAGGTAGTACTGAATGCTCAGGTGCAAAAGTCATATGCTGGTCTGCAACCCACCTGAATACAAAGGTGCTTATCAGACAGCTAAGTTCTGTGCTGCCATTGCTTCAGCAGCAGCTCTAGCATAGCTGGAACTAAAATCTCAAGCCAGCGTTTCCACCAAAATGAGTGGTGTACCCTAACAGGATGCTCGCTCCTGCATTCTTCTTTGGGGTCAACACAAACGTTTCTGTGGCTGCAAAAAAGTGAATTAACTGGGGAATCGAGACACAGTAACACTGGGTAGGTACTAACTGAATTTTGAACCAGATTGTTTTCCTGATACAATTTACTACAGAGCTGCACAAGTTCTTGTACCAGCACTACTGCAGGGTACATATGGACAAGGATTAACTACAGTAGGCAAGACTTAAAATATTTCAACTCTTTTTGGTTCAACCATTATCCCAAGTAAGGACAAGATTATTCTCAAGAAAGGCTGCAACAGTCTGAATGGCAAGATTAAAGTCTAGAATGTAACACTGCAGCAGTGTTGACTCATAACAACGTGGAAGATCTGACCCCATCACTGGTAGAAACATGTGCAAAAGACAAATCCATTTTAAGTAAACTTGGACAATTTGGTTGTTCAATACACAGCATTACTGGTGCATCTTAAGGGAATAGAGATATTTAGAACATAATGGTTACAAAAGTTACTTTAAGTTTTATTTCACTCCAAGTTCTATGAAATTAATTGAATACTGACACCACACCCTGCACCCTGATGTGGCATTCACGGATGGGAAGGCCAAATGAATCTCTGACTACAAGTTACTTGATTTGAAATGTGAAAAGCGTATTAAGGATACCGCAGAAATAATACAGACATTATTAGTGCTGCTTTATTTATAAGAAAACACAGCCTAAGTTCTATTTCATCATGCCTTATTTTCAATGCACTTACTCTTATTTCAGTACTAACTGTAGGAAAAAGCAGCTAAGAAAGACAAGGACAGCAACCTACAGAGGCTGCATTTGTACAGGAGGGGCTTATTTACTTTCTTATTTCAGTCTTCTGTTTCCACAGTTTCTGGACAAGACCATTATGAAAGCTCATCCCCACCACGTGCTGAGATGGTCTTAATACATGAACTTGGAATTCAAGTAGGAAGTACTGCTCATATATCTAAATCCATACAAAGTAGACTTCTTCCCATTCCTGTCAGTTACAAATTTCTTATTGGTAACTGGACACCTCACAGGGCTTAGAATATGCCTTTTTTGTACACAGTATATGCCTCAGTATAACAAAAGGGTTATAGCAGGCATACAGGCAGTACCTTCTTCCCACCACACACGCACACACAAAAAAGCAAGTTGGTACACTGTACAAGCCTGAAGACACAACACAACCACTCCTCTCGTGCAGCCTGGTGTGGGACCATATTCTGAAACATCAGTTTGAAAACACGCTACATATTTTTTCACATTTTGCAACCTTGGGAGTGGGATTTTAACCCTATCGTTTCTCTCTTGGTCTGAAGCATATCCCTTTTCTCCATTTCTTGAAGGATATTACAATATCAAGTTTCGCCTTTTCAGGCAAGAAAACATTTCTCGTAATGGCTCTTACCTCAAAGTCTGTTCTCAGAACCTTATCTTTCTCGTCTGCCCAGTACTTTACCCAATTTATCAGCAACACTGGACCAAGCCAAATACATTTCAGCAGAACTGTATCAGTCACAAAAAATACTAGTGTCAAGGACTGCAGTATTTCTGATGGGGCAATCCAAACTTTCTCTTCCTGGGCCTCCAGAGCAGAAATCTGTGGCAAAATATTCAGCAAGTTCCCTGTCTGATTCAGTGTCATATAGAGGGAAACAACTTCTATAGCCTATCCAATTCACAGATTTATTTCCCAGGTTAGTTTTGGGGAGACTTATTTGGAACAACTTATTTGTTGAGGTTCCTGAAACCCTGCTTTCTAAGTTTGCTAAGGGAAATACAAAAGTTCTCCGCACTCAAGCCACCAGCATGTTAGCTGTTCAGGAGAACACCACAGAAGTAGCATTGTGAATAAAGTTGCTTTACACCACCGTTTCAGGTCTTCCTTCAGCCTTTGGATGTGTTTTCAAGAGGGTGTTTACTATCAAAGAGGATTCTACATAATGCACTTGGAAGTGTGTCACCAACTGCTCCAACTTTCCCTTTCAACTCCGATGATGTTTTCCAGAGTTTGTAGTCTCAGCCAGCGAGGTGATGAAATTCAGTGACATATGTCACATGCCCTGCTGTGTGTTTCCAGAGTCTTGTTTCCCTGATCACAGGAGGAATCAAAGTACCGGGAGAGCTTCTTCTCTTACAGTTCCAGGTTTCTTTCCAACCACCCCAAGCTGCCCCTCCAGGGAACACTATGAGCAACATTCACATCATTCTGTTTTTCTGCTGCCTTTCTGCCATTTGCAAACAGCTGCAATTAAGCCAACTCACTGTCTGTGTGCTATCAGCAATGCCTGTTATCAAATCCTTAGAAAGCATATGGAACACTGAAACCCACCCTTCTATTAGCTAGGTTTCAGACAAGCTAAAATATTGTATTTCACTGCTCTTTTATGAAGATTAAAGGAAGATACTTATCACACTCACCATCCTCTACAGGAGTAATTTGTACCAGTCATCACATTGCAATTTGGCCAAATATGCTGTAATATTGCCTGTTTTCATAAAAAAAGTGCAAAAAATAATTTTGAACAAAATTTTTTAAAAAAAGAAATTCTGATAGCTTATAATGATCTACTTATGCAAATGAGATACTGTTTGGGATTGGGAGGGAAGAAGAGAGATACTTGCCACTCTGTTAATTTCACTGGTTCCTATGAAAATATTCTCTATTTACAAAGCCAGAGATCAGAACCACATCAAATATACAATAGAGGAGCTATAGTTATAGTAAAGATGTAACGGATTAAAAGCAGGAACTATCCAAAATCCTTTGTTCAGAACCATTTCACATAAAAGTCATCCACCAAGCCAGTCTAGAAGAGTATAACTAAAAATGCACTTGGAAAGTGAGATTTTCTTGTTTGAAAAGTTTTTAGTTTCTTTAGTTCCAGTCCAAAGGAACAAACTTATGGAACTGAACTCTACAGGAATTCCTTTGTTGCAGGAAAAGAATTATTCTAAAAGCCAGAACTTACTTCAAAAGTTTGAGGGATACCACAGTCATGGTCAAAGTTTTTTCAACTAATGCTTTCTTCAGTGACAAAGATGGTCTAAAAGGAGGTGAAGACAAAAATCAGAGGGCATAAGAGAAATCATGGTATGTTTTACAGCTCTGTGGAGCATGTTAAATAGTTTCTTCCAATGGCAGTACCATTGAAGCAGCTCACACTACTCAGTCTGCTCTCTCCTCTGTGTCCATTCCTTAGTTGTGGCTGCACAGCCAGGTGTGTGGCCATTCCAGCTGGAGTAAGGAAGTGAACCTCAACCAAAAGTATGCCAAGAAAAAAGATTAATATTTCCTAATCCAGTCCATTGTACAGAACTACAAGCAGCTGTGCAGGCACAGAGGGATGGTTACAGGAGCAGGAACAAGAGATACCAGCCTGGAGCACAACACAGGAGTTCCTTCTGCTGACACAGCTTCAGTAAGAAATGTACAAATTGTACCTATGAGCACATCCAGGCCTGGAAAACTACTTGTTTCACAAAGCATAGTGGACATATTTTCATTAATTTCAATGAAAGCGTGTAAACATTCACTGTAAATAATCAGGAAGCTGACTTAATTTATTGTGTGTGAATAAAAATGCAACATAAACAGTATTTAACTGCAAATTCTGCTCATTTTGCATCTGGTTCATTGAACTAAGTGCAACCCATCTGTTGCCATATAGGACAGAAAAGCTGTCAAATAGGAAAAAAAACCCTTCTTATTTAATACAGCTCTAACATTATTTGCTTAGACAACTAATGAAGTGGAGTATATAGGCAATTAAACACCATAGAAGACTTGGCAGAGTACTGTAAAATTAAATGAAAGTTTATAAATGTTTGCAACTGGGACAATTAGAAATAAAAAATGGGGTTATTAAGTTTTATGTTGAAACTAATTGCTTCAGAATAAGACACATGCATAAATTAAATAATAAATCAAAACAGTTTAATAAATTATTTTTAAGAGATCGACATTGCACGGGAGACTACAAAACATTCTGGACCAGACACTCAGAAGCACTGTTCCATTGAGGAATAAATGTTGAGACAATTAGAACAGATTTTCTTCACTTAGAGAAAGTACACTACAAGACTGATTCTCCCCTCTCAATTTCTTCTCTCTCTACCATGCAAAATCCACACAATGAATCCCGCATTGCTCTAAGATGTTCATTCTACCAGAAAATCCTCACAGCAAATGATGCATTGCTACCACATGGTATTTCTCAGTATCAGGCTCTACCATGATGATGAAAGTTGCATTTTCATGGGACAGACGGGATTTCTCCAAATGATACACGAACATCTACTTTTTAACTCCTGAAAACTTATAGCAGTTGCCTCAAAAATCTAAAGGTATCTCAGCAACAGCTGGTTGACATAATGCCCAGTAAAAATTATACAGTTTCAGAGGTTGAGCATTCAAAAGAGAGCAGGAAAAACTAAGCAAATGTGGAGAAATGAACAAACTGCAAAACTAGTAGGAAAGTCATATATTAATATCATATTGTAATTGGCAAACCTACAATAAAAATAAGCTGTAAAATCTGAATGTATGATTTTTGGGTGTATGTGTGTTTGGGGAGGACAGCGGAAGATCAGCATGATGGTCTTGGCCTAGAGCATCCATGAACTCAGGTTCTGGTGTGACTGTCATACACTTCAGCAAAATAAAGTAATTATTGTTACTAATTAGGAAAGAAATTTTTTAACTCTGTATTGTTTTTAGATAATAAAATATACTTAATAAATAAAGGAACAGAGAATACATCAATTGTGAAGTCACAACACTTTCTATATAAAACATACTCATGAACATGTCATTCCTGCAGAAGTATGTATTTAAATAGTGGTGTAGAAAGTATGCAGTTAAATAATTTTGCTGTACATTGTGGGATTGTTCTAACCTATTTATTTTATTGTCAGGTCAGCAAGAGTATAATCAAAGACCACGAAGTAAGATCTTCTTCCTAGTGTTCTGTAAGCAAGCCAGCACTGAATGTTCTACTTAGAATACATTCAATTTTTCTGCAATTTTCAAGACAGCTGATGTGGTTCATAACATGCATTCCATGCAGCACAAGAATTTATGCAGAATGTGACTGAAAACCTAAAGCCCTCAGGTGAGCTGGATCTACCACAGGTCTTAAACAAACCTGTTCAAACTCTCAGGAGCAAACACCATGTGAATCACCATTGCTTCTCTTTCCAGCATCTCATCTTCAGCTGCAAACTACCACAGGGAACCTCATAGTATTCTTTTTCCTCACGTAACTGGCATAACACAAGTTTGCCACTGCTCCACCTGCACACACTCCAAGAGGTCTTTCAAACACAGTGGTCTCTCTCACTATCTTCCTAGATGTTGTGTTGCACCAACCATGGTTTTCCCAGAAAACCATGAAGTTATTCTATACAAAGTGATGCAAACATGAAGTACAGCAGTGGCACATTTTACTGAACTGAAAAAAAAAAAAAAAAAGAAGCTGGGAAACAGCAAAAACAACACTCTGAGAATGTGAGGAACAGCAACTCACCTTTGAGGCTTCCTTGGGAGATATTTTAATCTTTTTAGCAGTAACTACTCTGGCCAGTTTGGGTTTGGGGCATTGAATAAAACTATATTATAAGAAATTATAAGATACTGGTCAAAGGATGGCAAGAACAGGTGCACAGGCTACCTTAAAACAATAAAAACCTCAAAGCAAGTCTATTATATGCAACAGGAAGTCTCCCCATAGATGGTGTTTTAAGAAACACTGATTTCTTTTTCTCTGGACTTCTCCATCTGACAGAGAATAGTATACTTGCAAATTTCATAGTATTTCTAACCAAGCACCATGTACTTCTTGGTAATTCATGCATTTGAATTTATAATATTGAATCTTTTGACTGGTTTAATTTGAGATAAACACAATTTTTCTCTTACTAGTTTGCCAGCATAGCAATTTACCTAGTGCATACTCATGCCTTCTTGAAAAATAATTTTTTTAAAAAAAAAAGCCAAATTCATAGATGTAGAAGACACCTTCTACAAACAGGCCTGGAGGAAGCCTCTAGCTCACAACTGCCCTCTTTACCTTGTTATGCCTGTAGAACAGCCCCTCTTTACCAAAAAGTGCCCAGGGTCTCTCCTTGAGTCTTTTTAAAGAAAGAGTTTGGACTGGTAAACAAGTTGGCAAACAGTGTATAAAGATAAGGCGTCAAGATTTTCTAAAAACATATTGCTGAAGAAAAACAACAACCACAGAACATGTAAATTACTATTATTGTATATGTATGTACATGTATGTATATTACTTACAATTATTACATATTATTGCACATAAAAAACCTGATGTTTCCTGATATTTCTTCAGTACTACCCTAAAAATTTCTCCTTCTCTTCAAATCCTCGCAGCAAGAACAGAGCAAATAAATTCTGAAACTGATTGTACTCATAGATTTACCACTACTTTAAAGTTAGGTTGTCATTACAAGGACCAAAAATACTGCCTACTCATCTAAACTACTGGCTCCAAAAAGCACACTGAAGCACTGCACCTTTGAAAAGAATTACACATGCATGTTAATTCTATATACCCACAAGACTTTCATCTAATTCACAGTGCTGAAAGTATTTCCTGGCAAGTCACATCCCATCGTTTTCTCTCAACTGCATGATAGTCCAAAATTATTTGAGGGCAAAATAAAATCAATATCAGACCAAATCATTCATAAATAGTGTATTCAGAGGAATTAATTCAGGCCCTCACAGGAGTAATCAGCTATCTGCACAATATGCCAACGTTTCGATTTCCTTAAATTATATGGAGATATTTTTCAGTTTAAGGAAACTGAAAAAAGAACAATAATATTCCCTTCCAAATTCTGTTTCAATTATTATTTATTCCATAATCACAATATTCAGGGTACCACACAAACAAAATAAAATAAGCACAATGGCTTTCCCATGTTGTTGAGCAGCTTGCAATACAACTCCAGGCAAAGAATAACTAACCTCAAACAAAGTGGTCAAGGAGAAGAGATCAGCTACATGAATTCACAGAGCTACAGAACAACTTATCCACATTGTTCACTGTTACAGTGGTAAAGGAAATGAAGATTAGATTGCACTGAATCCAACTCCCTCTCCCTAAAAAAGTCACTTAAAGCATGATGTTCTTCAAAGCAATAATAAATTTATTCCATACTTCTCAAAGAAAAAGACTGGAAAGCAAAAAGCACAGTTGAAGTCAATTTTTTATATTAAATACAGATAATGGAAGAAAAATCTGGCAAACTCACTTGGTAGTTTGTCTTTTTCTTCTGTCCAATCCCAATTGATATATTTGGATATATATTTGGAGCTTAACTCCATAGTTAAGCTCCCTGCATAAATTTACTTGTTTGCATTATGCCAGTTGACACCTTTCTACGTTTTGTTACCTTGCTACATAGAAAAATTCACAAAAATTCTAGCAACTAATTAAGTGGATTCATGCAATCATCCCTTTCTAGTAGTACATCTGACAACATAATTTTCAGAAATGAGGTCATTTAGTGAGAACAACGGTGCAAGAAAACTCTGAAAACTGATGTTACCATCACAAAGAGGCAAAAGTGCCCTGCTATTAGCGATAGAGGGAACTACAGCATAACATTGACTCTGCCTGTTTTGATTACTTCTCAGAAACAGCAGATGTTGTGTGCACCCCACTGCATTTCTGATGAGTTGTCACAGGGAACTGAGAGCACCCAAACCCACCTTTCTCTAGCAATTGCATGGAGGTTTTTGGGGTACAAAAGACATTAACTACTGGCTGTGGTAGGAAAAGGTAACTGTAAAAAAGTGAAAGGGAAAAAGAACCAGTGCCAGTGAACAAGCATGAGGGTAATGTGATGATTTATATTTGATTGTTCCCTCCATTTTTTCCCTGTGTGGCTGGTTTACTACTCCTACAGTGCCCTGGTTTAGTTGAAATGTTAGGGCATGGGTTGGACTCAATGATCTTGAAGGTCTCTTCCAACCTAGTGATTCTGTGATTGAGTGATACTTGTCGGACAAATGCAGTCATCCACACAGTAAGAAGAGACTATACTCTTCCAAAGTAAGTGTTGTGGAAGTCATCCCATGGCCTGGATTTTTATGTAAATTAGTTTCAGATAATGTTACTAGATAAAGAAGATAAGCCATAACCCAAACTAGCTGTCATCAGAGCTCTGGTGTCACTGTTCCATACTATTCAAAAGTTCATTGCTGTCTGGGCAAAATTTTGAGAAGCTCCATCTGTCTTAGAGATTCTATTAACTTTACAGTATGAGAATGGAGATATACTTTATTTGTCTGTTATTAAGTTGAACCATAAAATATTCTACTCTAATTTGTTGCTTAATTCTTCATAACAGATGCTGGGGGGCTGCTTACATATATTTACAACCATCACACATATACTTGGAAGTCCATGTATCTAGGACAGAATCTTTACAGTCATAGTAAATAAAGGATAGATATGACAATTGTCTATATATGCTATTCCAGTAGAACCTCTCCACACTTAACAAACACAGGCTCAACACCAGTCATTAAACTATCAATTTTTTAGACTGTCACAACCTGCCCACCCTCATTTCTACAGGAGTTCAGTTCATGGTCAAGTTACAAAAGAGGGATATTCATGTGTGTAACTGCTGTAGATCATATATTGGCTTTAAGAGACCTGCAACAATCATCTTGTAACCAGAATGCTTTATTTGAGGTAATTTCTTCTCCAGTTGTGTGTAGAACAAGATGTCCTGAAGTCATCCCGTGGTCAGTCACATTTCCCATCAGGATCATATATCCATTCAGAAATCTCTCATTCCACACATACACAGGAACTCTTGAAGATGAGGACAAAATTCAGAGCATTTCTAAATGATCTTTTTCTTGGAATATGTCCACTCAGATAAATAAGAATTTTGAGATCAGGCAGGATAATACTGTGATCTTGGATGATTTTCAGCAATGACTAAGCTTAGGAGTCCCAGAGCCACTTTACTAGTAACCTTTATAACTCTCACGGGAGTTGTAGTGGAACATCACTTATACAAATGCTTTTCCCACCAGAAAGGAGGACACATTTGTCTTTTTCTGAAAGCTCAACTGTTTGATTCCAAGAGCCCTGTCAGCTGACTTACCAATACTAATCTCCCAGCTACTGAACCAGTGGGATGAAGCTCTCCCCAACCGGAGAACAAACAAAAGGATGAAGAATTGAGAAGCCTGAGGATCAGAATTGTATCATGATACTGAAGGATCAAGGGCAATGTGCTAAATGGCAAAGGTATTGTGAAGATGGATACTTTCAGACACATGAAAATTTACAGACACAGAAACAGGACTCCAAATACTTTTTACTATAGTGTATGCTTTTTAATAATTTCAGCAACATATAAAATGATTTTTAATATCTTAGAATAGAAAAAGCTAATATGAATGCATGAAGTTCTGTTTTAAAGTCACAAATATGCATTAAAATGGCATTGCTAGCTTTCTACATCTTTGGCAATATGGCATTAATAGATCCCTAACTAAAATATGCTAAGTACATTAATTTATTAACACAATGCTCTCAGGCACATGATCTGATTTTCTTGGGGCTGTCCTGTGCAGGGCCAAGTATTGGACTTTGATGATCCTTGTAGGTTCCTCCTAACTCGGGATATTCTGTGATTCTATAACTGTTATGATAACTGAATTTAATTCTTAATTATGATTAAGAATTTAATTTTGATTTAATCTGTAAGTGTGTACAAAGCTAGAAACAGTTACCTTGTCATTCATCTTATCAAGTACACTTTTACTGAGGTCAGAAACCTTGGTCAAACCATTTTTGCATGCACATAGTAGCCAACATACAGAGCTTCAGGATCAAAACTTCATTGCATTAGAACTTCACAAAGTGCCAGTTTTCATCCACATCTAAAGAATCAAAGTTGCATTTTAGTAAAATCACTCAGAAGATTACTCCATGCATGAATAGTCTTCATCACAACATGTGGCAAAAGAGTAAAAATACATGCCATTCATACAAAACATCACTGCACTTTTCATAAGATACCAATGGCTATTTATGACTCTGTGGGGTTGTTTTATTTCTGTACCAATTTGTATAGAACCCAGTGGACTGGGGTTTAGAAGAATTGTGTGAACAGGGGCAAATGAAATCAATTGCAGCCATGAAGATCGGCTACAGGAGCAGGGCAGGCAGGCACCGTGTGTTTTTCTGTCTGAGCATGTGGTATATCATAGATGTCAAGGAAAAAAAAAATTAGTTTTTGTATAGGCATGATGCCTATTTTTACTGTTGATGATTTGATGCCTATTTTTACTGTCGATGTTTTAATGCCATTAGGTAACACAAACCAGAGCTCAAAACATTTTCCACGGTGTGTAATCCAAATTTAAATCCAAGACCCACTGTGTACTGAGTCTGCACAGTGTCTACAGGAACTTTTATAGAATGTGTTTTTTCTTTCTAGCATAAACAAACTACCATCAGCTTGTTTCAATATATACAAGTTCCATATGCCATGTTCCCGTGTCTTACTTCCTCCATCTCTGAAACATCCAAATGCCTCATAATAGATTTGTTTTGATTTTAATAGGAAGAATTTAAAGAAAAAGTTTGAAGGCTTCTAAAATAATGTTGGTATTAATATACTTGAAGCAGAGGTAGGCTTGAAGAAAGTCCTTTCACACCTTAGGCCAAACTTCAGGAAACTTCTATTCCTTTCGTAGGTAAGTCATCGGAATGATGTGTTAAGCACCAGCATAAAAATCAGCAGAAACTATATGTGCTGTCAGAACTGAAGTGGTGTGAGACCCCTGCTTCCCCAAAAATAATATAATTCAGCCAAATCGATGAGTTTACCCAGATCCTGCATCAGATTGATAATGCTCTACCATCCAAATGGTATCACAAATCTCAACTGATACCAAATATTGTAAACTGGAAGGATTATGTTCTGCTACTTCTGATACCTTAAATTTTAAACTTATTTTATGGGATTGGTTTCCTCCAGCTGTCAGTAGCATTACATGTAGGGTCATATACACTTCAAACACATTTCTAGACTTAAACATACAAAGCTGACAGCAAGGAACAATCTTAGATTTCCTAAACTTGTTTTACCACAGTTACGAGATCTGCGCCTACCTCAGGCTCACCACTGAGGTGTAATTTGCCCAACTTTCCAAAACGCAGTGAAGAACTGGGGTTGTACTGCAGCTGTGTGCTTTGGGTCGGTACAACCTGCACGGGTAACACCTGCACGGACAGCACCTCCAGGTAAAGGCAGTGCCTTCAGCGAGCTTCTCAGAAGCCCAAGGAGGGGGCGTTTCACCCATCGACGCCTCCAAACCTTTACAGTAGCAGGAAATGCCACCCCAGGACCAGCAAACAAGGTCCCACAGGTGCCGTCCGGGAGCCCTCAGTAACCTTTCCCCTTGCCCGACGCCCACCCCACATGCAGCCCCTCGCTCCCCGGCTGCAGCAGCCCGGCGGACACCGGGGCCGGCCCGGGAACGCCAGGGAACTCCTTCGCTTCTCTCCCCGCGCAAGCCGCCCGACGCCAGGAATAACTCCCCGGAGCGAGGATCAGCACCCCTCCGGCCCCACGAGCCTCGCTGGACCTGGGATTTAGGATCCCTCCCCACCAGGTCCGAGGCAGCCGAGAGGCCCCGAGAGCGGCGCTTCCTCCATCCCTTCTCCCACCCGGTCCCGAGGAAGGGAAGGCGGCAGAGGGGAGCCACTTACGCGGCCCGGGCACGGCTCCTGCAGCGGCTTCGGGCGGCGCGGAGCTGCGCTGGCAGCGGCCGGGCTCCCTCGGCTCCCAAAGCCGGGGCGCTCCTCCCCTCAGGGAGCCCCCATGCCCGGCCTTCCCACACGTGCGGGCAAACCCCACCCTGCCGACCCCCTGCCCGCCCTTCCTTCTTCTCCTCCCTTTAGGAGCCGGGGCAGTCCGCTGTGCGGCGCGGGGATCTTCCTTCCCTAAAGGGTCGGACGGCGTTCCCCGCCGTGTACCTGCGGAATAGAGGCCGGCCAGCCCCGGTGCCCCGGTCTCAGCCCCTCTGACCCATCGCAGCTCCGCGGGAGCGACCACTGGAGTCCCACCCGCGACGCTCTCCCAGCTCTTATTCCCAGCACGGGAATTCTCTAACCTGGCTGTGCCGCGAGTGCTTTGATGTTCTGCACGCGAATAGCCCTGGCGGGGGGGATTCGTGAATGATCCGCCCTCAGAAACAATTTTCCCCGCAGTTTCATAGGGGTGAGCCTGCGGGCGGGTGAGTGCCTGCCCTGGCTTTGTGCGGCGGGCGGGAGGAGCGGCTGCCCCCGGGCCGGCCGCCTCCCCGATGCCCTTTGCCGCTTGCTGGATCTATTTCCCGAGGCACCTCTCAGACGCATGCATTGGCATTTTGTGAGGAAGCTCCAGGCAGTGGTGAGAACGAAGGCAGAAGAGCCCCCCTGTCTGTCCTAGAAGATAACACTTCGTATGTCTGTTTTGGGAGACATCATAGACATTTGTCTGACAACAACAGAAAGTGCCACAGGATGGGTACAAGTACAATGCAGCTTCTTTTCATTCTAGTGTTGTCAAACACTGCCCTTTCCTATAAGCCTTGACAAATTTATTTGAGATACCTGGACCTTGACAGCTATATCTATGTAAGAGTTTCAATGCCTCCCTCTGCTTCAGCTAAATAATTCAAATAATTTCTCTCAGCCAGATAGCTTTAAAAACTCATTTTAAGGCTAAGAATAGCCTTAGGCTAAGAATAGCTACTGCTAAGATTAAGAATAGCCAGAATAAATCTTACAGTCATCACCTTTTTCTCTCTGCATATTTTTTACTTACACAGGTCCTTTGCTTTTAACACTATAGTCTGAATGTCCCAACTCAGGTTCAGGGAGATGATTATCCATCCCACTCTGCTCTGTGCTGCTGCAGCCTCACATAGAAAATTGTGTGCAATTTTGGGCACCAGAATATAAGAATGATATAAAGCTATTAGAGAGTGTTCAAAGGAGACTTATAAAGATGGTGAAGGGTTAAGAGGGGAAGACATATGAGGAGAGGCTGAGGTCACTTGGTCTGTTCAGCCTGGAGGAGACTGAGGGGAGATGTCACAGCAATCTTCAACATCTTTATGAGGGATAGTGGAGGGACAGGTACTGACCTGTTCTTTCTGGTGACCCAACAGGACCTGATGGAATGCCCTGAAGTGATGTCAAGGGAGGTTTATGTTAGATATTTGGAAAAAAGGATTCACCCAGAGGGTAGTTGAGCACTGACTGGAACAGGCTCCCCAGGGTCACAGCACCAAGCTGAGTTCAAGATGCATTTGGACAATGCTCTCAGGTGCAGGGTGTGACTCTCAGGGCTACCTTGTGCAGAACCAGGAATTGGACTGTGATGATCCTCGTGGGTCCCTTCCAACTCAGAATACTCTGTGTGATTCTATGAATACATAAAATCCTTGGCCATACCTTTACAAATTTTGGCTATGGATCTGCTAGTCTCCATTTTATGATATTCTTAAATTTTTATAATACATGGTGTGTGTGTGTGTAT
This sequence comes from Certhia americana, assembly GCA_018697195.1. Lineage (NCBI taxonomy): Eukaryota > Metazoa > Chordata > Aves > Passeriformes > Certhiidae > Certhia > Certhia americana. The sequence continues at coordinate 36,858,997 of CM031860.1, forward strand.
GTACACATATATATGTAAATATGTACATTATATATGCATATATCCACACACATGCATCCCTACTTTCAGGAACTTCCTTTCAAAAGTTGTTTAAATCCCATCTTTAATCTGGCTAGGTTTTGCCTTTTTCCATCAACAGGGAAACTCTTTCAGAACTGCCAATCTGAAAGAAGACTGACATCTATAGCCAAATCAGAGTTCTCATTCCGTAAGTCTCTTTCTTCTTGCAGAAGAAGATTGTATAGAGGGCCAATCTGACAAGATAAGAATAGCAGAAACATATTTAGGAGGTGACTGTTTAGTGACCTAGCACTTCATAAGTGAATTTATGGCTGTAAATTAAATTACTCTCTGTTAGTTTGCAGGAAAAAAATATAATGGACCATTCTATTAAACAGTCATGTGCTCTCTTGTGGTTGGACTCATATTCCATTTAAATTCTCATTAGAATTTTCCATCTATCATTTTCTGAACATTTCAGGTACAGTGTCATCAACCTACTAAGAAATAGCTACATCAGTAAAGTAAGCAATACAGTGAACAATTTATTCAGAATACACATCAGTTATTTGAAAAAATCATGTGACTAAGGGGCAGCCTATTTAACCAAAATGCTGGCAGTCAGAAAGTTATTTGCCTTTGCCCTTGCCATGTATCAGAACAACAGTTCTGACTAAATATTCCAATCCATATCAGGAAATTATGTATGTGATACATAAAATATCTGAATACTACTGAAGGGTTATTTTCCAGTAACTGGATTTGTAAGCACAAATGTTTCACTAAATGCTCTATACATTACAGCACGTGTGAGAAGTCAGATGTGAAAATCATTAAGCACAACAAAACAAATTTGTCTCACCAAACCGGTGATACAAATATTTTTTTTTTTTAATTTTCAGTTACCCAGCATACTCTTGCTCTACTGTATGTGCTTTTATTGCATGAATATAAAATGACCATTCTACACCACATTCTTTAGCTGATAATCATGTGTACAAAACAAAATGAAAAAATTACTCATCTCTTTGACTTCTACCTGAGTGAAGCAATTGAAACCTAAGACTGTGTTCTCATTTTGAAAATTCTAGTATTATCCTCTGTTAATGTGGTCCTTTCACCTTCCTGTTTTTCACAGTTTTTCTGTGTAATTGTCTCTGTTCTGAGTATTTATTGTCCTGTGTGTCCTATTGACAAGAGGAAATGTGGAAGAGATAGTACTAATATACTTAATGAACAAATACAATTAAGTTTACAACAGTAAACTTAATCTCTTGTTTGAACATGTATTTGTGGGCTGGTGACCTGGGGGGAAGGAGGCTAAGCTCTAGCCTGCTCCCTCTTCATCACCTAGCTCATGGCAAAGATATTCAAAGACACTGGGTCTTTGAGGAATGTAAATGCTGCAAAAATGAAGGCAAGTGGGATAATGCTGATGTGGCCATGATAGATTTATGTAGCAGAGCAGGTTTGTGGTTTGGCTGCCTGGACTACATTTAGCCATTGGATAACTAACGACTTTTATTAAGCAGGATAGATTGTCCTTTAAACTTATAAAATAGAAACACAGAGAGGAAAAATATCTGCAAAGGAGGAAAAAGGCAAGAAGTATTTTAAATCTGCATTAGTAAGTAAAAAACACTGTATTTTATTAGACTGAACAACAACAAAAGAGCATTTAAATAAATCATGGAAAACTAGTGTATCTCTGTAAGTAATTAATTACCCATTTGAAGGGGAAAAAGAAGTATGAAGATTTAAAAGAATATTTACATGAACACTGGATGACAGTTTTTAACAGCTGAGGATTTATTTTCTTTAGAAACCTACTCTTGGCTGTGTAGAGCCAAAAATGAGTTATTGCTTTCCCCTGGTAGGAAAAGAGTTCTAGCAGGACTTGATCCTCAGCTGCCTAAAGCAGGCTTGCCATTTGAGACTTTCAGGGGGTGTACCAAGGGGAGTGTAAGGGGGAGTGGCAGGAGAGCTGCAATCATCTCCCGTTTTCCAGTGAACAGCACTGAGGTAACTAATAACACCTATGGCAAGTCTCAGGCATTGAGCAACTGAGGCCATGTCAGCGAAACTTTTAGAAGTAGAAGGAACACAAGCCAAGAAACTTGCCCATCAGCAAAGAAAACATACTTTTTGTTTCAGTTTTCAGCAGGTTGCTTACATATTAACAGTCTCTGTTAGCAGGCTCAATGTAGTCTCTTCTGCGATCAGATTTTGCTTAAGTATTTAGGGTTTGATTAGCCATAATGAATCACATGAGTGGCCTCAGTAAGACAGTATTAGGTGACCTGCTGAAGTTGAACCGGCAGCGTGAGTTTTGGCCCATTTAGAAAAAGAAATGTGCCTTATGGGATTGTGAGGTTTGGCTTCTTTTCATCTCTTCTATTTTTCCACATGACCTGTGCATCGAATTGACACCTTAATTTGTCTGAGAGAAGTTAAGGAGGTAATCTCTTAAATTAAGGTGGGGTAGTGATTTCGGGTTTTGACTTTTTCTAAGACACAAAATAGCTGCAAGTTTTTCAATCTGATCTATATAGACCTGCTAGTTAAATTCAGAAAATGTATGCACTACTTATGCATTTATGCATCACATGCATTACTCAGTGGAGTTCTGCACAAAATTAGCATCTGCTGATGTAGGCTTGTCTGGTATGGGGAGCAGCAGAAGGAGAACTACAATGTGTTGCAGCAGAATTGAAATGCTAAGGCTTAAACTGGAACTAAATATGGCCCTGTCAAAGTGGTGCTGTTGGGCACTGCTAATGTCATCGGTTCTACAACCTCAGAATAGCTTCTGAACCATAAACTTCTTTCCCAAGATCAACAGAACCCATAGACTGTATGACTAAATGTCCTCAGACACTCAGCTGTCTTGAAGAGTCCAAACTTTCAGTTTAGAGGGAAGAAAAGTACCTTGCCTGTGATTTATAAAGAAAGCTTAAATAAAAAGATACGAATGCTGTCTTATTGAGCTTCTGGGATTCCTGAAAAATAGTTTACACTTGAGAACAAACATCTGTGTAAAGGTCTGTATGTTTTCTCTGTAAAGGATTCTAAGGTTATCTTTTAACTAGTTTTTGATTCCAGATTCTGGTAACTGTTTATATAGAGCTTTGTGTCTCTGCTATTATATTATTCCTGACATGTTAACTTGGTTTTCCAAAATTCTGGAGGCACTTTAACACTCCCATTCCAATTGTGCACTGTAGACACATGATGAGAAACATGAGCTGTTCTGCACGTTTCAGTCAGATAGTTAATTTTAATGCCAAAGGCAATTCTACTTCAATGGCACTGGTCTTTAATTAATTAAGTCGATTAATTTGGTGTTCACCGTACATTTTTAGTTCAGCAGTTTTACACTGTATCCTCAAGCTCCTGCTTACCACAACCTCCAGCTCTATCAAATCAGTTTCTACCATTCAGAAAACTGACCAACATTTTTAAAAAATCACTTTTGAGAATAAAGTAATATTTTTAATCAGCTTTCCCAGGAAGATTTCACTGACCTTTGGGTTGCTCTGTAGTCCCTCAAACAGCTATTCTTCCCCTTCTCTGTGGACGAAGATGTAAGAGAACTTCCCACAGGAAAAGGGTGGGAGAGAGCAGCCAGATGTGAAAGACTTAAAACAGCCCTTCTGCCCTTGGAAAAGAAGGAGTATAAATATATACTGACACATTTTTAAGTTTAGCTCTGCCTAGCATGGAAGTGAATCATGCAGTCCTAGTTATACCACTGGGGAAACCATAATGTCAGCACGTTCTGCTCCATCTCTGCATAACAACAGCATTCATTAATTACTGAAATATTCCCCAAGGAAAATAGTGTTTACAACTGGGGCCTGTAATTGACTACAGAGATGTCACAGATTCTATGACTAGGTACATCGCATATGTCTTTGTTCATCAGTGTTTCGGTGTGTGTACTTTATAACTAAGTATACATTATGCATATATGTACTCTGAAGCTTATTAAAATGATACGTTTGCAGCTTTTGGATGAGATGAAGCTAAATTTTTAAGTGATAAAGAAGAATGCAAAATTTTGGATATTGCACAGAATTTTTCTTCGTGATTTAGAACATTTGCTCCTTAAGTTTTTTCTGCAAAGAAAAATATCACCTAGATAACTTCCTATAACTGCCACGGGATTTTGAATCTGACCTTTTTGTTCACTTTTCCTTCCAAACAATACAACAGAAGGCACCAACAAAATGGTTGTACTATTCCACTCCTGCAGTTATTATTTATCAGGATGAGATGACATGACCATTGAAAATGTATCCTGCAAAATTCTTTGTATCCACCAGAGGATTCTAGGGTATTAAATGTAGGGTGTTATTCATATGATGGATTTGTATCCACCACCTTACTGTACACTGCTATTCATTTTGTTGAATAAAATGTATGAGTCATGCAATATTATTATTTTCGTCTTTTGATACCTGTAATGTGCTGACCTTAACTGAGCAGCAAGGGATAGAAGACATTACTTTTCTCATGACATCAATAATTATACTTTATCCCCTCTAGCCAACCACATATATATCTGAGTCCTGCCTGTAGGCTTTTACTCAGGAGGAGTAAACAATCTACCATGTAGAAAGCACGGAATCATAACTTTATAATGTGAATGAGTTTTTGTGTAATACATTTGTATATATCTAAGTTTGAATTTTAATTTCTTTTTCTTTGGCTGATCTTTACATTTGTTAAAATGTTGATGCATAAGACACCATATAGTAGGCTTATTAATACATGGAAACTGCAAAGAAAAGTCCTGACAAAAAACTGCCAGCTGTCACAAGATAATTGCCCTTGTCAAATCCTCCTTCCAGATGTATATGTATTATGCTGAAATCTGCAGTGAAAACCATCAGAAAAGAAAGTTTTTATCACAGCAAATATAAGATTGGTAGGAGATATGCTTGCAGCACATATTTAAAAGGCTAAGTTTTGGGAAGAGAGAGGAATTGTTTAGGTTGGCAAAAGAAAATGTTGGCAAAAGAAAATATTGGCAAAAGATGTTGGCACAAGAAGCCCGTGAATACATTTGGCTGAGATATATGAGTCAATATCTAAATTTTTGCAGTAGTGGAATACGTGGAGAGGGGAAATAAAGTAATTGGTCTCAAAATGGAGCTTGCTGATTTAGGAAGAAGATCATAGAAGGGAGTAGTTCACAATAGCTTCATGATATCCAGAAGATCCCCTTCAGTCCTTCATCTTTCTGAAAGGGCGGATGTATTTTAATTACGAAAGTAATTTTGGAGAACACTGTCTATGTTTGTTACATTGCCCAGGAAACGTTAGGCCTAAGCACAATGATTTAGAGACAATTTGTGGTTTATTTTTTATGTATGCTTTCTATTAGAATGAACACTCATGGGTTTGATTTATTTCCCAATTTAAAAAAGTGCAGGAAGAAGAGACTGCGTTAGTAAGACCGAAAGAAGAAACACATCCAACACAGAGCTAAACTCAACTTGTTACAATAACACTGTAACTATGAGGATTAACAGGTTAGCTCTAAATGCTTTGTAAAACATAGAAATTATCACCCTGCAAGTGCCTGGTGGACACAGACTGTACTGGTCTAAAAGCAGTTCTTTGCAGAGTAATTTGTTCATCACTGCTGTCAGAAATAATATAGACCATGGCCTATTAATCCTGTTATTGAAGACCTTCCAGCCCCAAGTTTAGTGGTATCCAGTTTGCTTGAAAGTAGCAGATTTCTAAAGCTAAAGCTAATGACATTGGCTATGGCGCAGTTTGTAGTCTTGCAGCTATTATGGTTCACATAGCAATTGTCTGTGGATGTAAAGGCCAGAGAAGTTGCAGCTCTCTCCCTGTAACTTGTGACTTAGTCTTTTCCTAAGAAATCCTGAATTAAACAAAATTCCATGAAACAGAATCTGTGTTCAAGACAGATGCTTCAGGCTACATGCTAAAACAGAATGACTCATCATAACCAGAGTCAAATAAGCAGTTTTTGGGTCACTGAAGTACAAAAGCTCTGAGTTATTTCTCTAGAAGGGAATTTCAGAGTCTCACTGCTCTGATGTTAGGAGATATTTCTGTTTCATCCTCAGGTGAATCCATAGACAATTTATATTTTTATTCTTTTTTAGAGTATCAGTACTGTCCTATGGTTGGAATAACCTTCCCTCTTCCTTTCCTTGTCAAATATATTTTCAGGAAGTTACCATATTATCGCTTTGATTTCATTTTGCCAGGCTCAATAAGCAAAAAGCTTTCAGTCTTCTCTTGTGTAGTAGGTTCTTAATATCCTTGATCAAGCTAATTGCCTTTTCTTACACCCATTCAAAGTTAGTTCCTATTTCTTGAATATGGATGACAAAAAATGTAGACTCTTTCATATAGGAGCTTACCAGGTCCTCTGTGCTAGCTACAGGACATTAATACTTCCTGTATTTCTGTATGGCATTCAAACCAGGATTGTGTTGGCTTTTTTTTGTGTCTGAACTACAGCTTCAAGATTTAATTCTTTTATATGCAATTTTGGATTTGTAGAAAAAATTTCAGATATTTTTAACAGCTGGATCATGGAAGTATGAAAAATGGAAGGTGATTAAGTCTTTTATTCAAGTAGGAGAACCTTAAGGAGATAATTCAGATAAGATTGCTTAAAAGTGGAAATTGTGAGTCCATGCTATAACAATCAAAGAAGAGTCAAACTCCTAATACTGAAACTTCAATATGACAGGACTTCAGGCATTTAGTAAGAAAACATTACAGAAAGCCCAAGTAGAGGAAAGTCAAAACCAAACAGGATTTCATAGCAAAACCATTAAGTTTTAACTCTGGCACCACACAAGTGAAAGGGAAACTAGCCACAGCAGAAAGAAAGAAAATGCACATTGCTTGGTTTACTAAAGTAACTAAGTTCAAAAAGAGGGATCTTGGGTTTCTCCCACACTGTCTTGTGTCAGATTCCCTGGTCTCTAGTAGATGTTGTGATGACATGGCAGCACGTGGTTTAGGTGAGGCTCTCACTATCTCTTTGCAGCAGTCAAAAACTTCTGGAAACTTACACACACACACACACACACACACACACACACCTCTGTCCTCCATCTCTCTCTCTCTTCACTCAATTCCCTGCCCATAATCCCATTGCCATATTCACTGCCTTGAGAGGTTAGTAAGGAAAATTGACTGACTTTAGAAGTCAGAAAAGGTACAGTTCCTGACTATTACACTTTTTATAAACTCTCCAGTTTTGTGAGAAGAATAAGCCATCAGAGTACACTGAAATTTGCCAGAAAATCAAGAATGCTGAAAAATGGAATATAATAATAATCAAAATTAAAAAAAATCAGGCTTTCTGTATTGCTAGGCACATTTCCAACACATCAGTCTATTCAGTGTGGACTTTCCCATGCCCAGTATAGAAGCCAGAAGTGTTACTGCACATTAATAGTTAGCCTCTACAGGCTGTGTCAGTCTTCTTGTCCACAGGGACTGATGATCACATATGGGAGTGGGGGTGGATCTGGCAGTGCAATGTGGGAGCCAGCTCCTCTCAGAGAAATCAGAAAGTGGTGAAGGTCATCCAGAAGTGGCTCAAGATAATCATTGTCACTGCTTGTATGAGCAACTTCCCACTGAATTTGATGCTCAGTCTTGCCCTGCTTGTTACCAGAATACTTTGACAGGACTATGATTTAGCAGTGTCAGAGAGATGGATTGATGTTACTCCTCTTTTATGCTACACATGACGTTCATACCATAGAACTGCAGGCTTCTAACTTAGCTCGTTTTCCTCTCGTGTCTCCTACAGAGCAACAGTCAGAGCAGCAGTGTAGTGTAGATGCACGGGATGGTTCCACCCAGCCTGCATTGAGTACCTGTGGAGTTTTCCAAATCAGTTCCTGAAGTTCTAGGCCTGAATTGGGTTCATGTGAACTGTGTCATGGATGGATTTGCTGCAAGTTAGTCGTTTCTCCTCTACTTTTCAAAAAGGAGAGAGCATTGGAGTGACAACACAAGCAAAAGAGTTTTACTGACCTCTTCACTCCTGCATCACAAGGATGCAATGAGAATTTCACTGTTACACCTCAAGTCATGTAAAAACTAAAGAATGAGGTTCAGACACTGAGCACTTGCTGTAAGAGGAATTTAGGTTAAACCTGATCATAAAAAGGTAACAAAGATTGTATGTATTTTAACCCTGAAGGTGCCAACCCAGGAATTTTCATCCATTAAATACATGTACCGACTGGAAACTTGTTCAAAGAGAAGAAGTACCTTTTATTCAGGTTCCAATTTTTGGAAGGTGTTGCACACCCCCTGGGAAGTTTTTAGGATGTCCTGAGCAGGGTCAGGAATTGGATTTGATGATCCTTTTGGGTCCCTTCCAACTCAGCATATTCTATGATTCTGTGATTCTCTAATGACTTTAATCCTCCCAATTAAAGCCCCTTGAGTTCGGGGGAGTTCAGTGTATTGCAGAATTAGATTCCTAATCAAGAAACAAAATCCTCCATTAAAAGGGAAAGAGTAATTCATGGTGAAGGATGATGGGGATTGTTCAGAGAAGGGAAGACTTGCAGCTGTTTTATACAATGTGTCATCCACCAACAATAACAGAAACATATTTTCTGTTCTTAAGTGCTACTTATGTGGGGGGTTTTTGTGTCTTTTTTTTTTGTGGGGTTTTTTGAGTTTTTTTATAATTCATCTTAAAAGAGACTTTGGTGTACTTTCTCCCAACAGTACTCTGACGCATTTTTATGACTCCTTCTGCTGAATAGGAACTTTCATGCTGTTCTGGTTCACACCCTCCAAATAAGGCTAGTTTTAGCAAGATGCTTTTAAAAGGTGGCCTCAAACTTGCCACTGTTTAGTTCTGTCAAAGATTACATTCAAAAGAAGAGATAGTGCCAGAAAAATTCTGAAACATAGCTATTTTTAAATCAGTTTTCATTTTAAAAACTAGAAATATATCAATGTGTACAGATCAGAGAAATCATACAGAGAAAAAGCAGCTACCTCACACTCTACTGCCATGATAATTTCTTTGTCTTAAATAGCCTTTTTAAACGCAAATTAAAACCAAACTACAACAACAAAAAACCCTCAAGAAAACCAAAAGGAAAACCTCAGAATATTCATATAGGAAATGATGAAATAAAATATAGTTTTATATTTCTTTTGATACTAACTGGTTATATCTGACTACAGCATTTTCCATCCTTTGAGTAATATGACAGCTCTAAATTCTCAGGGAAAGTACATATTAGGTACAGATGCCTTAGGTTTTAGCTATTATATTTTCTAGATTCTGTGCTGTTTTGGTGGGTAGTTTTAGGTTTCATATTCAGTGCTACTAAGCTCTCTTCACAGATTAGATAGACAAAACAATTCCTTCTCTAGTTTGGCACCAAGGACACAAGAACAAAACCAACAGTGAAGTGAGAAGAAAAACAAGGAGGATGGAGCTTCATAACCTGAAGCTATGGTTGGACAATTGACTCTAATATACTAATGGAGCAGAACTTATAAAAGTGTGAGACCTTGTGACCCGGGGGGCCATTTTGTGACCATTTTGGGGTGATCTTGGGTGTGGTCCAGCTGGACTCTTCTGTGGCCCAGGTGTACCCATTGAGACCTTTTAATAAATACCTACTTTATCCTTTTGCTCTGTCTAGTCTCTGTTCCAGGTCAGCCTCGAGAAGGCATCAGTACCAGGCTCCAACAAATACCTAACGGTGAAATCTATTGAAAAACCTGTGAGTAGAAATATTGATTTAATTCAAGATTGTGAAATCATGTTCTGGAACGGAATCCTGGAGTAGGACAACTTGATGGGAGTTTCACAGTGGGAGGGCATACTGCCATTGTCTTTATTGTATTTAAAATATCTGCTCCGAGATCTACAGTTACCAAGGTGAGGCAAAACCTTAGTGTGCTTTTAAGAGAACTACAGATGAAATAATGAGAAGCACTGTCTGCTGTGTCTCGTCCTGGAGTAGAAAAGCTGTCTGTCTCCTTGCTTAGTTTTGCTCTAACCTGTGGAACAATGTGGTTTGGAAGGTTGACTTTCATACAGTAATTTTTGGAGCAAGGCTTGGCCCTGGGCAGTATGATTTACATCTTTCTATGTGGGTATTTTATTGCTGTCAATGCTATTTCAGCATATCTTTTCCTGCAGACTTGCAGTGCTCATGCCTTTGCTGTCTATTAGTTGTTGCAACTTGGCTCTTCTATTCACCTGGTGAAGAGGGAGCTGTCACACTTTTTAAGTGCAGAGGGTTACTGGCTAAAAAACCAGTTAATTCTGAAATTTGTTTTTAGGTAATAATACAAAAAAACATATAGGAAATGAAGAATCTGACTGTACAACTTCTGAGTACCCATTAAGCCGTCCAGATGACAGCCAGAATTTCTAATTCCTTCAATATGTAAAAACAAAGAGTACAATGAAGAGCAGCATCTAAAAAAGGATTTCTCAAAAATATGAAAAAAACACTGCCTTCTAGTCTTTAATTCATATTGCAATTTACTTTCTCATATTAATAGTAATGTATTGGATCATATGACAAATAAAATCAATTGATGAATTGTTAGTGTAATAAATGCTGGAAAAATGAGTTTATGATGGAGTTAGTTTAGACTGTGAAATTTTATTTCCTAGAAATGATGTAGCATGGAGTTTATTATGATTTATGCCTACAGTTATTGCCATATCAAAATCTAGCTAAGGTCACTGCTTTGAGGGAGATCACGTGTGATTTACCAACGGGAAAATTACACAAGGTTCTAAATTACACAGACCTTGGATTTCTACTCTACTAAATCCACATCACATATTTCTATTTAAATAAGCCCTCAAGGGCTTTGTTTGACTGATTGTTTATTTAAGTGCAAAGCATACCAATGTAACATATTTACCAATATTAAATATATAAAGAGACTTAGGCAATAAAAATTAAGACTATGTAGTTTCATTTAGGCATCTGTTTTTCATATCCTCCATTTATCTTCCCTGTCAGTTACCAAAAATTATGTTTTGATGATCATATTGAACAAAAAACCACAGCGGCTTATCATCCTTCAAGGGAAAAATGTACTTGGGTGTTAGTAAGTGACAGCCTAGTAAAAACATCATGTCTTCCCCCCAAAAATTGCATTTCTGCACAGTTTAATCAACTCAATTAAGTCTCAGGCAAATCAGTGGAAGATCCCTTTATCTTTCTTAACTTCACAAATTTTTTAATCATGCTAAAAATGTTCACTTGTGAAGCCAGACCTTGGGTATTTTTAAAGATTCACTTCAAATAAATGTTTAATCATAGGATGTCTGGAAAGGTAGTTTTTTTAGAAGTAAATTTTTTGAGGTTCATCTGTCTTATAAGTTCCATGTGCCAGAAATATTCCTGTGTCTATGTTTCTCTCATGTAGGCCATATTTCTTTTGCCTATTTCTGCATTATAATGAGAAGATAAAAAAAAGACAAACAAATAATATAACTATACTTTTCAACAAATGCAGATTTAAAGACAAACATTTAAAAATTCACTGGAATATGAAACAAATTAACGGACTCCTTTAATTCTGGAAATATTCCTGTAAAGGGCTTGTCCAACAAACAACAGAACCCTCGACAAGAAAAAATAATACCAAAAGCCAAAGCATCTAAATATATAGTTATCTTGAATCCCAGTATTTTTTTCTTGAATGATTCTACAAATGCTGAACTTTCCCTCTTGCAAAACACAGCAGTAAGATTAAGACTTCAAATAAGTCAATTAATATAAAAATTTTCTAAGATAATAGAGTTAATTGTACAGATGCTAGGCTTAGACACTTGGAAATTTAGAGGAATTGTTCTCTGAAATTTATTTTTGACATACCAATTTGTAATAAATACTACAGACATTTCTGACGTGCAACTTCTGTGAAACAAGAAGGCAGGGAATCTGTTCCTCAAACACCAGTCCACAAGTTCTTCTACCTTGTCAGTCTGGCAATTTTTTCTCTTTCTTCCTCACTTCTTTTTCCTACCAGATTTTGTCAGAGACAGTGAAGCTAGATCCACCTCAGACTTACTCAGAACTACTGGGAGGAAATTTTTGTAGTTGAGCACTCCTTGACAGTGTAGAAACACGAACTGCCAATTGCAATTCTCTCTCCATCTGAAACAATCCCAAAATTTTCTGAGAGCATTGTGTTCTCAGGAACGCCCTGAGATGCCCTCAATCCTTATGAGAATCACCAAACAGTGTGCTAAAAAACTTAAGTTCTGCATGCCAGAGAGCAACCACTTCAGGATTTGGTCCTAATCTTTACTGTAGTCTTCATTCTCAGCAAGAAAGGAGACGCCTGTGGGATGCAGGTGGTCTCATTTCTGGCTTTATAGAGACAAAATATTTTCTGCCTCTGAGGACACCAGAGGGGATTCCAACCATAGCCCAGGCTCTTCTGTAGGCCTAGAAAGGACAAGAGTCAGAAGCATGGATGTTACCTAACCCAGTGATGTATAAAGTGCATGAGGCAGGTGGCTAGTGAGCACAGACACGAGAGGTCTGCCCTGTGTGGGCACCAAGACAAGGAATAGCTTGGGATGTTAGGATGTGAATGATTCCCTTGATAGTAGTACAAAATGATGTTGACCAGCAGCATCAGAGATATAAGCTGGCAAGTATCAACCCAGTTTAGTGGCTCCTGCTGTGGCCAAAAACACAGTGTAGACATGTGCTTCTGAGTTGGCTATAGCCATTTAGTTAGATGTTAACTGTTAACTAATTGGCTTTTAAAACTGTTGACTCAAAGTAGGCAGTTTTGTACAACCATGTCCAGAACTATCTGAAGTTAATGGTACATCTCATCTCACAAATGTTTTTTCCTAGACATTGCATCCTTTCCACTCAGATGAGGACCATTCAACCATAATGATTCATGCGCCCTGTGACCAATGAGCAAAAGTATTTTTTAGCAGTACTCGGGACATTCCGCTCTGAGAACAGATTACATCAAACGCTTTCTTCTCATGAAAATAATTGACAGAGATAAAGAACACAAATTTAATACTACACAGGGTGAGAAAATTTCAAGAGTTAGAGAAATTTCCTGAGCTTCAGGGCCCAGGAATGTCAGAAGCAGTTTGAACCTTCTTCAGAACCCAACCCAAAATTTAACTTTTTCCCTAAACCTGAGCAGCAGTAATGTAACTTAAAAAGTACTGACCAGGTGAAACTAAGTGAATTCAAGTATAAAAATGAGCAAGTTTTGTAAAAGCGTGTATGAATTTATTCATAAAACACTTCCAGTCTGAGCACTGAGGTTTCTATGACCCTTGCTTAATCAGCTATTTCTCAAAATCAAAATTGCTAATCGGTAGCTGAAAGTTTACCTTGTATTCTGAACCCCTTTACCACAGAGGTTTAGTGATACTTCACTGGCAGCTTCCACAGTGTCAGTTTATTTCCATAATCCTATGGTAGATAAGAGGCCAGGGCAATCACCTGAAATTCAGAAGGATTCCAAGAAGCGCAAAGCAGCCAAAACTGATTCTGGCCACTTATTGTGATGGCTGCTTGTCAGTCAGGTGGTAGGAATCACATCAGTTTCAGTTGTTCTGCAGAGATATTTGAAGAACGGCGTTTGGCTTTAGCACCTTCTTTAAAAAAAAAAAAACCAAAAACCCTAATCTTAGGGTTTCTCTTTAGAGGCAGAGAGAAACAAATTATCTCAAAAATATACTATCATATGGTGTGAATTTGAAGTATGAAACATCATTTCAGTGAGGGTCTTATTATATATTTTTGGGAAACAAATGTCCTTTTTATAAAATTTCACTTTGTACAGCATTGTAATTTCTGTAAAATTTGGAGAGTAATCAAAATTAATTTACAACTATCATGCACTCATGCATAATCATGACTATAAAAGCTACAATTGCTTCACTGAATTCTGATCATCATAGGTCAATGGGGAGCTTCAAGATAAACTCTTCAGTATCTTAAATATAGCTCTAGCTAATTCTTATATTAAAGCCAGGGAATACATTTCCTTTGTTATCCACTTTTTCTTTCTTCTCTAATCTTTTTTCCCTAAATCCAATATACCATGTCCATATCTTTTTTTCTTCTAGCTGGGAAAAATGCTCTAGTCAGACCATTAATATGGTCCCAGAAGTTAAGAAAATTTCCTTCCTGAAAGTGTTGGAAGCTGCCTTGCTATCATGTTATTTTTTATTGAGCAGTACTGCTTCAGACTACAGGAGTTGTGGCTTTCAATTCTATATCTTTATTTTCTTCTCCTTAGTTGTTGCTGAGCCTCTGACAATGTTTCAATGGAAATGGTCTAAGAGAAAGGTGTTTTTACCAATATATATCTTCTTTTAAAAGTTATTTTTATTCTTTAATATCATTTAAGGGAGTATTTTGTATCTAAGCTAGTGTAAAGGTAGTTAGCATATGACAGATGCTACAGTTTGGAGGCAAATCTCTCAGGAGCATTTCACCACTTCAAGAGTTTAGGAGCTTTAAATGGACATATATCCTGAGTAATTCTAGAGTTTTGTCTGTTTTATTTCTTTACTCTGCATTTCTGGCTTGTTATCACAGACCTGGCCAGATATCATGCGTGATGTATCATATATCACGTATCACAACATATCATATAATATACGGTATATGTTATAGGATATAAATATCAGTTTACTTATCTGCAGAATAGCATCAAAACCATTCTTATTTCCAGAGGTTGGCTGATACTTTTTCCAGCAAAAAATATTTGCTTTTATAACAATGTAACAATGTTTTATAACAAGGCCAAATCAAAGTCTTTGAGCCATTCTTGAAGGAAAAGTTGAAAGGTCAAACCTAGTAACAGTCAAGTTAAACAATAAAGTGGAAGCTGCTCCTTGCATCCTTTACCTTGTCACATGCAGTTCCTTCTGTGTTAACTGGGAGTGAAGTCTCTGTGTCCAGGTTCATTTGCCAGGAGAAGGTTGCATGTTCCCTAAAGAAGTTCAAAAGTTATGAAACAAATATAAACAGACACACTGTTTCTGAATCTGTGGTACTTATTATCTCGGGTGTAAATATGTTCCAATAGAATTAATCCTTGTCATCTGACAAGCGGCACGGAAAACCCTGAAGGAAGGAAATAACAAGAACAAATCTCATGAGGAGCAGAGCAGCTGAGGGAGCTAGGGTCGTTTATCTTGGAGAAAAGGAGGCTCAGGGGAGACCTTATCACTCTCTATAACCACCTGAAAGGAAGTTGTAGACAGGTGAGGGTTGGTCTCTTCTCTCAGGCAACAAGTGACAGGGTGAGAGGAAATGGACTCAAACTGTGCCAGAGAAGTTTTAGATTGGATATTATGTTTAACAGTAACATGTTCAGGTTAATGGCTGCACTCAAGTATCCTAGAGGTCTTTTCCAAACTTAAAGATTCCATAATTCTAAGAAATTATAGGGGTGGGTTTTTTTCTTATAAAGGTGTTAAACCAGCAAAGAAATACTATGAAATTGTGGAAGAAAAGAATTTTGAAACTACAAAATAGTTACAAGTTGCATGATGCTCTTGTGTATTAATGGGATAGATATGTTGTTTGAAAATGTATTAATATTCTGTATTTTATGTTAAAAAATGCTAATGATTCCCTTTTTCTACTATAAAAGGTCTATTTTGCCATGCATCTTAATGCATATTTTCATTAGAAGAAAACTGATAAAGTCAGTTGGCTTTGATATAACCCTATTTGGTTCGTGTGTAATTTTTATCCAGTAATTTACAAAGACCTGCATGATGATTCCATGAGAAAGAGTTGATGCCCAAAAAACACTTTTTGCCATCAGTGGGTCCAAAAGCATTTCCTTGGTGAAATGCCAAGCTGGGTTTTTTTAAGCTCCATTCCTTACCCACAAACCCAGGGCTGAACTCAAACTGAGTGTTTGCCTTTAGCCCACAGTAACATTGTCTGAGCCCAATCTCCACATCGTCATCCCATGTACCAGACTCTCTAGTTGGAGGATTCTGTCACCTTGGCTATAGCTGCCCCAGCAACAAAGCTGTTATATCACCAATTTTCAGTTATTTTCTTCCCTACATGTCAGTATTCAATTTACGTCTACAAATCTGTAGACTAAACTTTAAAATAAGTATTAGAAGTACCTAAGTGTATTTTTTGATTTTGTATGGTATTAAAATGCAGCCCACAGGAAACTACCCTTAAACAAGTTAGATATAATTGGAAAACACAAATAAATCCGCAAAGCCTACCACATCTACCACAATGGTTTAAATCCAGGCCAGGTAGGTAGTATGCAAAATGTCTGAGTATTTGGGTGACTCCATTGAGTATAACAGAAATGTTTACGTATTGGAAGCAAAATGTGCTTTCAGGTATTAATAGTCGGCTGAAAACCGACTCTGTTACTTATGGCTATAGAAAATATGCTGGTATGATTCTAGTCCTCAGTCACCAGCTTTCTGCATGGGAAACAAATTAAGAACTTTATTGGCAGTTCCAGTAGATAGGTGGAAACCTACGTATGCATGGCAGTTTAATTTTCTTGCCCCTACATCTTAGTCGAATAATTAGTAATCTGCAGAATTATTTCTGGTTATACCTTTACAGAGGATTTAATTTCCAGATTGTCGAGGCAGCAGTCTCCATGACCCTGAAGCACAAATGAAAAATATAAGAAAAATTTTAGAAGGCTGTGCTTACTGAAGCTTTCCATGACAATTGCATTAGATGTAACTTTTTTCTGCTTACAGCTGCATTTGCCCATCAATTATTTTATCAGACCAAGACAGGCCAAAATCTCTGTCAGGATGCTGAGCAACTGATTGCTACATGAACAGTAATACTTTAGTTTTGCAGCTACTGATGGATGTGAAGCAAAGTTCAAGTGCATTGTCACTTATGTCTAAAAGTTTTCCTGACATCAGCCAGAGGACTTGAACTTGGCTGTGGTGAATCACAAGATGTACCAGAGTAAAAGCATCTCTGGGGATTGAAAGAATAAACGTAATTTCTTCCAACTTTACTCACTGGTGGTAATGCCAAAAGATGATGATACATGCAGTGCATCTCATCAGCCATAACTACAAAGGAAACATATTCCATGGTTGATTAATTTTTAATTGATTCTGATGCTCTGGACTAAAATAGAGAATAAAAATATGCCACTGATCAAGAGTCTTATAAAGTGTGAGGTCCATATTTTATGCACATTTATGGATGCTATCCAAACAGCAGCAGAACTATGAGAGATAGGTGGGCAGAAATGGGCCAAAATGGGAGTGGTAAGTAGAATGGTCAAATCCAGAGGTGACTGATTTTCCACTTGTAGTAGTACAGCTTCTGTCTCCTCTAACCTAAGAGTTGATATACAAAATCCCTCTTGGGATTTTGTGGATAAGAAATGGAGAAAAAAACTACCTCATCCATCCATCCATCCATCCACTAGCAAGAAAGTGGAAGGATTTGAGAAACTGTGGAATCAGTGCAGCTGTACCCATTTTTCCCTCTCCCTTGGGGTAAAATACATTTCTGTTTTTGATAATCCCGTGTTATTTTCAACGTATTTTTTATCTTTTATTAAACAAATTAAGCTTGCTCTCTTCTCTGCAGGCAAGAAGAGGATATGCAGAGAGCTTCTGTTGCTCCGGAGTGGAGTCCTCTTGCTGTGGCCTTCATGGGGTTTGTTTGGCAGGTTTCCACATTTATTCCTATGCTGCCATGAGGCTAGTTCCTACTTGTGAGGAATTGCTGGAATACCTTGATCAATATAGAACACAATTTTATACTTATGGCGTGTCTGGTATAATATCCTAGCACCTCTAGTCATTTACACATTGGTGAAAACACTGAGAAGTTTCTCTTTTTGCTCTGAATTCGATAGCAATTCAAAGATGGTTAGAGATACTTGTTCTTTATCTTCACACTGGTAAACTGGGAAAAATATATCAGCGTCATTTCTTTTTGCTCCAACAGGAAACACATCTCTGGGAACAGGTAAGGCAAGAGATGGGAAAAGGAATTTCTGGCATAAGGCTGAAAACGGTGCGTCACAGAAAATACTCGCGCAAATCTGAGGATGCAGCAAAGCGGTGAATTACAGACACACAGAGCTTGAGATAAACCAAATACAGTGCTTCAGTTTCAGTAAGTGCAGCTTTTGTCTTTGAGCTACTGCACATGCTGGGTCAGGGAACAAACAAAATGGGGGGAGGCGCTCAGACAGAGCTCGCTTTATGCTTCCGACCTTATCTCCCCTGAAAGAAAGGGCAGAGCGATGTCCTGCTGGCTAAGACAGCCGACCGTGCGGGTTACGCCCTCGGTGCCCGCGGGGCGGGGGCTGCGGGCACGGCGGGGCCGGTCCGGTCCGGTCCGGGCGGCGGGCACGGAGCATCCCCTCCACCGGGGCGGCATGGCAGCTGCCGGGGAGGTGGAGCCAGCCGCCGACCTGCCGGCATCGCGGCACGGGCGCATCCTCTGCCGCCAATAAATCCTCCCTTCTTCCTTCCCATCCGCGCCGGAACAGGCGAGGAGACCATAAAATGAAAACAGATTATTAAAAAAAAAAGAAATTATAAAATTCCTTTTAGCAGTGGTGCCGGAGGAAGCCGGGGAGAGCCAGGTGCGCAGGGCTGCCTCCGCCGGCGGCGGGCGGTGCATGAGGAGCTCGGCCGGGCGCTGCCGCCATGGAGCACATCCGGATGCCCAAGGTGGGTCCCGCCGGGCGGCCCCGGCCGCGGCAGCATCCCCACGGCCCCTCCTGCTCCTGCCCACAGGGGCATCGCTCCGCAGCCCTGCGGGCCTCTACGGTCTGCCAGCTGATGCTGCGGGCTGGTTTCCGGCCAGTTTGCCGTGATACCTGCCCGAAACGCCGAGGGGTGGGCGCGCTGCTCTGCGGCATGGGCTTGTCGGGTTTATTCAGCACCGCTGCTAGCGCAGCGCTGTCCGTAGGTATCCCAGCCCGGAGCTGTGTTAGCGCTTCACAGCCGCCTCTGTTTGCCCCAAGGTTTCAGACTCGGCCATCAATTGATTTAGCGTTTCTATGCCTATGTTGGATCTTCAGCCGACGTAATCCGTGTTTTTCTGCAGACGAGCACGAGGCCTGTATTTGTTAACAAAATTGCCACCTTGCTCTAAAAAAAAAGATACAGTTTTAACACGTAAAAGGTTTAGATTAAGGGTAATAACAAAAAGGTGAGCCAGGGCAATATGTTAATTTGAAATCGGGTGGCATATATTTTAATATTTATTTATTTATTTCGTCAGTAACCCAACCCCCTGAAATTAAGAGTTTATTTGTATTTAATATCAATATTTAATATGATGGCATGAATTTGAGATTGGGGCCTTGTTATTTGTCTATCTTTTTTTGGCCTTTGGGTGTTAAGCTGTAAATCTTTTAAGAAGACAGGCATCTATAACACCTGCCTTTCCTCTCATCATCATTTCATGATCTGTTATCTGCCTCTTTGGGAAGGAAGAATTTCAGAATAGTGTGGCTGTATCCTCCTGCAGGTAGGACACAATCAATGGAAGTTTTCTGTACAGATGCTCATGACTATTCACTGAAGAATGCTGAAAGCATGAACGAGAAAAATGTTGAAAACAAATTAATAAGGGTAGAAAAATATCCAAAAAAATAAATGATTGTATTTGCTGTGAATGGAAGACCCAGACAAGTACCAGTTGCAGGCAATGGAAGCTTATCTGTTTTCTTTTCTACAGCCAGGTCCTGAAAATATTACTCTGCATATGTAAAACCCATTTCTGTATCTGATACTGTGAGAAGGCACTGTACCAATGCCTCAGGTCACTGAAAATCTTAACTCAGTGTGAGGTGATTCTGCAGCCCTGGATCCTGGCAGTCTCTTACATTATAGTGATGCTAAAAGGTATCTCTTATAGAGCAGTTTAGAAGCCGTGATTAAAAGGTACAAGAAGTACAAAAATCCTTTAAAATTTCCAACATAAATGTAGAAAATCAGCATGAGTCACTACCAAAATACTTCATCTCTCCAGTTACTCCTAAATACACTGAAAAAATCAGTGTATCTACAGCTACCTAACAGAATTGTTAGGTACCTACAGAATTGATACTTTAGGTGGGTTTTTAAAACTTCGGCTTAAAGTCAGTCACCAGAATTTGTAGGGCTTTTTTCCCCTGTTTTTACAGAATTTGGTTTCGAGAATTTGGAACTGAACATTAAATGATTTCCAATGCCTGTATTATAAAAATAGGTAAGGGAAAGCTCACAGTATCATGTGTTAGCCTCTGGTGTCACATTTCCTGACAGCATACAATCTTGTCGTGAGGGAAATTTGAGAAGCAACTGCACTGCTCTGCAAAGATATTAATATCAGAATAATGACACTTTCCTTGATTCACAAACCCAGCTAAATGGAAAATCAAGATAAATCCCATACTTAGCAAGTTAATAAACTTAATAATATCTGAAAACAAAATTCTTGGCTCAAGTAAAAGCTTTTCTTTCAAATGGAGGTCTATATTACATGGTGCCCATTGGGTCTCAGCAATTGTTTCAATTTTAAATGAAATATGACTGTAGTGATTTATGGTTCATAAATCTTAAAATTAATCTGATAAAACATAACAGACATTAAAAAAGCAGAAGGTAATTCCATCCTAGTTGGATCAGTAGTTCTTTAAGATAACTACTCTGAGTCAGACTGACAGAGGAGAGACAGCATTTAGACCTGGCCACATTCTGCAGCTTCTCAGCATCTACAGTTGTGTTAATGTCCAGCTCTTCCTAGTTCCATTAGTGTCCATTTATGGACCTCTCTGTGTGAGTTAGCCAGAGCTCCTTATAGTCAGGATCACACTCTCTGGCTCCACTGCCTGCATGGATGCAAGTTCCAGAAGATCATGGTTCTACAAAAGTTCCCTTCTTCTGCCAATTGAAAAGTCCTGAGTAGCTTCCTTCAGTATTGCTTCCTTTTAGCTTCAAGGTTTGGTCAATAAAAATTCCATGGTCACCTTATCCATGCCTTCACAGTAAATCTTGATCACAACCCACCAGATACTGATATTTTTGGAGAAATATCATCAATGACCCCAAGACCTCTTTCCTATGTCCAGTCCATTGTTCTGTAGATATGTTTTAGGTTGTTTTTCCTGGAGGTATTTTATTATGTCTGTCTGTATTGAAGCTCCTCTATGTCTCTTTTGCCCACACACTGTTTTGCAAGACTCTTCTGGAGCAGGAATTCCCACTGCCAAAGCCCTTCTGCTGCTTTCCCAACAGACTGTGTCTATCCACCTGCTAACACACTGATTGGTGTACTGACCACTATTGTTTTATCATTATACTCTTGGTAGAAAGCAGGGTGATGTATGCCTGTATGAACATACATAGACACTACATTTTCACAAGGTAAATGCCATCCTGTGTATGAAGGCTGTAATTTAGAAGTTGGAAACTTGTCCCTTGTTGCTGAATAGAATTAAATATAACTCCCATACCCTTTTAAAAATTAGTAAACCAGTGGCTGACATGAGTTTGGATTGAACAGCAAGATAGTTTAGGTTAACTCTCCAAACCCAAAATATGACAAACAGCTCATAACATTCAGAAAAAAAGAAATCAGCAATACTTCTGAGATTGGAAGCATGTTTTATGAGCATGTGTAGAGATATGTCTGGCCATGGACAGGATGATAGATACAGGACTCTGTAGATCTGTTCATGGGGCATCTCCAGGCACTGTAGCTAGTCAGTTACGTTATTTGTAACTCTTCATATCATTTTTGTTTGTACATTGGCAGCAGGCCTACTTAATGGCCTCATAATAAGGAACACATCAGTTTATCCCTGGTGTACTAGCTGTCTTCAGTGGACTTAGCCCAGAAATTCTTTTGGCTCAGTGTTAACAGAATACTTGGGATGACTTGAGTTGCTTGAGTGCTTTCATTTTTTGTGATGTTATGGTGAGGTATTTCCTTTCAATGATGCCTCTCAGGCAGAATTTCAGATCTGCTCCCACGTTAATGACAAATCTCTCTAGCAGATGTATTGCTTCACAGAATAAATTTCTAGCATGAGTAAATGAGCCGTGTGTTTGCTTTTGTTTTCAATCAATTTCCGTAATTCTTGCTTTTTTATAAAGTTTTATAACATGTCCTTTTTCACAAAGTCCCCATCAGGAAACCCATATAATTCCTATCCACTTTATATATGACAATGTAAATAGCAAAATATTTGCCCAGGTGCCTATCCAGATCAATAGCAAAACTGAACCCAGCACGCCCAGTGTTTACTCTCCAACTACACGTTCTGAGTTGCTGGATCTCCACCCTTTTTTTAAGGTAAGTTGGTGTATTCTACCACTGCTCTCTGTGTGCCTTCTGTTGAGAAAAGATGTGATATTATAGGGACGTTTTCTGTATCCAAGCTGCCCTTCCTTTTGGAAAAGTTTGATTTATTTCAGTTATGTAGAAGTGCTGAGGTGATATCGGAAACACCTGGGGATGTGGACTGGTTATTCCCCCACTGGGAACTGGGGAATGGAGTGCCACAGGCACTCCACCATAGTACCAGAGTTTGGCTAAACTTTTTGTTTAGTTTGCTGCTTAGAAAAGTAGAGGAGGTGAGGTTGGCATGGCCTTTGCCTTTTATTGGTGTTTTGGGTCATCAGGTTACAGAAAACATATTACTGCAACATCTTTAAAATGCCAAGTTGATTTTCTGCTTTTCAAGTGTTATGTGAAGGTGGTTTCTGTGCTTTCCTCTAAGTATACAACTTAGAACAGCGTGTCTTACAATTCAGCTGTTGTTTTCTGATTTCATAACTGTTTTCTCACTTTATATCATGGCTGAAGATTGTCTAGCCTGTTCTGGGTCCAGTAATGTTTAATGGTTTCAAATATGTCATTCTACTTCATTGCTTTAGTCAAATGATGCATTAAAACATCTACACTAATCCTGGGCACATTTAACTCTGGTTTTGTGAGTTATGGATTTTTTCTTATTAATAAATCTTCCTTATTTAGAATGCAATTTAGTTTTCCTTGGGTTCTACTGATTCCATATTTGTGCTATGAAACACTGAGCCCAAAGGGTAAATTTAATACAAGTGAGCTTTCTAGTATACTATGCCAGAAAATGTTCTGTGGCAATATCAGACTGGAGGTGGATAAAGTGAAAATAGGAGCTGCAGAAAATATCCACATACTGTGGGATTGGACTTGAAATATCTGTTTGGAATTGTGCTGTAAAATATTTGTTTTGAATTAGAGTCATCAAGCTACCTTCTTATTAGTGTGAGTTTTGATTCAAACAAAATCTTGTAGCAGCCATTATTCTCAAAATATATAGTCATAAATGGTCAGAAGATCACACAGACTTTCATATTTTCAATAATGTGACTCTCAATAAAGATGTAGCTGGATAAAGTCACAAAACAAGCTCTGACAGTCATGGGGAGTCATGCATTTTAATTTGTTGTCTTGGTATTTATGTCTACACCACTAACTCTAAACCTTATTGCACTTGAAAATAGTACTGAAAATCATTAAGACAGCATGTCTGCATGGCCCTCTTTGTTTTTTTTTCTTTTAATGCCTAGTAGGAGACTGAAGTTGGAATGAAGGATTTGAGAAGTTAGGCTTTGGGGTGATCAAGGCTGGAATGTCTAGGAACAATGTTAATGGGCCCAAGTGGGTGGTATTTGAACTATTGTTGTCTGTAAACTAAAGGAATGGTCTATTTGCAATAGAAAATGCACACTGACATTTCCAGCTGTGCAGGTGTACTCTGCTGAGAAAGACAGGTCTGTACAACCAGAAAAGGGAGTCCTACAAATCCATTTTTAATGCAAATCTCTCATAGCCTGCACAGCACAAATGGCTTGGTACTGCTGCTCTAAAATAGGCTGCTGAACAGGGCATGGTTTTAGACATGTAACAGAAAAAACTCTACCAAATGCAGGAGTTTAAAGATATGTTACTTTTCAGTGTCCTCTGGCAGCATGCAGAATTCTTTCTCCCTATATATTGTTTCAGAACCAAATCTAAGTAAATTTGGCAAATGTATTAAGATTTACTGTCTTGAGAAAATGGTATTTTTCCTAAATTGAAGCTCATAGATAGGATTTTTAATAGAATACACTTAGTTGCTCCCTTCTCCTTTTCTAGATAAATGAGAACTAATATAGACTGCAAGGGAAAACTTTATGTATGAGCCTTGTGTTACAGTGCTGACACCATATTGTAATGCTCTATACTCTTGTAATAGATTCTTGTTTACTGCTCCCATTATGCAGCTGCTACTCAGGTGTATCTGATAATGTGGTGCTGACCTCACTCTTTTTATAGATCTTATCAGACAATAGTTTCTTCTCTTAAGCCAAATTATTAAGTAGTTTATTTCTCTGACTTGCAATTATGAATCATTTCGTATTCTTTTTTCAGCTCTTTTCCTCCATGTCACTTTAGTCCTTTAGAAAATTAAACTTGTTTAGATTTTTCTTGAATATTTTCCATCATCCTGCCATATTTGCCCTGAGGAAACTTTTTACCATGTGTATCTTAAGGTGTCTTTGTTTAAATTTAATTATTTACTTTTGGCTTTGTTTGAGTCTTTTGACATATACAGCCATCTAATTTCATAGACTGTGCATTATTTTACTGCACTTGGGAGATATTTTCAGAGAGGAAAACATAAAAAAGTAACATGGATCAAGTACAGTTTTTATGATTCTTATGAAATAGAATAGAAACCACATTAAAAGGCAGCATCAATTGGCAATTTAGTTTTCCTTTATTCTTGCTCCAAGATCATGCAAAAAAGATCACTTATTGTATATTTTGTTTAACAAGTACAATGCTACTATCTTTGTGTTGGAAAAAAAATAATAGCATTTGGTCTTTTACATGTTTTCTTTTTTCACTCTCAGGAATTATGTTAAACGCATGGATATCTGGGGTCACCCAGGGTGAAGAAAACTCAAATATTCCGCTTGGCCTCAAACCATACCAGCTGTGCTCCTTTTTTCTCATTAGGCTCAGGCTTTTGGCTTTTACCATCTCTTTCCTTAGCTTTTGTCTGCCTGCAGCGCTGAGGCCAGTGAGAGTCCTGTCATGAATTCCCAGGGTGCAGTTTCTTCTTGCTTTTACTCATGTGTGAAACCTCATAAGCAGAAATCCCTGGTCAGTCTAGAAGCCCAAGGGGATGGACAAGAAGAAGCCTTTGTAGGGCTAAGTGTGTGCCTCTAGGGCCCAGCCTTGGCTTTGGGTCAACTTTTTCAGCAGCAGAGATGTTTGTGAAAGCGGCTTTTCTTTATCCTTGAAGAATCACTGAAACTCATTTGTATGGCCAAATTTCAAGGTACTTAATCAGCTTTTACATGAAACTTGCTTTCACAGGTTGTAGTAGAGCAATGAATTTCAACTGCTTGAACAATGGAGAAGCTCCTGAGGATGTGGCCTGAGTGAGAATATTCCCTGCTTACCTTTAGTTGGCAGCTTTCTCCTGGCTGGGAGGGTTTTCTGGCCTTTCTCCTCCTTGGGATAAGGAATTAGAGGACACAAATTAGTCAGGGCTCCTCCTAAAGGAATGGGAAACACTTGGTTATATGGGAGCTGATCTCTTTTGTTCTTGGCTTTTCAGCTTCTTCAAAATGCACAGTGAAAATGGGCAGGTCAGTGATGACCATGGCAGAACTAGCTGTTCAAGTGTCTTCAGTTTAGCTAATACATAGGCAGCAAACACATAGACTTAAAACCTATGTAGAGAGAAAAAAGGTTTTTGAGGGGTTTTTTTCCATAATTCATTTTATTGGAAAATCCTACAGGAGAGACCATTTTGTGTCAGATAGCATCTCCGTGCTGCACGTGGGCATTTGCTGTGACAGGAAGCTCCAGTTCTGACCACCCTGCCATACAGTTTTGCTTCTCCCTCCTTTCCCTGCTCAGTCTGAGCCCACAGTCAGAACTGATCCTGTGTTTATCTGAAAAAGCTTTCCCATGTGGAGCTGTGAACAGCCTGAAATGGTAGCAGTAACTTCTGCACTGTTTTGCCATGCTGACGTTTGGAGACGCTGAAACAGCTTAAAGAAGCGAGGACAGAGGTAGCATTTTCAAAAAGCATTCAAAAATAGACTATGCAGTCAAAGCTTATTAAAAAAAAGTTATCTAAACTAAAAATGAAAACAAATTAGGGTACATGAATATTTTTAGGAGTAACATTTTTGGCACACAAACTTTTCCAATTGCTTTCAGGGTCATATACTTGCTGTTCTTCCTTAGGTGGGAGTCCCATTGAAACTGGTGGGAGTTGTGCCTGAATAAAACTTTGGTGCATAATTTTCCGTAATATGACATTTTTTTTCTTGAATGACCTCCTGGCAACCTTGTTTGTAAGTCATTTGTCATGTTTATTCTCTGAGTAAAAAATGCCTTCCATCTGTTCTTAATCTGTGTTCCCTTTAACTTCTATTTTTGCCTCCTTTTTTCTGTCATCTGTGTTGCATTGGAAATAGAGTTTCTGGGCAACTTTATTTCTCTCCATGTAAGCAGTTGTAGTCATTGAAATAAATCTTCTGGTGATCTTTTCTTTAGGCCTAGACAACCACAGTCATCAGGAAAGGGAAAAAAAAAAAAAGAAGGAAAAAAAAAGGAGACAGGCAAGAGCTTCAAAGTAATTAATTAAATTATTGAAGTTTAACTTAGATGCCCCTCTCTAGACTGTCTAATGCTTTCCTTTTTACTCCTTGTGGTCTTCCAACTCTCAGCTTTACAGACTTGTCTTTTCCAGTCTGGTCCCTCACACCAGCTGTTCATTTTAGGCGAAGCACATGAGCATGGTCTCTATGCCTTTTCCTGACATGTGTCAGTACATACATGATCTCTTACAATCTCCAATAAAGTCTACAGTCGTTTTGGTGAGTGGAGCATTGTATTGTAGGAAAAAAAAGAAAAATAAGTATTGTCTCTTTCTGATATAAATTTTGGCTATTAATCCTGATTTCTCAGCGTGCTGGGATTTTTTAGATAGAGAAACTCTTCTTCCAAAGCACTATTGCAATGTGTGTTTCCCTCTTGTGGAAATGAACATATTCCCATCCCTTCTCTTCCCAAACTCTCTAGGTTTAAAGACTCTGTTGGACATGGCTTTCTTTTCCTGATTGGGAGAGTGCAGAAGAAGAAAGAAGGCTCATTCTCAGAATCCTTTGATCAGCAAAATGATATAATGAGCAATGACTCATTATACCGATGGACTAAGTTTATCATGAATAAATAGAATACACATGGGGGGGTAGGTCTTAACTTACATATGCAGGCATGACTAATAGTTACAATTGCTAGTTCTAAAAACAAACCAAACAAACACCACCCCACCCCCCCCCCCCCCCAACTAAACCAAACCCCACTGTGTTCAGCAAGAACTGGGCTGAGATTCTGAGGGAGCATGAGTACATGTCTGCCTCTCACACTCTTCCCTCAGCTGTTGCAACTGTCTGTTCTTGAGAGACAAACTGCAGGGAGAGGTGAATTCTCATCTCCCCCGGTGCATTTGCCACAGCATTTGCTTAGATGAAATCAGACTTACCACGCAGCTCTTATTGCAACCGTTCCCATTCATTCAGATCCTTTAATTTATTGGTAGCTCTGTATTAAAAAGAACCAAACCACAACCGAAGAGGAGCTTTGTTGGTTAGCGTTTTTCAGTCATGGGGCTGTGATTGATGCGTGGGGAAGGATGTGACCTAGGAGGTCTGGAAATTCATCCCTCAGCCCTGCCCTGCTGTGTGGATGACTGCTTTGCTTGTGTTTCATGGCCCATGCCAGCTGACTTTGTAGGCTGGGGTGGGTGATGAGTGCCATGTGCAAGATCAGTGCCTGTGCAGCAGAGTCCTTGTTGTGGACTACAGTGTAGGGACCTTTCTTCCTCCAGACAATGCTGATTTTTATTGGTTTTGTGGGTTCCTTTCAGAAGGGCACTGACTACATTTTTCTTTTATATTATCCCTCCTCTTTTACTTGCTGCTGAATGCTTGCTGGGTTAATATTGTATTTCTTCCATTCCTTCTCAAGCCAATACATGACCTCTGAAGTAGATGGCCCTGGGAAAAGACTTTATCCATGCTTTCTAGCAGTTTGGGTTTTTTTAAATAAATAGTTTTATTTTTGCTTAAAACAGATTATAACTGGCCTTGAGGGAGAAGACTGCTTTAATAACTGTTTGATTTGAAGCATTTTGCTACTAAGCTATCTTTTTCATTTTAAGGTTTTCTTTATTCCTATTTTTAAAATAGTGTATTTGGAATACACATTGCCAACATCTAATTCTCAGATGGCATTCTGTTTTTCAGAAAAATCAACTAGTATTAGTTTTTAGATTGTTAGAGTAGGAGATCCATCAAACCCATGGTAGCAAATTGGTAATTGTCTTGGGCAGGTTTTATCCCACTGAATACCCAACTCGTTGATTTTTTTATTATTCTAGTTTCTCAGTCAGAAATCCTAGAAGCCTTGAACGGTTTGTGTTCAAAGGGACCTTAAAGATCATCTAGTTCCTACCCCAAACAGGTGACTATAGCACATGGCACACACAAAATATGCCATTTACAAAATACTAATGATGTACGAGTCACAAGCTGGTGACCTGACAGTTAATAATGTGTTATGGGCTCTCCTGTAGTCAGGAGTGCAGTAAAGGGAGAATGCCCATTTTGTGCCCAAGGTGGGAGGGCAGTGGAAGTGGAGTTCTTGAGTCCCATTGAAAAGTTACTGAAGGCAGAAACTTCCAATGTGACCTCTGCTGTCAGTCCTAACAGGAATGCAGAGACCAACATCAAAATGTTGATTTTTATTTCTTTTAAACTCTTTCAACTCTTTTAACATTGTTTTAAATCTTAACAGAGACTTTCATGGGAGAAAATTTCCCTGACTGAGACCTATTGAAGAAAGACACTTTATCACTATTAACTCATTACTATTATTATTATTATTATTATTATTATTATTATTATTGTTATAATTTAGCTGGAATGGCTTGAATGGAGCTAGAGTTTAGCTGAAGGACAGGCTCTGCCTTGCTGTCACAGAGTTTTGGTAAGATGAGATCACAAGGAAAAGTTCAAGTGAGAAATTTTCTTTGGAAGTGTTAAGTAATAGGTTTTTGGACACAGAAGTACCACAAGAGAGGGGGAAAAAGGAACATTAAGGAAGATCTGGAAGCAGACCACATAATATAATCACATTTTCTCATACAGTTATACATCTTTGATATTTAATGTTATGCTGAAAAGAGCTTTGCAATAGACAAAATGTGAACATTCAGCTCTCACTATTGAGCTTTCTGTCACAGCCTAATTATTTCTTTTTTTTTCCTCTGTCACTTCTTTGTATAGGTGGAAAATGTTAGGTTACTTGATCGTTTATCTTCAAGAAGAGCTGTGGTGGGAACCTTATATTTAACAGCTACCCATGTCATATTTGTGGAGAATGGTTCTGAAACTCGCAAAGAAACCTGGGTATGAATTTTTATTACTTCACTTAGCTGTAGGTGCATGGCACTTTACTGATGTTAATTTGAAAATTACTTCCAAAACACTTTAAAAGTAGTTAATTAGTTCATATAGATGCTTTTATGAGGCCATGTGAAGTTCCAACTTAGTAATTTTCAAAAATTTTCAGTGGATTCTAGATATTGCAGTATAGTAAGAGGAGTAGAAGGGTCTTCAGAGTATGAATACCAGATGTGATTGACTGAGGCACAGCTGCTGTAAACTGCACTGTTGCTTCTATCTTTCAGGAAGAACTAAGGAGAAATGCCTTGAATGTAAACTACTTCCTTGGCTCTGTCAATTCTTGGCCTTCTCCCTTACTGCTAATGTTCAATCAGTGATTTTGTTGGTTTAATACTTTATTTTTTTAATAAAGTAGTATTTTGAATTAACTGTTTTGATTGTTTTTGACAACATACATTGCATTTTCTTGTGGTTTAACCCCAGCCATTGACCAAACCCTGTGCAGCCACTTGCACAGTCCTCCAACCACCAGAATCAGGGAGAGAAGCAAAAGGGCAAAAGGCAGAAAATTCATGGATTAAGATAAAGACTGTTTAATAAGGAAAGAAAAAGCCACACACAGAGGTAAAGAAAAACAAGGAATGAATTCACTGCTTCCCATGGGCGGGCAGATGTTCAGCCATCCCCAGGAGAGCAGGAGAGCCCCATCACACCAAACAGTGACTTGGGAATGCGAATGTCATCACTCCAAATGTGCCCTGCTTCCTGCTTCCTTTCACTTTACATGCTGACCATGATCTCACATGGTCTGGAACGTCCCCTTGGCCAGCTGGGGTCACCTGGCCTGGCTGTGTCTCCTCCCAGCCCCCCATGCACTCTCAGTTTCCTTGCCAGCATTGCAGTAGGCCTTGGCCTGTGTAAGCAATAACAAAGCCATCTCTATATTTTCAACCCCATGTTCAGTGCAAATCCAGAACACAACCCCATGTCAGCCACTGTGAAGGAAATTAGCTCTACCCCAGCCAAAACCAGTAAACATGTACACATATAGGTACAGCTACTGCTCGGTGCCGTACACCGAGTCTTTATGTAGCTTAATTATGTGCCCCTTGTCCATTTTTGCACTAATTGACTCCATCTTCCTTTGGCCCCACTATTCCTGACCAGATTTTTATTGTAATGTTTCACCTCATTTGATTTAAAATTATATCTGCGTTACCATTCTACCCCAAGGAGGCATAATATTTTAGCCTTATGTAACTGATTGTGGTTCGTCTTTTCACTGTGCAAATAAATGAAAAGAGCTTTGACAACCCCTAGCTTACACTAAAGCAAACAAACAAAAAGCTTTGGATAACATGAGAAGGCTGATGTTTGAGCAGCTAAAACAGCCCAGAAATGCCTCTTTGTCTGCAGGTGATGTATTAAGCTGCTTGAGCCTGAAGCTGGAGATAGGAACCAAACTACAAGAGGAAGAGCATGAGGGTTTCCTGAAACTGTAGTGGAAGCTACTGTGCCTGCTCTGGCACATCATTATAAATAATTGCTCTTCTTTTTAAAGATTTGACTAGCATAGCTGTTTTCAACTCCCCTCAGGTTCTCCACAGCCAGATTTCCTCTATTGAGAAGCAAGCCACCACTGCCACTGGTTGCCTGTTACTGATCCGCTGCAAGAACTTCCAGGTCATCCAGCTGGTGATCCCTCAGGAGCGAGACTGCCATGATGTTTACATATCTCTGATACGTCTGGCTCGACCAGGTATGGGAAGAAAACAGCACCAAAATTGATCTTCATCCTGAAGAAGGAGAATTTAATGGAAGAAATGCATCTTTGTCCTTTGCAGGTTAAGAAATAAAGGTCCAATAGAGATGTGTTATGAGAGAAATATTGATATAATCATTTGTGGAGCACGGAAGAAAGCTCATTATAACAAGTAGTTTTATAGAGTATGACATGAACTTCTATTTAAAATAATACTCTAGGGCATCATGGGCCATAAAATATATTATAATGCAATTTTGTGTGCAACTCATTTCCTGGATGACTTGAGTAAATGTAAATTTAGGAGAATATTTTAAATTCAGTAACTTTATGTCCCCATTCTAACAAAAACTTTACAATATATTTAGTCATCCTGTCAAGATTTCCATTTTGACTTTTTGTGCTGTTCAAACAAAAATTTAAATTCCTTAAAATCATTGAAAGGTTTTTCAGCAATTAGTTGTTTTATTTCACTGGGCTGCCTGTATTTTAGCCTATTATTATCTAAATTTTGAAAATACCCTGTGTGTTTCTGAATTCAGTTCAAGATCCTTTTGAAACCTTTCCCCTTTTCAATGAAAAACCAAGTGTTGCGCCAAAGCCCAACGTTTGATTGCCTACATTGTGGCTCCTCTCTGCACTGGGCTGGCCCAACTGACAAAGCTTCTGGATTGTTTATTTAAAACTGTGACTTTAGAAATATAACACCAACTTTTGTTCTTTATTATTGTTTTAATATAACACCAACTTTAATTTTTTATTATTATTTTAACAGTAAGCAAAGAAATTGCCTATTGTAGTCTTTACAAAGCTGACAACAACTGGCTTTAATTTCTTTCTTCTTAGGAGAGTACCAGTTTTATCTACTGTGTAGAGGACAAAAAAATTTCACAGTCCACCAGCACAGCTACTGAAATTTATAAAGTACTAGTAGTACCAGTAATACTGTATAGCTGTAGCAGAAGTAACTTGGTAAGCTAGGTGATGCATGCTGAAAGTAATCAGAGAAATTTAAAACAATTAGAAAAATTCGATTAGTGGTTCTGCTGATGAAAATCTGTTTTCATTCCATGCACCTCAGCTGCAAGTACATGTTCATGTATGCTGGAAGGCATGTGATTCTGTAATCCCTTTTCTTGGAGGCTGCTGCTATGCACCAGAATGATGAAAAGAAGAGTAGCTAAAGACCCTGAATACAAGTTTAGTGACTGACTGTAGTGGACAAGAAGGTCTGAGTAAAGAAGATGCAATAATAGCACTGTAGAATTGGCTCCTTGCATAGTTTAGCTGCACAGTGGTTTTCCTTCTCCAGCAAACTATCTGATTGTGATTTGAGACAGGATAAAATCTTGCCTACCTACTCAAAATTAGAAGGCTTTTAGAAGTCATTTGTACCTGACAATGCTCTTCTGTGTCATTCAGTCAGGGCATGAAGCTGTACTTTCTTTAGGTAGGATGGTTACTCAGCATTAGAAGGTATGCTTTACTCCATGAGACGATAATTTGACGTGTTCAGGCTCTCCTTTCCATTCCCTGCCTGTTCTTTTCATTCATTCCTGTGAGAAGCACAGAAGTTTTATACTGGCTTAACATGTTCTATGCTATCTGAAGTCCTAGTTACATTAAAGGTGAAGGTTATGCTTAATTTTATTTTTGCTAGAATTTTAATAAGGTCAAGCTATCAGCTGAATTTGGCCTTTTTGCTTAATTAAGCCATTTTGTAAAAGAAGCTGACCATAAGATACTGTGTGTTTAATAGCAGGATTGCAGATGTTTATGGCAAAATTACTGAAAGACTGGGAAAGGTCCTGTAAGTGTGTGGTAACTGACCTTTAATGCACTGACTACTAATACATGAACATTTTTGTTACTACATACAGATACCATATAGTGATAATACTGATAATGTTAAGGCAGACTTCAGTCATGAATAACCTGGATACATAGGTAGATTTTTAAAGGCTTTCCTTGTGCCTGTGAACAGCAGGTCCATTGGAAAGAAAATCCAGATACTTCTGACCACCAAAAAATGAGAATAGGAGCTCAGATTACTACCAAAAGCTCAGCTTGGGTTTATGTATTGTTCTAAAACTTTAGGTTAACAGATGAGAAATAAACCAGACTGAATTCCTAATCTGTGCCATGCCAGAAGTTTTAATTTAGAGAACACAGGAATTAAAACTGCTGGAAAATGTGGAAGTTGTTCTCTTTTTCTCCCTACTCAAGACTTTGATGATTTTCAGTATGTTCCTGACAGAGTTAACATGAAGTTTTCTTTCTTTCTGTTCGTACTTTTGTTTGTGTATGTATACAATCAATTTAATGACTTTTAAAAAGGCAAAACTCAACTGACTTTAGACCTTTAGAGGACATAATCAAGATAAAAGACTTTCTACAGAAAAAGATGATAGCCTTATTATTATTGGTGAGGGGTTGTATTTATAATTTTTATAGCTGTAAGTTCTGATGAGTACAGAACACAGCAGTGTAGTAAGATTCTGCTTATTAGATATATGTTATTAGAAGTATATTATTTAAATTCACTGATTGTAGAGCAAGTATATCAGTGAAGAACTATGAAATCAGAGAGGACTCAGCTTGTGATTTACTTCAGTAATAAAGTTAAAGATCTGTTGATTAGAAAGCTTTAAAGAACTTTGAGCAACAGAATGAAATATGTCCTTGTGACAGCAATGTCTAAAGTATCAATGAGAACATTAATTTCAAGTTGTAGTCTAGATAGCTACTCCTGTCAGTAACAGCTGGGATCTATTGGCAGGGTATTTGGCTGTCACTGGTCACCAGGATTAAGACACTCATTAAATGCAGATATACTCCTAAAGAAGGTTAAAAACTCCAGCACCACCAAAGTTTCGTATATGGTACGTGGTTGAGCTACTTAAACAGATGGCATAGCTACTTAAACAACTTCCAGGTCATGATAAAATAATTGATTAGCACATGCTTCTTTTATGCTATTACATCATGTGTATCCTGAATGTGTTTGCTAATAATTCAAGGACAGATTTTTTCAGACCTCTACAAAACTATTATTTCATTGGATCTATGTGAAACATTCCTAATTAGGGACAATACTGCTGAGTTTTTAACATTTTTTTGGAAGAGTGTGCTGCACAGTCCATTGTTCATATCTTTTTCCTTTGCCACAGGACAGATGTTACATTAATAAAGGGACTTCTATACTATCTCTAAATAGCAAATTCTTTTAAAAAGCAAGTGCTTACTCTGGCACAGACTTTAGTTTTCTTTGGATGGAAGCATATTGCTGACATTTTGTCTTTGTGCTGGGGAAGGTTTTTAAAAATCTACTGAAGACTGGCAGAACAATATATTTTATGTAGCACTTCTATCAAGGCACATGCATTGCAACATATACAAATAACAAAAGAGCATGTACTTTCGAAGTTTTCTTGACAGCAGATATAAACCAGGATATGTGCTTTTGTAAAGCAAAGTGTACTCTTTGAAAGGAAGCTGCATCAAGGTCAATGTTCTGGTTTTGAAATGTGATTTCAGGATGAGAGATATAAGTAATTTACTCTTTCTGTTTCTTTGCTTATTTTTTTCCCAGTGAAATATGAAGAGCTATACTGCTTCTCCTTCAACCCAAAATTAGATAAAGAAGAACGAGAACAAGGCTGGAAGCTTGTGGATCTCAAAGAAGAATATAATAGGATGGGTGTCCCAAACAACTATTGGCAGATTAGTGATGTAAACAGAGACTATGGAGTGAGTTGTTGTGATTTTTCTGTTACAGAGGCTGCCTGTATAATAAATCAGCAGCCTGACTGAGGACCACCATAGTGCTTAGTGGCAGCATCTCTTTGTGCTCAGTGCTGTACACACATGTAGTAAAGTGTGGTTCCTCTGCTACTTCACATAAAATGCCACACAGAAAGTGAGAGAAAGGATGTGTCTTCATTTAACAGGTGTGGAAATGAAGCACAGAAGTCCATGGTTTTTTAAATGTTAGAGTTCAGCTGCCTGGGAAGAAGTTTAAGTCATACATAAAGTTCTGTGTGTGAATAAGAGTTTCCCTGATAAGTAGGGCTATGTAAAATGACTAGTTAGTCATTTTAAGAAAAGGAAAAAAAGAATTG
The DNA here is from genome assembly GCA_018697195.1 of Certhia americana. Lineage (NCBI taxonomy): Eukaryota > Metazoa > Chordata > Aves > Passeriformes > Certhiidae > Certhia > Certhia americana. The sequence goes on from CM031860.1 coordinate 36,894,392, forward strand.
CTCTTGATAGTGAGATTGGCAATATTTTTTCCTCACTGGCTGTTCCCACACTCCTTTTGAAGCATCTGTGATTGACTGTCAGTGTTTTTCACAGTCATCTTATAGGTCATATATCTTCTTAGCTGCCTGCTGTCCTGCCTCATTTGGTCTTTTACGATTGAATACCTTAGAATGTTTATTAATTATGAGAAATAATAACCAAGACATTTTTGAAGAAAGTTTGTCCATGCACTCCATTGGTTCTTTTGCTGGAACATATCCATGTTAAGGAAGAACTGTGACATTCTCAGAGAAGACTGAATGTGCTGTCAGTGTTTGTTTTCTTTTTGTTAAAATGAGTGGAAAAAGATGTGTGACCTCTTTTAAGATAAAGTGTAGGAAAAATGTTGTCATAAATAAAATCCAGTTCACCACAGCAGCAACTTTAACCAACACCCCTCCTTTCCTTTCTCCTTCACTGCATATCTCTTGACTCAGAAAATAATTTCTTCCTGGGGATCCTTAATGCTTTAGTCATCTCAGAAAGTCAAAGGGAGATATTGAATATCCTTTTGACCCCAGTCAGAATGCTACAGACAGTATCAGGAAATGGGGTAAAAACATCTGTGGTCTCATTTTTCTTCAGAGGGAATTTGAGGCTTTTTTGGGGTAGAAATCTCATCAGATTCCTCTCAGAAGTGGTAGGCATTGAAAGGGCTGCTTGCCTTTTGGTAACCTCATTTCATATGACTTTATTTCTTGTCTCCATGTCCCTATTTTTGTCTTTTTTTTTCTTATCATCAAATTTTCTGAAAAATTTGGCTCCATTGTCCCCTCCCATTATTGTCTCCTCCCAGCTGAATGTCTGAGAACTTCACCCACTCCCTTCCTTTCTCCCAAATTCTACTACAGACGATACTGCAGTTGTAAATAGAACCTTGCTATACATAACAATAAATTCTTTCTGGAATGAATGTGTGTTAAATCTGTCTGTTCTCAACAAGACATGAATTAACACTTGGAAATATACCCTTTCAATCCTTTTGCTTCAGTTTTGCTATCTGTAAGTTAGGATTAATACTTACCAGCTTCAAAATAATGTTTTGAGCAATGCCAGTGATATGTGTGCAATAATTATAGACTATTCCCTGATGTTTGAGTTCCTTGGTATTTTGGTTTTGCTGTGGAAATGGCTAATGCTACTTGCATTTTGTAGATGAAACAAACAGAGTTTCCTTTCACAGGTCTGTGACTCCTATCCTACAGAAGTCTATGTACCAAAGTCTGCAACTGCACACATCATAGTGGGGAGCTCTAAATTTCGCAGCCGAAGGCGTTTCCCAGCTCTTTCCTACTACTGCAAGGGTAACAATGTAAGTGTGAATTTGTAACCTTGAAGTGTTTGCTTATTTTGGCCTTGGTCTCATAATTCTTCTAGTAAGGTTTTGCAAGTCAAAATCAGTGTTTCTTTAATTGAAAAAATAATATTAGTGTAGGCTGGTTAAATCAGTTAGTTCATTAATAGACATTCAATGCAGGCATTTAAATCCAGTTTCATCATCCAGCTAACAAAAAAAGTATGTGATCTCTGTATCACAAGGAAGTGGAGTAGTAGGAGAGGCCCTGAGACACAGGTGGCAGAGGAGCAAAGGCCAGTAGCAGGCAGCCTAGTAGCTGCTTGGGAAGAGAACAGAGCAATTTTGGATCTGGTAGCTTGAGAGCAAGTTGAGGAGGTGAAAAACTATACTTGACTCAGTTAAAGAATCTGAAGCAGCTTTTCAAGAAAAGATTTATAAAGAGACACAAAAAGGATGGATTTAACTGCTACTCAATTTTGGCTGAGCAGTATGTTGTGGTTTTGCTGAAGAGACTCTCTTTGTCTTCAAGAGTGAGGAGTTCCACCTTCCCCTTTCCATAGCAAACATTCTCAGGGCTGGGCAAGGAACTGCTTCACTTGTCTGTAACCATTTGGAAAAAACCCTGTACTTAGAGCATTTGCATTTCTGTTTCTGGCAGCTGAGGTGAGCAAGGAGACACTTGGACTGAAGGATCCCCAACACTGGGTGCTTTCACATTTGTGTTCCAGCCCCTTAGGGATTGGTTTATCTCAGCTGTCATTACCAGTTAGGAGAATGGTGCACCCTTGGTACTCTCAAAGGATCTGTGTGACTCCTGCTTCAGTCCAGAGTGGCATTGAGAGGTTTTCCCTAGTGTAGGTGGATCGTCAGGGCTTTCCAAGAGACAGAGCTAGTCTGGGGTTACAGGGCATCTGTAGCATTTGCCACACAGGGTAGGATATATTTCTGCAGAATGTCACAAGCACGAATCATAAACTACAATCTCCATGGAAATCTTGCCTTTACAGCAGACCTTATCATAGATTTAAACTTCAGGAGAAAGGAATGAGACATTATTCTTACCCCTTTACCTTGCCTTTCATCAGAGCATTGGTTCCATAAAGATCAATGAATTTTACAATGTGGTAAAGAATAGGAAGATTTAAATTGCAAATACAATCTCTGCATAAATTACATGTTATATCTAACATTTTGTTAAGGTCAAATTTTTCAGAGCTAATCACTTTGCATGATCAACTCTGTCCAAATATAGATGCCCAGGATTCAAAACACTTGGACATTTCCAAATCTCAGTGAAAGAGACGGTCTCAGGGTCAGGTAGATCACAATGTATAGTAATTGAGCTTGGATGAGTTTCATGTTTCATCCTGAATGTTTTCTGTGCTGTAGTTCACAGGTTAATGTTCAAAATACCAGGATCTGAAGTATTGTGTTTACTTCTGGATCCTTTATAGTTTAAAAAGCTAGGAAAAGCAGTGTTGGAGGAAATAGCTCCTTGCAGTTTGCCATGAGTTGCCAGTAAACAGAATAATGGGCAGGAAAGGAGTAAGATTTAACAGCAGTTTGGGAACAGCCTGCTGCATATGGAGGAGACAGGTACAATTCATTCAGTCTTTCGTAGACAGAACTTTCACATAGCTCCTTTGCCCTGACAAATTCAGTGGTGGTGTTACACCTCTGCATCTTACACTGCCTGTGTGAATGTAAGATCAAAGTCTGGAACTATCTGTTCAGCTTATGCAATAGCATGTTAAAAAATCACTGGAATATGTGCTGGTCAGAAGACTAAACTCTAAATAACAAGAATCTGTTTGCAAAACCTTTAATAAATTATAAACAGGGTCTCACACAATTCTGTTTCTCTCTTAAAGACCCATAATTTACTGACTAACTACTGATAGTTGTGACTGAAAAAAGCATGTCCTCTCTCGCAGTAATAAATAATCTGTAGGACAGCCCGCACAAGTTGTGACCTTCAGTAGGCAGATTCTCTTCATGCTTGTGTTCAGTGCTTAGAAAGTGCATATATTATCCCCTTGCCTTCTATAAATCTAGCTGTCCTCTGCCTAGCAAAAAAGAGAAAAAGTCTCCTTGCTCCCCCCATTTCACTTTTTTTTCTTCTTTCCTGGTTTCATCTGGAAAGAAGGTGATCTTGATAGGTTTGTGGTGAAACTCTCTTGCCTCCTTCAATAACCTTGCTTAATTCAAGTACTCCAGGAGTCAGGCTGTCTGACCTACTTCTGATGCAGTAAGGTCTTTTTCCAAAGGCAGTGCTAAAAATACATGATCATTGGTGATCTGGTTGCATGTTATACATTTTTGTTTCCTGGACTCATGCTGTCAGGCTGTTCAGTAAAGCAGGCACTGGTGTAGGTTGAGTGTAATCAGTCTTGTACCCATTAATTTTGAGTGCAAAAGGACCTATTCTTTATGCTATATCAATGTTCTCTTGATTTCAAGGCTGTAGTTATCCTCAAGATATTGCTTTTCAGGAGTTATTCCACACTAGGGAAATGCAATACTTAAAATAGCTCTAAAATTTGGATTCAAGACTAGTCTTGGGCCAATGGGGTTGTATTGTTTTAATGCTTCCTTGCCTTTTAAAAAAGAATGTATTTATTCACATGTAATTTTAAAAAATGCATTTATTAACATGTGATTAATTTTACCATTCTGCCTTTCTCATGTAATTGTACATCTGTGCGAACACCTAATAATTTGGTTTTGTAAATGCTTCTGGATGCTCAACAATTTCTACTTTTTGTTTGTTTGTCTGCTTTTCTGCAGGCCTCCATATGTAGAAGCAGCCAGCCTCTATCTGGCTTTAGTGCTCGATGCCTTGAGGATGAACAGATGCTCCAGGCCATTAGAAAAGCCAATCCAGGAAGTGATTTCATATATGTTGTTGACACTCGGCCCAAAGTAAGTACATTAAATTTCTTGCACATAGGAAGGCTGAGTCTGGGCTGAATACATTAGGAGAGATACACAACCAAAGTGACTGACCAAGTCACTTCTGATCTTAGTTGCACCTGTGTAACCCCACAGGTACATGAGGATTTACCAGGGGAATCTTAACTAGGAACCTTGACCACATTATCATCTCTGGGAGAATTTTCTCCATTACACTGGACCTTTCCCTTTTCTTGTTCTTAGCAAAATGTCAAGATACAGAAAAGTAAATAATGTGTAATTGTAACTGTTTACACACACAAGCTATCAAGTAAGTATATTTCTGATGAGACTGGCAAAAATTAATTCCCATTATAAGATGTATTTACAGCTTTGTAAATGTCGTAAACCTCTGCCTGCTTATACTGTAATTTTCCATGCATGATTTCTCCTGGAAGTGAGAAAATTCCAATGACCTCTGCACAAGGTTAAGGAAAGACAAGTTACTGAGATCACAGGAGTGGAAGAGACCTCCTAAGTATCTCCAGCACTTTGGTGGTTTTGAGGGACAATCTGAAATATGATAAATACTCGCAGCAGATGCCATATCTGGAACTGATTAAAAACCTCTGGCCAAGATAAAAGCTTTAGAATAAAATATGCTATGGAGAAATATAGAAACTCAGTAAAGAGCTAGAAGAGGTTGGATGCTAAAACAACATTGTGTCCAAATTGTCATGATAGCAAACAGCTCAAGGTGATAAAGACTAGATAGACTTCAGTATCTGGAAGTGATAGTAGGGATATTTCTTTCTTATGCTGTCAGGAAATTTCCTCTTGAAGTTACCAAGGCCTCTGAAGAAAAGGAACTAAAGAGGCAGATCTCCACCAAATCCTTTGTATAGGATTAGCTATAGCATGGGAAAAGGAAAAGTGAGAATAAATGTTTGAGGAAAAGGAGCAAGGAACATTTTTTTCATTATCCTGAGATCAGAAGACAGGGTCTGAAAGGGTAAGGTGGGTAGAAGTGAGAAACATGAGAAATGGAGTGAGGAAGGGCAAACCTGGCAGAGCTGGAGCAGATACAGGGAAGCTGCATGGCTGGTGACTGAAGATATGGGCGTAGGTGGGAAGGTGCTGTGGGTGCTCACAGCTCTAATGGAGGCAGTAGCCAGAAAATGAGGGCCTTGGCATGTTTCATTGACCCAGGTCACACCAAGAGCTCTGTAATCCGGTAGCTACTTTGACCTTCTGTTCCCTCTTTTTTGTTGGGAAGATGAGGATGCCACCAGCTTATTTGTGGTCCTGAAGCAAGTGAATGGTGTCCAAAGATGGGCATTAGAAAAGGATGGGTATCATTGTGTTCAGAAAGGGCATTAGACATGAAGTACAGACCTAGCTGCCTAAATAATGCTTGTTTAACAGTTTTCTATGTGTAATAATAATTTAGCTTGTTTCCTGTCTGATGGTATTGGTACTCTTCCCTATTTAAGGCAGTCTTTTTTGGGATTTATTGCTAATGACTTACTCACTTGGCTATTAATAATGTTTTACCAAGAATTGACAGGAAGGAGCCATCCTTTAATTTTTTTCTGGTTAATTACTTTGAGACACCTGTGTGTGGTGATAAAAGCCCATACTTTGTGGAGGCTGTGGAGAGACTAAAATTGGCTTACCTAGCCATGAATGCCAGCACAATTCCAGCAATGCTGGCTTCTTCAGGAGCCAGTCAGGAGATGAAGACTGTTTGTTTTCACTGAACTTCTCTGTAAACAAAGGTTTTGATGTAAAGATATTTGTATACCAGATTCCGACTTCTCTCTGGGCTGCAAAAATGGACAGATCTACAAAGCTCCTATGATCCCAGATGGCAAATACAGCCTTTTGTACCTACCTGATAATGCATTTATAAATCTAGATCATATAACAAGGGATAGATATCGGTGGAAACAGTTCCTGGCATTCCTCAGGGAATCTTTAACAAATACAAAGATAAGGTATCAAGTCTGGTGGAAAGCTTTCCATTCCTATAGGCAGCTAAAAAACTGTTTGCCTCATTTCTCATAAAAACCAGTTTCCTGCAAATATCATCAATATAGATGGATCTTTCAATTCAACATTCCCAAGGCCTCTTCCCTCATTGCACTTGATAATTTTCAAACAATACATTTGTCTGTGGAAGAAAACTTTGTTTCCACTTCATTTGGATATATCAGCATGACCAAATGCAACTTTACTTAAGCCAGTGTCATTCCTCTATGTGATCACAGAAGAAGTTAATGTAGACTTACTGTTCAAGCAAGACGCATTAGTTCTAAAATCTGTAGAACAAGACAGGACTCAGTTATCCTCCAGATTAAAGAAAATGCCAGGAAATCTTGTAAGTGGGGTCTTTTACCTTTACAGGCTGTATCCTCATATTCACTGAGATCGATCAGGGACATGCACAATTTAGATAGCTTCACAACAACTACTTTAAGAGCAACAGATGGAATTTTGGTAGATGATGTGGAAAACTTGTTAGTAAATATTGTGGCAGCTGCAAAGTTTGGCAACTGACAGTATTTAAAATAAATGAGTGTCAGAAAGCCTTGTAAATTTAACCTTGTATTTATTTACTTTCAAAGAACACTATTTCAGACTGTCAGTTATGAAAGTATATTTGTGATAAAATTGCTCTGCTGCAGGAACAGTTAATGGTATTTATGTGCTGACTGCTAGGTTAGTTAGAAGATAGATGTTATTCATTTAGGGTTTCAGGGATTTGTGGTGGCTGAGAGTCGTGTACAGATCTTTCTTCCTGAAGCTATAGGCTACTGCAGAGAGATACTGCCTCGTTTTGTTTATACAAGAACACTGATGTCAACTTCAAAAGAGAAAGATTAGGATTCAGCAGATAATTTATATCTTTGTAGCAAGTCACACAGAGGACTCTGTCCTTAACTGACATGCTGTTCACAGGCTGTATCTTTTTTTTTGTTGTCCATTGATAGTCAAAACACCAGCAGACTGCTGGTTGATAGACAAGAATGGAGTTTTTTGTTAGTGTTCGTTCCTGAATTGCATACTGCAAGTTAAAAGAAATGTTGCCCGAGATTCATTTAAATCAGAAGTGTTGGTGTTTTGCCCAGGTTCTTATCCAAAGTGTGGTTTCTTCTGTTGTGTCATGAAGTTCATACAGTGTTTCAATTCCCAATGGTGGTCCATAAATGTAACTTTTTTAGCTCTTTTGTTTGAAAGTCAAAATATCAGGTTTGGTCCTTGGAAGCCTATTTTGACATATAAAATCTAGGCTTGTTCATCTTGGTGTGAGGGAAGATGGCATCAGACAATCAGTCCCCAGCTGTGTGTACTGGCTCCAAATGAAACTTGAATATTGGGAGTATGTGTGTCTGGGGTGGAAGAGGTCAGAAAAGGAGACATTCTTGTATATCCCATGCTGCCATGAGCTAAGCACTAAAATATATTATTGTGAGTTTCAGATGTGACCACAGAGTGGTGAATCAATAGTACTGCCTGCACTATTGGGAAATAAACGGGAGACAGAGTTATCTGCATAGCCTCTTGTCCCCTAGGCAATGCCTAAAAGAGACTTTTTTTACTTTTTCATGAGCATTGGCTCTCACTGAAATGAAGATGAGTCACTTTTTGTCCAGTTGGTGCCTCATGAAGTCTATATCCTTTATTATTTATTTCTTAAATCTTTGCTGAGCAGAAGCTGTTATTGTGCTTGGAGGCATGGAGGTTCTGCCTCCACATTGGGAGAGTGCTTTGTCACTCTCAGAGCCTTTATATTTCTTGGGAAATTTGAAGGTCCCCCAGCCCTACAGAAAATTTCACAGAAAAGCATGGACTTTATGCAAACAGGCAGTTTCTTTCCATTGCACAGTGAGATTTTGCTATAGGAAATTTAGAAAAAAAAATAGATAGGCACTTAATAAAAGAATAATTTAGTTAAAAATACTCAGAAAATGTAAAAGTACTTAATTAATTTTTATCAAGTATAGTTTTCAGCCCAAAGATCAAAATTTGGCATAAGGAACTTGGCAGATAGTTTTCCTTCCCACTCAAGGGTTCCAAAAGGGGGGAAAATAAACATTAACCCCACCCTTAATTTTATGCTTGGGAAAACTGATCTAAAGGAGTATTTAGTAACTTTCCCATGCCAGGAAGCAAGCAACATATTCGAAGACAAAATTCAACTTCCAACTGGAAATATTTTTGTTGAAGCACAGCAACTCCACTTCTAGCGCTCCATTGCAGATGAAAATATTTGTGGTAATGTTGTCAATTCAAATATTTTGTAGTCTTAACAAGAGCCAAGTTTGTATAAAATTAGGAAAAACTACTCCAGCTCCCTCTTCATTATTGCAGTCTTCAAAGAAGTAAGCTGTATCAGCTTTTGGATGATTTGAGCAGTAAAATACAGTAACTTGGGCAACACTGCAATGTGCACATGCTATGAACCGGTGGCATGGCAGATGAGACACTGCCATCTCCTGGTGATACACTATTGTGGTGGTAAACATAAAGCTGATCCAATACAAAATCAAAACAGCCCTTAAAAATGAAAACCTTTATGCTCTTGTAGAGGAATCCTGCCTGAGCTGTGGGGTTTTGTGTCTAACCTCACTAATGAAGTTTCACTCAAAGTGTGTGAAACAGAGATATCAGAGGCTCAGCAACCCAGCACCCTGCAATAGGCTGTAAACAGATCCCCAATTCATAGCCCCTTGTGTTGACACTGTGACAAATGCTTCCTATTTGTGCCTGACTTAAAACCCTCTGATTTATTGCTGTAGAAAACAAGGCTTGTTTTGAAAAAGATTCTGCTGAGGGTTTTCATCCAGTTTTCCCTATGTTTTCCAGCTCAACGCAATGGCAAACAGAGCAGCAGGGAAGGGATATGAAAATGAAGACAACTACTCCAACATCAAGTTTCAATTCATAGGCATTGAGAACATCCATGTTATGAGAAATAGTCTGCAGAAAATGCTTGAAGGTAATATTCCTCTTCATTGGAAACTAGAGGAAAGAATTGATCCTTCTGTCAAAGAAATCAGAATATCTGCTCTGAAATCAGCAGCAGTTAAAAAGAGCATGAAAAATAATCTTTGCCTGTTGCAGCTGCCTGCTGGCTAATGGGACTTGTGCAATTGATCATCGTGGCAAATGCTGGTTGCTGATTTCTTAATTGTGAAAACACCTTGTTTCTTAGCTGAAATCGAGATATCATTTACTGTAATGATAAAATTAATTTTAATTCAGTTCACCTTCCCGCTACGTCTTTTTTTTAAATTTACATTTTGATGGTAAAATGAAAAAAATTGCTTATAGCTGACTTTGAAACTAGTGGAAAATACAGACTGATTTTTTTTAAGGCTCAGAAAAACTGTGGTTTGATTTTTGTATAGTGTACTCATGCATTTTAGACTGAATTTTAATAGAAACTTATTCATGCCCTGTATAGAACATATCACATCAGGTCTAGTAATGAAATTCACAGTCAAGAGATGTAACAGCTCATCACCTTCAATATCTTGTGGAAATGAATAGCAATTTCCTTATAAATACTTAGCAGTATATAAACCAGCAAAGCTGTTCTGTCATTTCTTCTTTACAGTACATAACTGTTTAGAGGTCATCTGGGAAAAGAGCAAGAGTAAATAAGCCATCCTTGACCCTTAATGGCCTGTTGATTTTTAACAAATAGGAAATTGTGCTCACTCCACCATGTATCCTTATTTACTTCATGTACATCGACAACTTCCATCACCTCCTGGATCAGCTTCATCTGTCTTACTCTTGGCTTGATGTTCTGCCCATGCTCTTTTACTCTTCATGTGTCTCCCACTGAGCACGTGCAAATGTAAATTAGAAATCTAAGAAGAGCTTCCACAATAGGGAAGCCATGCTCTGTTTTCCAAATGGAGCATTTTATGGAAACCAGTATTAAAGTGAGATGCAGGTTAAACATCCCCTCTCTTCGTGCGAGTTTTCTTGGTCTAAGAGTCTCAGCTGGGAAGACAAAAAGATTTTTTGTTCACTAGGAAGTCTTGTTTGACTAGAAGAGAGGCTGGGTGAATAAACAGGTCCCTTTATTTGTTCAACTCAAGACTATCAAAGTTAAAATAGTAAACAACCAGTCTGGCTGCATGGGCAGTGTTGTGTATAATTTTTGAGCCGAAAGTTCATGAGACCAGCCCATGGCCCAAACTTGCATGTAACAAATTAATTTCTAATATATTTAATACTTCAGGGTGCTTGGAGGGTACAAATCCATAGCATCTATTTTCAAATAGGCCATAAGGTTAAAACATCTGCTTTTTAACTGGGTTTTATATTTGCTGTGTTGAAATCTCTCATGTGGCAACTTGACTGATAAGATTAGAAATCAGAGAAGTTAAGGACTTTTAAAAAGAAAAATCTTATGACTTTCAGTATATTAGGGTTTTCCTTATATAAGATGCTATGTAGTTTTTATCTTTTTCCATTTGTATGTACCTCTTAATCTCTTCTGGTGACCTTTTACCTGATTTGAGCATACAAAGAGACCTAGAACCAAAAAAGCTGTCAAGGATGATGATAACATATATTTAGTATGGCTTTAAATTTTTATGAATGAATACCTTGATAATATATCAGTAATTATCAATTACGGATGTATTATCAATATCAATACCAAAATATATAAATAATTAAAAGAATACATGAATAAGATAGCAATATCACTGTACCTTTGTGAATCTTAAGTAAAACATCACACTATAAATTTTACAGACTGGGTCTGATGCTCATGGTCTGTTGTAAGATTTTATAAGGTGCATAAAAACCTTTGAAAAGACAAACGAGGCTGATGAAAACTGATTTTTAGTTTAGTGTGAGCTGTACTGTTGCTTAGAAGTATACAGCATTAAAAGGGGACTTCAAGGTGTAGTTGGCCAGATGTGTTGCTGAAATGCAAGGCCAGTTTCATTCTATTTGCTGGTGCTAAGCAGAAGTGAAGAACAAAGGATCTTCACACACCAGACTGCAGATTATTTTCAAGATACAATTTTAAATAACTTCCAATGCTGAGATAATTTTAAAAAAAATTATGGTTCAGTTTTCCATTAGAAAATGCACTTATATTAGGAATGTATTAATTTCAATTATTTTTTGGGGAAGAAAGGTGAGGAAATAAATTTGTACTTATAAAAATTATCAATATTCTATTTGAGTAGGTAAAAAATTTGTTTCAACTTTGCAATTCTACTGACTTTATTTCAAGCCAATTTATCTTTTTAAAACATATATTTACCCTGGTATAACCTTGATTTTTGGCAAATTATATCAACATTATAAAATAATTACATTTTCAGAATAAGATTTTTTTTCAGAATATGCAAAAAATGTTGAGATTTGACTGTACTGTGGAAGTAAAATACATTTCAACATGATAGAATTCCCTTTCTGAAGAAAAAAAAATATTTTCTTCTACTGTCTTTAGTATAGTATGGATTTTTATTTTTCTCCATTTACAGATGGGTTACCTGAAGAACCTTGAGATAATTTTGATCCTGTGCACAAATCTCCTTGAAATAATTTTTAACATTAGAAGGACATTACACAGGGACTTTTCTTGATAAAGATCCAAGGTCTGCCTGAGGCTGCTGTTTGGCATTTGTGGTGGGGTGGGCTGTGCTGCACATCCAGGGGCCAGCTGAGACTGATTCCCGTGTGTTGTGCACTGAGGTGATGGCCCCACATGCTCCCTGTCTGTATTTAAACAGCAAATATGAGCTTCTCCTCCCCTCATACCAGGAGCAGCACTTGCTGATGTAGGAGCAGCCCTCTGATCCTTGGACCTCTGTGACAGGTCAGCCAGTAAGGAAACCTGTGGGTTTGGCCCACAGCAGCTATTCCTTCCTCTACTTATGGCTGTCCTGCCAGGAATGGGGGGCCTAGTCTAGCACACCCCTCTGGTACTTTTGCTGGTGGAAGAGGCAGTTTCCAACATGTGCTCTGTTTCTTCCTCCCATCCTGGGACATGGATGCGTTGCTGGAATTCTCAGAGCTCTGCCTGTTGGTTCTTGGTTTTCCTGTGCATACACTGTACATGAAGCAGACCATATTTCTCAAAGATTTGGGTACCTTTTCTGCTGAGATGGAAATGCCTTTTCCCTTTAGGATAAACCTCCTAATTGAATTCGTAACTGAATTCAGTATTAAGGTCCAAATTGGTTGCCAAAGTCATGTGAAACATACAGTGTATGCATTTAGGACAGCATGAACTTTGCTCAGTGAAGTGGTCAGTAAATATTGACTCCAATTTGGGAGTGGGAATGAGCAAAGCACTGTTTCAGCCTTACCTTGGGCTTTTGTAAACAGAGACAGCAGCTTCAGCCAGAATACAACCACTAATTGGTCATGCTTCCATCTGCACAGGAACATTAATCATGTGAAAAGCTGTTTGCTTTCAGTGCTGCTATCTCTGCATCTTTATAAATATCCTCCAAAAATTACTTTTAAAATAACCATCTGGAAGGGGCCTTTCATATAAACATTGCAAGTCTTTGTATGGACACATTAGGCCATTTTGCTTCTGAACTAAATGGAGTTAAGACAGTCAGATAGTTCAGATATGGTATAAACTCTGTCTTTGGCTTGTAAAATTAAATTTCAATCACACTGAAGGAAAATAAAGCTATGCTGGGGCCAGTCTTTTAAGATGTCCAGACCACAAGAGACTTACTAAGGCACTAGTAACTGACAGATCATACATTAACTTAGTAAAAGCCATGATGGTTTTCATGGTACTCTGAAAATTAATTTCACTGGCTAATATCTTTTTTCCTTCAAAGACAATATAACTCTATATGTATCAAAATAAAGATGTAGTATATTTAGGGGTGAATTTAGCATCTTATTGTTGAAAATAAATTGCACTAAATTTCCAATTTGTTCTGCTGGATTGAGGTACCATATTTAGATTCTGATTGCTTTTTTCTCTGATGCCACAAACTCTTTATTATTAAAAATATATACTTGGATACACCAGAATAGAAACTCAGAGTAAAAACTGAGCAATTTTTTTTTTTTTCTTCAAATGTGGCTGAGTTTGGAAGATTTTCTGGAAAATATTTACCTTAATGGATTATGTCGTCCTCACCATCAGAATACTTTTTGACGCCAAGTGAAGCTTTAATAAGATATAATTCAGGGATGGAGAACTGTGGAGTGAACCACTTAACCACCATCATCTGTGGTAATGCTGGGAGTAGGAGACACCACTTAGGTGTCTGCCTGTCCAACAGCAGAAATCAAATGCTTTTGTTTCCAAGCCCTTACCATTAAATACGTGAACTCCTCCCAGGGGTTTGAAAACTTCACTCCCAATACTGTCTTGGAAAACACATGCTTCACGGAAGTATGGATTTGGATTTGTTTGCAATAAGCTTTATGACAGCTTCTCTTTTTAAATTAAATCAACATATTGGGTGAAATTTCACCCCATTTCTTAAATATATGTGCTTCTCAAAGGTTGACAGTGATGTAGTCCTTCTTTTCAAAAGATGAGTGTTTTACACAGTGGACACCTGAAGAAGAGAGAACTCCAAGGCTGAACAGTCAGCGAAGGGACTCTTTTTAAGGGACTCTAATTACTATACATTTGAAATGTATCTTATTTTGCAGTTTGTGAGCTGAAATCACCTTCAATGAGTGACTTTCTGTGGGGCCTAGAAAATTCTGGCTGGCTGAAGCACATCAAAGCCATTATGGATGCTGGCATCTTTATTGCGAAGGTAAAGTGTGCAGAATGAGAACAAAACTTGGAGTAACGAGATACAGAAAATAATACAGATACAAATGATAACTAGATACAAATTCTCTACTTATGGGTAACTTCTGTTATCTCCTCAGTGATGTTACACCTGAGAAAGGCCCACCTTGCAATGATTTGTGTATGATGAGAGATGATTCTTAGGTGCTGTTGTATCGATGTTTTTCTGAAACAAAAGCTTATGTTCTTTTGTACTGGAGCCTCTACTAGACTGCATCTTGTTATGTCAGACATTTGAATGTCCTTGCTTTCCTCCCCAGCAGTGATTTTTACTGTTTCTTTCCCTATTTGCCCTGCCTCCTCCACTGGTTTCTGGACATCTTCTTTGTGGAAGTGGTAGTTGTAAATATATAGCTATATATAGTGTAAAATACATTGTATTATACACAATATATAGCTGCTATATAATCTTCTGAGTTATCAGGCAACCAACCAAATTCACCTCTTGAACCAAATCCTGTGTATTACCATGACCAAACTCTCTAGCAGCTTCTATTTTTATATACTTGAGAGGTCTTCCAGAAAACAGTTTTGGCTTTAATAAGAAATTATTTGCCCTACTCCGCCACAGAGTAATGTAGACATTTGTCTTCTGCCAGCAGTAGCTTTAATTTTGTTGCCCCCTATCTCATACTCTGCCTTTTACTGCTTCAATTCTTATTTCTGAGATTACAATTTCATATTGGCCATTTTATTCACATGACCTACTGCACACAACTACACAGATAAAACTTCATGGGTTTCCCTCCTCACTAACTGCTTGTTTCTCTTGCAATGCTTCTTCCTTCTTAGTTGGCAACTGTAGTTTCTTACCTGAACAGCAACTGTGCAATAAATACATGTATTATTACTCCCTGCCCTACTACTTTTCATTAACTCATAGAAATAAGGTCATTTACATTACCTTTCCCCAATGGCTAGTCTTATTATCCTTTGTGCATGTGCTTGCTAGCCTAGTGCCTTCTCAGACATGCATTTTGACCCATTCTTATTTGTACAGTTCTCAGTTCTCAGCTCTTGGTCTTTTGCCCACAGGGGTTCTATTTTGGTAGAAATATTGAGATAAACATAGATAATTTATTATTATTCCTCCTTCCCTATTAAGCCAAAAATTAACCTAGAGGTTAGGGTTTTTTTCTAACAATGTTTTTCCTAACCTACTTTATTTTCTACTTCCTAAATATAATTCTCTTTAGAAATGACAAAAGCCAAACCCCTTAGAATTAAAAACAACCACCAACCCTCAAGTTCTAAAAATAATACAACACCAGACTCTGGAGAACTCAGTACAATTTCTTCTTTATATGTTTATGTATAAAATGGAATCCTCTCTCCCTGGTTATTGCATTAAAGATACTGATAAAACCTTGTTTATTGGATGTGGAAATTTCCCACTCCCACAGGCTTCCCTACGAGCCTTTACAGCATGTCATCAGTGCATTGCAGTGTGCTGCAATAATGTCCAGGCTAGTGATGGCATTGGAAGCAGACATTGCCCTTAATGACAATACCATCAAGATGAAAAATTAAGAGCCATGTTGCAAGTGTGGCTATTCTTTAAGTGGCATGAGATGTGTTGGAGCCTCTGAATCTGCTGTAGGTAGTTGTCTGCTCTGACAGATTGATGTATTTTAACTGAAATGAATCCCACATCTTCCTGTAGTGGAGCATAAACAAGTAATTCTCAACCACCATATTGCATGGCCCGGGGTGAATGAAAACTTTTCAAAGTAGAGGAATAACACTTATTTTCAAATGAGACGAGTAACACAGCTTTATTTAAGAACTCTGTGGTAGAGTAAAAAATGAATGAGCTTTCCCATTCCCAAAGTAATACTCTCTATATGGCTCTTGTCTCACTGTTTCTCTCTTACCATTGCCTTCCTCCCTGCTTGTGAACTCTCTGACTTTTTCTGTATCTTTAGGCTGTGGCTGAGGAAGGTGTGAGTGTGCTTGTTCACTGCTCTGATGGCTGGGATAGGACAGCCCAGGTTTGCTCTGTAGCAAGCCTTCTATTGGATCCATATTACAGAACTATGAAGGGATTCATGGTAAGCATGTTCTTTCATGGAGTAAATGAAGTAGTACGGCATCATTTAAGATGAATATCTTTGTTTTTAGGAAATAAACTATCCTTAAATATACCTTTGTTTTGTTTCGTTTTGTTTTAAGTAAGAAGGAAGGCTTCTGTATGTTCATGTTAAAGTCTCCCCATTTCTCTTATGAAACATTATTCAAGGTGGGGATCAGTTGGTCACCTATGTTTGGGGTTTTTCTCCTAACCTTGACCAAGAAAATTTCTCACAGCCCAAAGAGCTCTTGTGGAAGTGATAATTTGTATTCATTTGCAATGAACATTTATTTTAATTTTGAGTGTCAGAAGTGTGATTTTTCTATATATTAGATTGCAATAAGCAGCTATATTGGAAAATCTGTTCCTTTCCCAGGTCAATCAGCAGTAGTAAAGCATCTAGAAGTGGTTATCAAGTTACTGGTCACTTGTTAAAAAGATGTTTCAGACATTTATAAGTTCTATTTTTAGAAAGCAATGAAACAAGATATTTGAAGTTGTGCTGAAATACTGGCACCCTGTCTGCGTCGTGAAGTGCTACTTCCCTGAGCTGGCAAGCAGTGTTCATCACTCATTGTTTTTCTGCTAATTCTGAAAATTATTTAGGTTTCTAATATCGCTTGCTTACATCGTTCTTGCCTGCCACTTTGCTGCTTATTCTAAGAACTAACTGGGATTCCAACACTGCTTGTTTACACCACCCTTCTGCCTGCTTCAACATGTCAGCTACACTCCACAACATTGAATGCAATATTCTCATTTTAGGTGTTAATTGAAAAAGATTGGGTTTCCTTTGGTCACAAATTTAACCACAGGTAAGGAGTGCTAAGGTTTTCTTCTCTATGTGTGTATATGTTCATGTACTCTGTATCTGCTGCCATTCCAGTTCTACTTCTTTGCTGCCTTACAAAACATAGCAACAGAATGCCCCAGGAAACTGCCATATCCTTTTCTCCAACTACATAATTTAGCTGCCTGGAAAACTCAGAGTGAAATATTTCTATATATGCACTCCAAAACTACTAAGGGGAATCCTGCGTGCTGGTCTTGCAGTTGCTATGAGCATTGAGATGTCCATTTGAGTAGTGGGTATTTGGCTTGCAAAATCCCTTTGGACTCCAACAGATCTTCTAGTAGTGCCAAGGCCCCACATAAGTCCCTGCTCATCAAAGGGACTTCTACATCTTCCAAGGCAGTACTTAATCTTAGGCATGTCTGTGAGTTATCTATTACATCAAATATTCTCTTCCTGTTACACTCTGTTCTAAAAAAACCAGCAAGATCTGCTCAGAAATGTCAAAGTGGAAAGTCATTTATTTGGACAAATTATTTTGAACATTGATCCAATGTAAATGCTATAATGCAATGAAAATGTTTGAAGACTTAATATATTTAAACATGGATACATTTTCACATTTTCTTTCCTTCATGTCTTTACTTTTATTTTTTGCAAAAGTTAAAAATGCAATTTTTATATTTGGATTTAATTACATTATATTGCTTGATTTCAATATACATTTTTTATAATTTTAAAACCCAACAAAACTCAGAAAATTGTGCATCTTCACAACCTGTGAAATTCCAGTAGGAATTACTACATTTAATATGGTACTGTCAGTTGTTTATCAGTGGTAAAAGGTACGAGTAAATGCAGTAACCACTGATAGCTTTGGTTTGCTGTGTGATATTGCTGTATTTTCTTTGATGGTAATAGAAGGTTCGATTTTAGATATTTATGTAATTCTTCTCTGTTGGCATGTGCATATGTAAATGCTCATACATCCCCCAGCCCCACCCCCCCAAGCAGAATAATTGATTGAAAATGCTTCTTCCTGTTATGTAGACTTACAAAATACTTTTTTACTTCTAAGTCTTTGGGGTTTTTTTTAATTTTCAGGCTCCTTTTCTTCATTGCAAGTGGTTCCAAGAGGCATTTTTATACACACAAAGTTTCATGTTCACCTGACAGTTACAGTAGCGTGAAAACATTTCCCACTTCCTAGAAATTTCACCAAGGGAGGGCAGCTTTAACCTGTTTTCTGCTGAGGTTATAAAGTAGCTCTCCTGCTCAGTTATCTGGTTTGGGGAATAATCTACTATTAAGAGCCTGTCTTAAAACACACTTTTGTCAAGTCATTGCATGCATGCATTCTTCTCATAACTTATGTTACCAGGGGACAATTTATACTGATAGCATTAAAACATGGCTATGCAGCAGCCAGCTTTTTGTAGCTGTAATGTAACAAGACACACAATAAAAGAGGCTTTTTTGTTTGTAATTCTGCCTCCATTCTATTTCATCATTCTTACATCATTTTTATAAGTAAAAATATAGTAGGAGTTGAGATTTTATAAATGAATGTTTATAATGTAACTTGCACACTAAAAGCGAGAGGTTTGTTTTCCTTAGAGTTAATTTAGTTTTCTTACAGGAATTCAAGTTATAATTGGATGTATCTTGTCTTGTTTCAGGTATGGCAATTTAGATGGAGATCCAAAGGAGATATCACCTGTTATTGACCAGTTCATCGAATGTGTTTGGCAGTTAATGGAACAGTTTCCTTGTGCCTTTGAATTCAATGAAAGATTCCTCATCCACATACAGCATCACGTCTATTCTTGCCAGTTTGGGAATTTCCTGTGTAACAGCCAGAAGGAGAGAAGAGAACTGAAGTATGAATAGTAGCATATTTATGCGTGGGGTCTGTGGCTGGTGGTGTACTGAGCAGTCATTCTCCAGTTTGCTTGCATGAGTTTCATAAGGCACGGGGTGCCTGCTGTCTTCTGGCAACACAGATTAATACCAAAAAAAGTTGATCCTCTGCAGTGTAGCTCTGCTGGGAGCATAATCCATGGTGTGCGTGACAAGGATTAGTGAAAATGGACAAGAGCATTATGCCTTCAGCCATGTGGGCGTGCCTTTACTGCAGCCCTGACAAAATACAAGGCAAGCTGGCCCTGTAACTCCAATATAAAATGATAGTAATTCTAGTTAAACTCTCAGTTTAAGAGTTACTGTTCCCCTGTGTTTTAACCTGTCTTTGGATCTCATGCCAGGACATTTTAGGCCTGCTCTCTTAGGTACTTCCTTATGAACAGCATTTTTTGTCCAGTAGCCCTCCCTCACACTGAGTCAGCAGACCGTCCTTCTGCTCTCTGGCCCCAAAGTAATTATGAATTAATCTACCTGCCCTGAGGCCCAAACAAAGACAGCATCATCATTCCTGGCAGTGCTCGCGTTTGTATCTGTTTCTCAGGCCCTGGGTCCTTGATACATGATGATATCCATTGCTTTTCTCAAGCAGCCTGATTGTGCCAGCAGTAGCAATGAGAGGAAGGTAGGCGCTGATTATTGGTGGCTGCTGCCATTTGATCCCTTTCACTGCTCAAATGCAGAGCAGCTACAGTGCCACAGTCCATTTAAAATCCAAACCATCACTGATCACCACACCCCAAGACCTAACTGTGTAAGAAATTGCAACTCAGCAGGATAGGACTGTTTTTAAAACTGGGGATCCCTTTGGTGCAGAGATCAGTCCAAAAGCTCACTTTATGGAAATGATCCTCTCCATCTCACAAAGAAACCAGTATCTCCACCTGCTCACTCTAGCTGGTTTTGCTTTATGGGAAATGGATCAGATTTTGCTTTTAGTGACCAACAAGGGAATACGGGTCTCTGTTTCTCTATGCTTGTAACTTAAGTCTAATTCTGTAAAGGAAGCTGAATGTACACTGGAAGTACAGAGGACAAGAATGCTGCATTTAAGCTTTAGCTATCCATATAGAGTGTTTAATATATTTTTATTAACATATTGTTTTTCAGAATCAAAGAACGAACGTATTCACTATGGGCTCACTTGTGGAAAAATCGTGCCGATTACCTGAATCCTTTATACAGGCCAGACCACAGTCAAACCCAAGGGCCCCTGCACCCACAGATAGCTCCATGCAACTTCTTGTACAAGTAGGTAGTATCACTTGCTGCTGGGAATTGTAGTATGGGTTTTAGTACAGAACAGAATGCTTCTGTGTATACAAGTGTTTTTTGTTCTATAATGCTGTTTATAGAGAGTAAATTGTCTCAGATGCAGTGTGTTTGTTCCTTGTGTGCTCAAAGCCAGCCAACACCTCTGCACCGTTCCACAACAGAGTATTAGTCTGAAAAGAAGCTTAAGATTAAAGCCATATTGATAGTTGTGTGTCCTAATTTCATGGTTACTCACTCCTTCCACTGAGAAATGCTTCCTTCAGTCCTGTTCTTGTCTGTTGTTTCTAAATTTATAGTTGCTTTAACTCCTTCCATTCCAAGATTTTGTGATGTTAGTTTGGATCAGTTGGTGTCAAAAGTAAAAGGGATCTTTGCAAGAAATCATATGATTTCATTGTTAAAACAAGTATTTTATAAAAAAACCCCAGACTTTCCCTATGTTGTTATATCAGGTAAAATGAAGTTTTTCCTTATGTTTTTGCAAAACATAACAAAATACCATCACTTCAGAAATACTACTATTGACATTCTGAGTTAATTGATTATGCCATTAGTCTTAACAAACTTCAGGAGAACTTGAATAGAAATTAATTCAAACCATCATTTAAATAAAACCGATCAGTTTGTTTTCCAGTTGCAAGTAATAGCACCTGTTAAAAAGTCAATAAAAGTCCTAAATGACAGAAATTGAATTCTTTCATGCTACTATACCAGGTCACATCCACTTTAAAACAATTTAAAAATAGTCATTAATCGTATTCTTTGGGATAGTGGGATTTATAAAAGAAGTACTGATACAGCAGATCCTCCAATGGATAAGTAATCCTGTTGATTTTAATCGAATTACTTGGGTGCGTAAAGATTTCCAAGCATGAGCTATCAGATGATAAACTTAAGGGGGAATGTGATTTAAATAGTTTACCATTGGGATAGGAATAATAAGCCACCAAGCAGCATGCACGTGCTCCAAAAATATCTGTCAGCTAGTTGTCCAGACAGCTGCAGCTGACAGCAGGGCTCGACTACTTAACCTGTCTGGTGAACTGGTCACACACTCAGGGCCTGCCCTATTGCCAGCAAGGCAGGAGGAGCACCAGAGAATACAGAATTTCAAAGTTGAGTTATGGGAAGTTGAATAACAATTAAGAACTATGAATATAAGGAAGTATCTTTACCATTGGCTATTTTGTAGGTACCATTACTCTAAAGCCCACAGTGTAGAACCAGAAAATAGTAGCAAAAAAAGCCTGCAAAATTTTGCCTTCTGTGAACCTTTCTCAGTTGTGATCTAAACTACATTCACCTTTCTTTCTATTGTGTATCAGAATTAGTTTGAGCTGCCCATGTCCAGCTGCCTATCACCTGCAGGATGAAGGAAATGAATATGAACCATGAACCTTGCTAAATAGTCAATGAACTTATGTGGATGCACTCTAATGGTTAATAAGCATAGGTAGATCATTTAGGACAATATGTGTCTGGGAAAAAAAAAAAAAAAAAGAAAAAGCGTGCATTTAAGTCTCATGAGGCTACTTCAACAAACGGGAAAATTCCTGACCTTTTCATCAATTCCAGGTTCTGGAGTGGTATGTACAACCGCTTTGAAAAGGGGCTGCATCCTCGACAGTCAGTTACTGATTATCTGATGGCAGTGAAGGAGGAAACTCAGCAGCTGGAAGAAGAGCTGGAAGTCTTACAAGAGGTAATAAACAATTGAGCTTGATACCCCAGACTTGGTAACTGATGATAAAGGAAACCCAGCTCCATAAGCTGCAGTCTCTCCATATGCTCCATATATACCATACACCTTTCTGGAATGAGGATGTTCAGCCATCATCTTTGTTCTCAGATGAATTATTGTGACTCTTTTGCATTTAAGACAGAAAAGTGAACTTTTTTTCTTTAAGGACAAAACTTTACCTGTGCTGGTGCACAAGTCCTACTGAAAGTAAATTTAATCCTTCTAATTAACCAAAGTAAGTTTAATCCTTTTAACTCAGAGGGAATCATAGCTCAGAAGAATGATGTAATTCAGCATTGGTTTGTGACAAATTGTGCACTTCTCATACAACATAAATGAAAATAGTCAGTTTAAAAGGGTGGGTTGGGCTCTGAAAGTTTATATAAAAAGAAAAAAATCAAGGACATAGAAGAGGATTTCTGGGCCCTAAATGTGTCCACATGATATATCCTGTTTCCTTTATTTCAGAGATTGGCAAATCTTCAGAAATCACAATCAGGTAATAATAAAGTCAAGAGTAAGCAACAAGACCGAAGCAAACAGTTTGGACTGTATACTTCCAACAACAGCTTAGCTAACACTCCCCAGGAGTACAGCAATGATCTGAAATCATTCCCATCCCGGAGCCCTTCTCAAGGGGATGAAGATTCCGCCCTGATTTTGACACAGGACAACCTGAAAAGCTCTGATCCTGACCTCTCAGCAAACAGTGATCAGGAGTCTGGTGTGGAGGACTTAAGCTGTAGGTCCCCAAGTGGGGGTGGCTGCTTGCCTAGTGAAGACAGTGGCAAGGACTCTGATGAGGCTGTATTTCTGGCAGGCTGAAATAACTTCATGGCAGCAAGGATCCAGATGATGCAAAGTCCTACACAGTCTGGAATGACATCTTTTTATCAGATGAGGAATGGAAATGGTTTGTGGCCTAAAGAAATAATCCAAAGAAAGGGAACTGTGCAATTGTGTAAGTAAAGATCTAAGCAGAACAAGTTATTACTAATTTTAAGAGGTATCACTAAAGAAAGGTACTATCTGCTGTTATATTTCATTAAGCCAATATGCTGGTTGTTTTATCAATGCTGTACATAATTATTCCTTACTTTGTACATTTCCATAATTATTTATTGGACAGGATAATAGTTCTTTTCCTAAGATGTGAAATTCCAAAGTACTGTCTTACACAATGTTGAAGATGCATTACTGTTAGCCTCTCTGGTGAAGCAGTCAAAACTTATTTTTGTAGAGCTCATTTGCCTTCAGACATATTATGTATATTCTTTGCTTTTTTCTTCTCAAGAGGTTCAAACAAATATTTTGCATATTCTCCTACTAAAATCCTTTATAGCAAAGTAAAACTAACAAACAGACACCCTGGCTCAGGAGAAAAATGAAGCTTTGATCCTGAAAAAAAAAATCCATTAATAAGCAGTTGCTGCTGCTGCATCTGAATGCATTCCATTTGTACTAAATTCTCAACCAGTGTTGAAAGTTCAGTAGTTTCTGTGACCAAAACTTCAAGGAATATAACAGTGCTCACACAACCTTTGTGCTGAAACACCCCTTTGCAACAAAAGGTACATGAGGCAGTTTACTCTTGCCTCTTTATGTTTTGTTAACAAGTTTGTTTATATCTTACCCTTGTTCCAAACCAACTATGTAAGATATAAAGGTAAAATTTTAAAGATTCTTTAAATTCTTCCCCAATTCTTCCGCCTATTTTCCTACCTGAAATGTTTTATTTGAATGGGAGTGAGTGGAGAGAATAGGGAATATCAAATCACTTACAAAAACATCACTCTGAATTAGTAAGTAAATGAAAGCTATGCCCATAAAGGAACTATTACAAAGAATACTTCTTCCAAATTTTGTTGTTCAAAATAAAATAACCATAACTAACAGGTGTTTTTTATTCTCACACAGAATTTCCCTTTTAGTATTTGTCAACCTGAACAGAGCATGGCAATACTAATTTAAGAAAAGAACTGATTCACCAGAAAATTTAATCTCATTTAAAAATTCTGATATTTTTAAGAATAGGAATAAATAATAGTTTTCATAATCAGCAGTTCAGAAATAAACAACTGAAAAATGTTCAAAATTTGGAATGTCTTGAAACTCACTAAAAAGGTGGCCGGCCATATTAGGCTGAAACTCTTTCAAGGATATTTATTTATTTATTTATTTCACATTTTATTTGAAGCCAGTAGTTAAAAATGTAATTCATATGGCTGCTGTTAACTGCTTGGAGACAGTGCAGAATTGAACTCCAGTAAAGCAAAGTAGTAGTAATGTAAGTTTACTTTGATTGCATTTCATACTACTCCTTCAAGTGCAGACCTACAGAAAGAACTATATTATATAAATATACCTCAATTTAGAATCATTAGATTTTCTTATTCAGTTTGCTTTTCTGGAATGGCTTTTCGTTCTGTTCTGTGAACATGTTATTGAAAGTGAATAGGTAAACTTCAGTATTATTACTATCCTCTGAACAGAGCTGCTGTCTTTGAACAAATAATTCTTAACAGCAAGGTTTATCTTAATGTTACATTGAAAAGGCCAGATCCTCAATTTGATAAAACACTATAGCTCAATTCAAATAAAAACAACTACAAATTACATTCTGTTGAGAATCTAGCCTTCTAGTTTTTAATCTTTATGAATTTTTAATAAATCAAAGCCCTGATTTTAACTGCACTTTTAAAAGTGTTTTGCATTTTGAACATAGCCTGTAAACTTTATGGCATTAAAGGAAATGTTGAATGGGTTTTCTCAAACTAAAGAAACATGCTGCAAAGTCAGCAACGAAAACAAAACACACAAATATTCTGCCAAAAAATTAGTTTGAAAATGGGCAATGTCATTGTACATCTTTAAAATGTAAAATTGTATATGATGATACTGTATTCAACTAGACATGTCTAGAAATAAATGCAGAA
This sequence comes from Certhia americana, assembly GCA_018697195.1. Classification (NCBI taxonomy): domain Eukaryota; kingdom Metazoa; phylum Chordata; class Aves; order Passeriformes; family Certhiidae; genus Certhia; species Certhia americana. Next base: position 36,919,180 of record CM031860.1, read on the forward strand.
GAGCAAGATATGCAAATTCAAAGCACTTTGTTATGCAACTCCTTGTAACTGGCTTTACAACTAAAATAATAGCATATTAACATTTTCTTTATTAAGCCTTCACTTAGCAGCCCTCTGTGATGTGTCTTTCAGTCCTTGGAATTTTGCACTAACTACTGCTGCTTTCATTGTACTCTATGTATTTGTGGCATTATCAGGCTAATGAGAAACTCCTTCAAATAAACACTTAGGTGTTATGAAACGTTATTTCACAGCAGAGAATGAAACAAAGGATTGCTTTCCTGAGTTTTGTAATAGAGTTCTTAATTTACTCAAGAGTCACTTTATCACTGAGATCAAGGGATTCTTGTATCTTCCCTACTCCAATACATGAATCCAGTAGTTGCAGTTGTGGAGGAATCTACAACTGATAAGTAAAAAAACTGAGACTCTCATCAATTGTGTTAATTATAAGGGACCATGTTATACCCCTGGATTTCTTTTTTAGGAAATGCAAAAAAAAAAACCCAAAACTTCTCTGTTAACTACACTGTTTTCTTGTAGCCTTGCTGCAAATTTAGGTTGCTCTTTAGTGTCAAAATGTGCCTCTAAGGGACACTGAAGGCAATGGGATCAAACAGCTGAAGCCTTTACAGAAGATCACCATCTGAAGCACAGAAGGAAAACTATTTGCCAGTTGCCTTCATTGATAATTCTATTCAAGAAACGAATGTGTTAAACTGGTAATGGATTCTAAAATGCTGAGAAAATTCATTAGTTGGAGGGCTCAACAACACGGTATCGTTAAAAATAAAAAAGGAGAAACAGCAAGTAAAAGGAGGAAGGCAGTGAAGGACAGCTCTTTGTAAAATCAGCAAATAAGGCAGGGAACCATGTTCTTTGAAGACAGAGGCAAGCCAAGGCACAGAATGAAAGAAGTTTAATGACACAAACCAACAACTAAACCACAGCAACAAAATGGGGATAGCCTTTGCAATGAAGATAAGAATGTCATCAGTGTTGACCAGCTAACTTAAGGCTTTTATGTAAACACTGCCCTGATCTGCATGGAAGAAATCTCAACTAGGTCACAAACACAGCCAAGGCCAGGTGCAGGCTGAAGGCTGAGTGCAGCTTTTAGGTTGGCTGGTCACTCTTACACTAGTGCAGCGACAGGTAAACACCACAGTGACTGAAAAATCCTCCAAGGACAGGTAAGTCCTGACAATTCCTTTGGGAAGGGAGGAACAAGGGTGAGTTTGATCAACTTATGATGGTACTAAGACACAAAAAGTATGCCAAAGATCTAGAGCCAAGTGTACTGCAAGCCCTGAAAACTGTAAAATTTCTAACTTCCCCATTTGGTCCAGGTCCTAAGTGGAAAGGCTGTATCCAAAGCTACCGGAGTATGTAAAGAACAAACAAAAGAATTATAGTACATACTGCTTGGATCTGACTCTTTTTGCAGTGGTAGCTGGCATTGTGCTTCCTCAGCAAGTAGACTGATAACACAAAGCTGGGAGGAGCAGCCAATACCCCAGAGTGCTGTGCAGCCCTTCAGAAGGATCTCGATGGGGCAGAGGGATGGGCAGACAGGAACCTCCTGAAATTCAACAAAGGCAAATGCAGGGCCCTGCACCTGGGGAAGAACAGTTCTGGGTTCCTGAGAAGAAGGAAGACATGGACCTCCTGGAGTGGGTCCAGCAGAGGGCAACAAAGGTGAGCAGAACATTATGAGAATAGGCTGAGGGAGCTAGGCCTGTTTTGTCTGGTGAAGACTGAGGGGGGACCCCATATATGTCTCTAAGAATCTGAAGGAAGGCTGTCAAGAGGATAGAGCCAGGCTTTTCTTGGTGGTGCCAAACTACATCACAAGAGGCAAACGGCAAAAACTGACACCCATGAAATTCCACCTGATTATGAGGAAGCTTTTCACTGTGTGGGTGACTGAGCACTGAACAGTTGCCCAGAGACGCTGTGGAATCTCCCACACTGGAGATATTCAAGAACCATCTGGACACAATCCTGTCCCATGTGCACTGGGATGACCCAACTTGAGCAGGGAGGTTTGACTAAATGACTCAGTGTGGACCATTCCAACCTGACCCATTCTGTGATTTAGCAGTAAGATCAGATATTAAAATTAGGCAAGCCCCAGACTCAATTAGCAGTTACAACACAGATTGTACACTCCCCCCAAACTACTGCAACATCAGAGCCAAGCCATCTCCTTACTCCTGTATTTCTTGTTCATTGAGTTTACTTTCTCATTGGGAGAACACCCGAGCACAACATTGTGCAAGGCTCCCAAGAAACAAGTCATTGTACATAGCCTGTAATTCCAGATTGCTTAAAAGTTCATTTGACATATTTCAAAACCCTTTAGAATATGCATCTAACTGCAGCTGCCATTCTCTTACACTTTATGGAAAACTGGATTTACACCTAACACTCCATATTTTGGCAAAAATTGAGGTAAGGATTGTGTTTAACAGCGAGCTATTAGTATGCTAGAAGCAAAAAACCCTAACTCTATCAGTGTTATCAGTATTCTACCTGGTCTTCTGATGAAAGTAGACCAGGGAAGGCACCAGTGTAAGACTAAAAGAAAAGAAAAACAAAACCACAAAAAAGACCCCTCAAAAGCCACCCCAATCAGCAGCAGGTTGGCCCTTAAAGACCACAAATAGGCTGGACATTCTAGGATGTGACAGCACTCCTACAGCTGATCCAGTATACATCATCATTGAATAGAGACTTCTGTGCTTCTTTTCTAGAGGATGGGTTTGTGACCACAGAAGGGGCTAAAAATAAGGGGAAAAATCCAAGGAATAGCAACAACAATATCAGAGAATAGAAAAGGAGAAAAGAGAACCTAACTTTCAAATCCCTGGACAACAAACACTGAACTTGCATTGAACAGTGACATTTTCTTGTAGATTCTACTCTACTACCATCAGAAAGACTCCATGGAAAATTTGCTCAAAAAAGTGATATAAGAGGAAAAGCTGAAGTGTTCAGAACTTGTACTAGCAAATCCCCTAAAGGTGACCTGGCTGAAGTGTTCAGTGGCAGCAGAGCACCATAGTACCTGGCAGATGAGAACAGAAGCCTGTCCTCCCAAGCTGTTATAAAACTTATAAAGAAGATACTAGCCCAATACAGCAAGAACACCAAATGTCTGGTGATCCATGCCATTCTGCGTTTGCAAGAAACAACAACAAAAAAAAACACCTCCATACAATATTGTGTGTAGTCTTGAGTATTAACTAGATCCTCAGAAGGTGATCAGAAACAACTCAGCACAAAAATAGTTGGCATTTTGCCAAGAAGGTAACAGTATTGACTTACATCTAACTCTTCTCCAGAGCTACAGAAATCACACTACTCATAGACACAAGTTCAGAACCACTTGGATGCTTACATAATCTAAGGCTTTAGTCAGCACATTAGCAGGAGTGCTGTGTCAATATACAAGCTCCATATTTTTTGGAGTAAGATCCTCTAAAATTATTGCTTAACCGTTCAACCTATAAAGTGCTGATTTTTTTTCAGACACCTAAGTATCTTTGATTTGGACCACAGATTTATTTTCTTGGAATATCTAATTTCAGAATTTGGATCAGCTTTAAAATAAGCCCTATAAAATACCAGTGAATAGTTTACTTACTCTGAAAAGCAACAGCTTGGGACAACCACACAGCTGCAATGAATGGCAGGGCTGAGACTGAAGACCCATTAGCCTGTAGAACAGACTTCCTGCACTTAGGTGATTTTCCTTACTCACTTTTCTCCATTCAGAAGAAATACCACATTTTGCTGGAAGAATATCAAATTTAGGACTAAAGATCAGTGATACGGAAAAACACATGCTTGGACTGTAGTTTGAGACTTGAACCTGCCATGTTCTGTGAGCCTATCAAGGTAACACACAGGTGGAGTCTTGGCTAAGAGGTTTATTTTTAAGAGGACTGCTTCCTGACAAGAAAGAAGCAGGATTTCTGACACATTACTTAATCAGCACTTTATCCTATTTAACTCTCAAAACCATACAATTCCTTCTACTCCTCCTTCCTCCTTGACTGTCTTCATGAAAACCGAATGCATTGAGAAGGCTCAGAAAAAGAATGTGTCTTCTCACAATAGCAAGAGAGAAAATACATGCATGTATTTAGGGGCTGTACTTTTCTACTACAGAACACTGCGTTTGGTCCTATCCGTTCTCACCAGATATATCCCCATCCCGAGACTGTCAGCTTACCAGAGGCAAGATTCATTGATTAAAGTGCTGAATTTTCACTTCCAAATTCAATCACTTGCCTTACCATGTGACACTATGCAACTCCAACCAAATTTGTTTCTCTGTTTCTTAAAATTAGGAACCACCCCCTATTTTCCAAACAACTCCAGAACTAGTTTTTGTAAAGTGTTTCTGAGTTCCTCGTATGATGAATATATTGCATAAAACAGAAACAGGAAGATGACCTGATTATTATTCCTTTATGAACAAAAAAAAAAAAAAAAAGAAAATGAAATTGTTAGATGAAAATTGTGTTTAATTAGTGGTAGGTATCAAGCCACTCTTGAAATCAGTGCATTAGTGCTACTAAGCAACATACCAAATCTATGCAGATATCATTTATTCTATTTTGATTCCAATATAATTTGTTCCAACACATCCTTTGCTTTATCCCCAATCTACTTATCCAAAACACAATACAAGCTATACTTAAGTTTTCTATTATTACTTAGAAGTAAAAAAACTTGTTCTTTAATATTTTGGCTTCAAGAAAAGACAGCTTGTGAAACCACTGGCAATCTCCATTAAGAACTTTTTTAGTTTCTAAAGTCCTATCAACACTTATTCTTCCACAGATTAAGCCAAATCTATGTTTAAAGTTCAAAATACAAAAGATATGAATTATGTTTTTATAAAAATGTAAAAAGCTAGTCAAAATTACATGTTTAGATATTTAATCTCTGAATAATGGAGTATAGCAGCAGGGAACTTAAATATTATAACTATCAACAATAAATACAAGAAATTAATGCAAAGATTGCAATAGAAGGATTCTTGAGTACAATGAGAATATAAAGAGACATTCTAATTTGTACAAAAACCATCCCAACTCTGTATACAATCTCTTCTATAAATACAACCAGATAAGATGAAATGCTTATTTGCAAATAATAGTTATTAAAAAGTGTGCTTTATTGGGATTCTCATTCGTTCTCTTGGCAGGTGTAGTTTGCAGGAAGTCTGTAAAGACAAATTTCCATAATTAGAGATTTTAATTTCTTCAGAAGTTATATTTTAAATACATGTAGCAACAGATACAGAACATACTTGATTTCCACAGAAAGCGTTATTAGAGCACTAAACACTGTAACAAAATCCATTTGCAGTTACTGGGTGTGTAACAATAAGGTAAAATGTTTAATAAACCAAGTTTACCTATAGCGGAGCATGAAATTGGCTGTGCATTGCTATTGCCTGTTGAAGTTTTTCCTCTTTGGCTCGTCTGCAGTGGCAGAGCTATGAAACAAGACATACAAGACTGAATTCTAAATGCAGTTTTTGTAATGCATACTGCAGTTTCTCCTTAATGATTTAGCTATTTTACAGGATCTTTTAAGAAAGAAAACCCATCTGACCTACTCCCTTCCAAAGTTTGGGCTGAACAATGGTCTATATCTCAAACATTATTCTATCCAAAATTGCTTATAAGAGGATTGTTTCAAGGTTACAAAATGCATTTATTTGGCATCTTTAAAGAGAGGTGCACTACTTGGTAAGTTACTTTTGTCACAGCATGAGCAGGTGTGGTGGTTTTTGAACCTCAGTTACTTATTTGATGATAGCCACCAACAGAATTTGTTTAAGAAGTTTAATAAATTAAATATTAAGGTTGTTTAATGCAATATGTCAGTTTATATCATCCTTCCAAATCTGAAATTTACCATGTGGCTATTTTCCCCTACATCTCTACAAGATATAGAAGAAATTGGCACAAAAATATCTGCAACAACACATAAATAGGGTCTAATTCAGGAAACCTTTACACTCCCACCTTAAGAGTATGTGCCTTTGGAATGCAGATTATAGTCTAAATAGACTGAAGCCATTTAAGGATGTATTTTTCTTCTGTCAAAGCTCACTAAAGCACTGTTCTGTATCACAGGACTGCTCAATCTCTTCTAAAAAAGGCCTAAATTTAGTCACTATGTGTTGTACATATCTTGGATTAGAACTATTTGTATATTACATACCGTTCTCTTTTCCATGAAACTACTAAGAAAGTCATCTATCTCTGTTTTGCCTTCCAAGAAGTCTTCTGCAATAGTGTCAGACTCCTCTTCAGCTTCATGAGCAGCTACTTTAAGTCTGGCCTGCAGAGCACTTGGACTGCAACTCTAAGAAAATAAAAAGTTCAATGTACTATTAACCTGTCCATTAACACTTACATTTCCAAGAAGTATAAATATGGAATATGTGGATAGAGCACTATTATTACATAAAAGCCTAAGACACCAGATGAAGTTCTATCTCCAAGTTACAGCACAGCTTGTTAAACTAGAAAGGATTCAATGTGAGAAAAGTGTTGCTAGTTTAGGTCTTGATACACAATCATTCACACAAATGAATGAAGTTCTTCAACTTTTACCCTACACTGTAGAAAGCATCCAGCTTGGAAATCTGACAAGTTCTCAAGTGCATGATTTCTATGTAGAACTAACATTTCAAGTACCTTCAGTAAATAGGGTCTACTTTTGAAAATCAGTTATGAACCTGAACAGTATAAAAAGGTAAAAAAGCACTTACTGTTCAGCTTTTAAATACTCTTGAAATGATTGCGGAGAAGACAGGAAAGCAAAAGGCACCTACTCAAGTAGTAGATGGGCTGCTAATCTAAATCAGTATACCTATTTTCCTGTTCTTACAAACCTCAAACCTTACTTCTGTTTATTGCATACAATTTCATTGTTTTTTCTCAAATAAATCTAGGCAGTTAATCAGGACATGATTCACATCCAGTAGGAAGGAGTCTGTACAGAGCCAGAACTGCAAAATTAAGGTATTTATAGATTTTAGATGCTTGGCCTAACCTTCATCTACCCTATGAAAAATCTTTTACTTATGTACTTTAAAACCTTAATGTAATCAAACATTTCCTGTTAAATTTATCTTGTACAAAGTACAGAGAGTTTGCTCTAATGAAAGATGACTAAAATTCACTCACAGTACAAGTAAAAATACTTGTCTGGAAATTTGAAGGGAAGAGCACCCAGCAAACATCAATACATGAAGATATAGCACATAGAGGAAAAAAGCAGAAAAATTCAGCTGCTACTCCTCAACTCTCAGTCTCCTATCCATGATTAAACTGGATCAGCAAATCTAACTTAGAAAAAAGGGACTACAGCAGTGGGATATTATGTCCTGTTCTTAAGTGGTTGCTTGCAAAAATAGGTTTATCCATGTCAACTGCCTCTGCCTACTTTAAAGTCAAAGGAGACATTAGGAGTCAGACTATTCTGATTTTCAAGTGAGGAAACCACTAAGACCACCTCAGTTTGCTGTCATGCAACATTTTTTGTTTGTTTTGGTGGTTATTATTTTGTTTGTTTATTTGTGGGGTTTTTTAATTTTGTTATTTTGGGGGCATTCTGAAATTCAGGTACTATGCATGCTAATTTAATAGACTGTTACATTCTCAGGTGATGAGTCTTGTAAATTATGAAGATTTCAGTGCAGAATGTGGCTTATTAGAATATACATCTTCTAGTAAATACCCTGGGAAACATACGAAGGAATTATTCTCCTTCAGTACTTTCTGAAGTAATAACTTTACCCTATTTGCACTGTAGAATGTGCATGGTTTGACAGCACATACAACACACTGCCTGAAGTAAGCATGCCCAGTGAACTGCAGAATTTAAGTTCCTGAAGTTATTGAGCACTTCCACCTGGTACAGTTTAGAAGCTCATTAAGTTAAATGAGTACCATTAATTGAACAAGCTTTCTTTAAAAATTATTCTTTTCTTAAAACTGGTTTGGACTGGGATTGTACTAAACAGCTCTAGATGTGCATCACTCTTCTTCCAACTTTGCTTCTATTGTAGCAGTAGAAAACAAAAACGCAAACGAAAACCCCATTGTTTTGCTTATAACTTTTTGGTACATCATCCCATTTTCTTCATACTTGATGAAATACTTAATCTACTTCATATTAAATAAGAGCTTAACCAAAAAATATTCTTAATGGTTCAAGTCACAAATCAAAACTTCAGATTTATTGAAGTATTCTTAAAAGATGACATATAGGAATTATACCTCACTAAGTTCGTGCTGTCTTTGCATCTTTTTTTCAAATGCTGCTTTCATTTGTGTGAGTTGCTCATACTGGAAGGAAGAAGAAAAAGAACATTATCACCTAGAAAAAAACCCAGATATTACCACTAGTATTTCAAGATGGTTTTATTATTCACTTACTTTATCTAACACCATCTGTCTTTTTGCCTCGAGACTAGGTTCCAGCAACAAGTTCTTTTCTGGAAAATAAAATCACCATTACTACTTTTTTTTTAAAGGATTTAGTTCACAGAACACAGCCACACATGTTAACATTTTGACAGCTTACTTGCCAGCTCTTCAATGCTTTTCACTAACTCATCTCTGTCAGTAATGACTTGCTTCAGTTGTGGAAGGGTCACAAACTGTTCCAATAACACCTCCTCTTGCTCATTCATACTGGTCAGCTGTGATATACTGTATTCAAACAGAAAGTACATTTAAATCTAACAGAAAACACCACACATAAAGTAATGGACTTCTACCAAAGTCTGAGGCATTTTTTTTGAATTTACAAATACACCTAACCACAACTTAGTTTTCCCCTTTCCCCTTGATTGTGGGTTCTACTATATGCAGCAGTGATTTCAAAAAGCAACATGTTAAAAAGTACCTGCCATTTCAAGCCTAACTTTCCATAGTGCTACTACGGTGAGTTGACTGTTTGCAGCTACCAGACACCCATCCAGCTGCTCTCTCAGTCCCCCTTAACAGGCTATGGAGGAGAATCTCAGGGGTTGAGATTCAAACAATGAGGTCTCTTACCAACTACAATCACACACAAAACACACTCAGAAAAATTTTACTGAACTTATTGTAAGTAAGGCAAAAACTAAAACACTTTGCTCTGTTTTTCCTCAGGCTCAACTTCATTCCTTCATTTCCAACACTACCTCCCCCTGCCTCCCTCTCCTTGGGGCAAGGGGAAATTACAAGTGTAGCAGTCAGTCTTTAACAGTTCATCTCTGCTTCTCCTTCCTTCTCACACATCATCACTGCTCTACAGACTGCAATCAGTTCCTGGCTGGAGAGACTATTCCAGTCTGGGTAATACACGGCTGCAGTTCCCTTCAGGGCATATAAGCCTGCTCTAGTATGGCATCCCTCCTGGACTGCAGTGTGGATAACTGCTCCAGCACAGTCCTCTCACAGCTACAGGGTACGTTTTTATAACACCAGCTCTACTGTGGTCTTTTCCTAAAGTTCAGTGGGCTGTGGCAAAGTAAGTGCTCTGGCACTTGGAGCACCTCCTTCTCCCCCTTCTTCTCTGACCTTGGTGTTTGCAGGATCATTGCACTTTTCAATCCCTCCCCTCAATCCTCACAGCCTCTGCTCTTCCTAAAATGTTTTCAGAGGCAGTGCCTGTCTCTCTAATGGACTCAGTGGTCCTGCAGTGGGTCTGCTGCCAAAGCAGCTGTGCCTGAGGCAGCTCCTGACTCTTTCTTAAAAAGGTCACTCAAAAGCTACCAAAACCATGCCACCTATACAGAACAGAACTATTCAGAACAGCTGGAATACCATTGTCATTCAACTCAACTACCAACAAAAAAACCATGGAAATTTAATCCAGTCTTCTTGTAAGGACCAGACTTGATTAGAATATATTATTTAAACAAATTACACTTCCCAGCAAAAATATTAACTTGCTGTTATGTAATAAGGATGCTGCTAGAACTTAGAAGATAAGTCAGCTCAACCACACAGGCTCTCTGGAAGGGGTCAAAGGAAAAGAGAAAAAAAACCCCAGCTGAAAGGACAGAGTTTTCAATTGCTTAACTACACCACCACCAGAAAGATGTGAGATCTGAAGGACTTTATAGCCAATTTGTAACTTACTCTATAACACATATCTGATCTAGGAAGCTGTCTTGTTAGATCTGAACAAGCTGCTGGGAGCAATAACTAGCACAGTTTGTTTGAATAATGACAAAGTGATGAAGATATTTGTGTAGCATGTGTATAAAGTATTTAGATGTAGCAGTGATTTGCACTGGGACAGCTGACACATTTACCACCTGGATTTGTCTAACCCAGCCTCCCCTGTACATGCTGAGCTGCTCACAAAACAGTTCACCATTTACCCTGCACTTCAGTCCTTTGGAGTTTAAGAGAATGTAATTTCTGAACCAGCCCCAAGCTGTCCCATTTCCTCCTTCCAAGGGTAAGCTTATTGAATTACTAGAAATTAAGTCTCTGGCATGGCCTCAGAAAACAGCAAAACACTGACAGTCAGGAAAAGTAAAAAGAAATACTCTTTTTCCTGGTGTTGAATCAAGTACTATTCCTGCTGACAAAACCCTAACGAAGCAGCACATTTGGATACAAAGTGGGGTTATTTTCTGACTCAAATACTTGGTACATGGTAGTTCTTCTAATTATAATTTCTTCAAAACCCTTTCAGTGATGTGTACTGATTTCTGACAAAAAATCAGATACAGGCCAGTAGCTGCCTGTATTAAAAGGCAGTTGCCTTTTAATAACTATGGAAAGTCCAGGTACCTTCTGAAAACTTACCTTAGTTCTGAGAGTTCTGGAAAGGTATCAGGAACATCAGGCATCTTGTATGTAAATCCATTCTGGCCAACCTGAATCAAAGTTTAGAAAAGCTTAGTAGGTTTTTGCAGTGCAATTTCTTGATACTTAACCTGATTAAAGAAAAACTGAAGATGAGTATTTTCCAGCAACAAGAAAAGCAGGAAAAGCAGTAAGAAGCAGTAGCACTAGTCTCTGAACAGAAAACAACTCAACCAATGCAACAAAAAACTTGAAGATATTTGGGGTGACATGTCATAAAAGCTGAGTCAGTTTTGGAGGAAAATAATTCTGTTTAGCCATGTCCTTCATTTGAAAACAGCTGGATGACTGAGGAAATACACAGGAATAGTAAAATTCAGGGAAGTGAGAACAGAGAAGGAAATTGACATTTTCATCTCTTTCATGGGTTTTTAAAGTCATAATCCCTCAGAAATGAAATGTTTTAGACAAAGAAAAAACAGTTGTCTCCTTAGAATGTAGAAAATCTAAATTCTACAAAGCCAGAAAAGTGTCTTCCAAGCCTAAAAAACTTGTTTCTATGGAATGATTTGACTAAAGACTAAACATTTAGATACAGTGTTTTATTAAAAATAAAATTCCTTCCAGAGTTCAACAGCAATACGGAGCTTGAGAATAAACATACAAGATAAAATGCTACATACAGACTTGAGATTGCACATTGCCAACACCTAATAGGCTCTAAGCAGAAAAGAAAGAAAAAAACATTTTCTGTGGTTGGAGATACAGCTACAGCTGCACTATGGGGGAGTGCAGCTCCACAACAAAACCCCCTATAATCAAAGATCCTTAGCATAACACTAGTTTCAACAAACTTGTTGCTCTGACTTCAAGTTCTAAAAAATTCTTCATCAAAGGCAAAATGAGTCTTGTTTCCCTAGTCCCAGCAAAACAATGAAGTGCACTCACTGAAGTGCTTGAGCTTTACAGCAATGCCCTGTGTGCCCTTAAGGGAACCTACAGCCAGTGTCTGACAGCTTAAACAGCAAAACTCAGCATACTGACCTGAAGCACTGCTTCTGCTGTCGGAACAGGCAGTGGCAGATCAGCAATCAAGCCATAGGAGGGAGCAGCAGGCTTGTCTGTAGTGTAGCTTGAAGAAACTGATTCAGAAACGGGCATGGTTGCCATTGTTCTGTTTGTTTCTTGAGGTGGATATGGAGGGAGAAATGGAAACCCCTGAGGAGCAAAAGGAGGCATTCCAGATGGTTTGTTGAAAAGGCTAAAAACAAACAAAACCACAAGCATGAGCAACCACCTGCTTATAGAACATTTCTTATTATTTGAATTATAATTACCAGACCACTTCATTTCATTCGTAAGAACGAATTTTCAAGTGGCCATAAACTTTTTTTCCTGTTTCCTGTTCTCAGTTACTTCCAATGTAGTTAGTCTTTCTGTGTAATACTGCAATATAGTACAGAGCCCCATTAATCTACATTATGTAGACCAGCCAAATACACACACTCTTAATTATGAGAAAACTGCTTCTCAAAAATTTATGACAGCATGATTTTAAATTGTTTCCATCCTAAAGCTGTGAGAAAACCATCTGTGTCATATATTAGTTCTTCTTTATGGTATGGCATTTAATAGCTTGGGCAACACACATGTGATTACTTCTAAATAACATGAATGATTTTTTTTTAAATTCACAACTGCAGCTGTATCTAAACTTAGTATCACTGTCAGCCATGAGAACCACAGCTGTACTGATACAATTTGAATTTAATACAATTCTTTAAATCACACAATTTCTGCTATACATGGTGCAACAAAAACTGCCCAGAGCCTGGGAGATTATGAACAGAATACGAAAAAACACAACTACTGAGATGATGAGCTACAGCAAATTCCAGATTTCATCTGATAATGTAAAAAATTCTTTTTACACAGATAAACAGACATAAAGTTACATCAGGCATGTTGATACAGTAACTCCAATGAAATCTAGTGTCTCTTCTCAAAACAATCAGGACATCAAGCATGCACATGATATTGTACAAGGACAGGGAGTCTAATTCTTCCAGTATATCCATTACATTACTCCTGTCCCTGCCCTTCTTGTAATTGGTTTAGTCTCTTTATAAAAAATTAATGGACATAGTTCCATTTATTACATTTAGATAACTTACTATGGAAATGATGTTGAGCTAGGAGCTAGAACCGGAGGATTCTTCCAAAACTCATCCAGTAAACTCTGAATAATTTTTCCAAGATCTGAATGCATTGTAAACTGGGAAAAACAAAAAACAAATAACAAAAACAAACCAATGAAGAAGAAAAATTACGTCTAGAATCCAAGAGTTCCAAAATGTGCTGAACCTGATCGTTTATTATACACATGTGACAGTGCTGAAAAGCTATTTTGAATATACCAGCTAATCCAAACTATACATACACAAGCTCCAAATAAAGTGATAAAGTCACCCAGAATGGAACAGAAACTAAAAGTCTTTTGTATATTCCATTATCAGTGGAGAGTTAATGAAGTATCACATTTCTTTTTGAACAATCAAAAAACCCCACTTTAGTTACCAAGTTACATTTGTGCAAACAACAGAAGAGGAAAGAAACTTAAAATATCTGAGGACAAATGTATTAACTACATTCTAAAAGAGTCAGAACCTCCATCCACTCTGAGAAAACAGGACAATCTTGTTGACAAAAAAACCAGCATATTAAAATCCCGAATATTCGAGCTAAAACCTTGACACCGTTCTAATAGGATTAGGCTAGAAAGAACTATGTTACAAAACTGTCTTAAAGCACCCCTCTCCTTTATTTGGAATACATTGGAATGTAGCTGGAAGAACTGCGCAATTAATAATAACCAAAAAAATGTGATAGCAATTTTCTAAACCTTCATAATTTAAAACAGTTTTAGATACATGGAATACTCAAGTCAGTAATGGTATCAGTAAAAGAATAACTAGAAGTCTACTGAACACTTCTGAATTTCTGTTTTCAGGCCCCCACAACGCAGTTTGAAAGAGATTAGGATCTATATTAATCTTTTTTACCAAGAGTATTAAAAATAATGTAGTGTAACATGTATTAAAACTGCTAGTAACAGTAGAATTGTGTGAAACTACTAATTATACATACATTACTTATTAATGGACCGGTCACATATACTCCCTGCTTGTCCACTAAATGATGTCTCACAGGTGGGAAAACACTGATGACTGGTTTTTCCTGAGGAAATTGAGGTGGAAGCAAACTGCAAATACAAGAATAATTATTACTACAGTGACACCCTATGATAAAGTTTGCATAAGAAAGCTTCTTATGCAAAGAAAAAGTACTATTAATTACATAAACTTACTTTCCTATGAGAACAGTTATGGAGAAGCACACAATGAATGAAGCACACAAAAGGACTACTCAGTTACAAAATTAGAAGTCCAAAAGATTGGAATACCAGACTTCCACAAAACTGAAGAGAGCATTTAGTGGGCAAAACTGTAGTATAACAAAGGAGCAATTACCACAGAATATTCTGAGTTGGAAGAGAGCCACAAGGATCCCTGAGTCCAGCTCTTAAGTGCATGGCCCATACAGGCACTGAACCTGTAGCCTTGGTGTTATTAGCACAGCCTCTGACCAACTGATGGCCAACAAAGAAGCTGTAGCATAACATGAACATTTTCAAATACAAATGTTATTACTACAAATATAATGCAGTGTAGCATGTAAGAGTATTAGGCTAACTCTGTAGGGCAAAGTAATGTAAGACTTGTGAACAGAATACTATCAACGTTTGCCAGAGCAAAAGCATCCCCCAGAAGGAAATTCACAGGAAATATTACAATAAATCACTTGAGTTGTGATCCAGAAGCTTCACTAGGGTGAGAGTATGGAGTTACAGCAGATTAAGAAATTGCCAATCAAGATTATTTTCAGTTGTAGAGAATCAAACTTATCAGAAACCCTCAAGCATTTTCCCCCAGTTACCTTCAACTAAAATCACACAGCTATCTTAAGAACTGAAAACAGTAAAATGTGATTTTGCTCTCAACTGAACATCTCTATCTTGTACAGAGCAAATTTCACTCAGATCACTATAACCACTAACACAAATCCAGGTTATGGTTCCTGAAATTAATTATGAACTTGGAGCTGCTTATATTCTATTACCACTTATTTTTTTTTTTTTTAAAGAAGAATTTTAATTTTCAAGATTAGCTCACTCTACTTACATGTTAATATTAATTGTCAAGTTGTTTACAGTGAATGGCAGTCGATATTCCACATCTTTCTGTATTTCTGCAATGCTGTCAAAGAAGAAATTATTAGCTTCCATTTCATGGCCAATGTAACAGCCAAAAGTTTAAAAGAAACAAGCATGACCTCAAACATTTGCACTCAGTTTAGTTTTGAAAAGCCCTGTAAGAACAAAATTGAAAATGATGGAGTAAGTTAATAGTCTTCAGCATTCTATATTGAATATTAAAATTAAAGCAAAAAAATAGTGGACTTAACATTGAAACCTCATACCTGGTCAAAAGCAAAGGAAGTACAGTAGGAGAAGTCACACTACTCACTCTTCTGACAACAATATCAATTAATCTTTCTCCTGTTACTGGCCTAATATAAGACAACAAATGGGTGGTTTTTTAATATACTGAATTTTATCTGATTAGACAGTTACTTTGCCAAGGAATTTTACCAGGTGCACAACTAAGTGTTGCTCTGCAACACTACCTTCAGATGAATATGCAGAACATTTATTAGACTAGGCACTCTTCCTTAATAAATTAGCCTAGTATTTAAAAGTAGTTTTCACTATGTGTGCCAAGCTCAATGCACTTGCACAAGTACTTGCAAGAATTATCTGGAGGAGAGCTACTTCCAACAATGTAAAGCTCCAGTGACACTCAGGACCCAGGCCCCTCTGAAAGCACCGATGCACCTTACAAAATTGCCTGCAACAGGTAAATTACTGGGAAAAATCTTGAAATGAGCTGCATTAATTGGAATTTGATTTCAATACTCAAAGCATTCTAAAATTTCTATGTGCAGCAAGACTGTTTTGAAAGAGAGCATCCCAGAGAACGTGGAGGAGGTGGAGATGAAGACAGCTCTGAAGCAGAATTTCTAGACAATACGAACATATCTAAACTGAGAGTAAGAGACAAGAGGGCAGAAAATTAGCTTCACCTTACAGTGAATCAAAAACTGTAAAAGCAGACTGATTGCTCTTTCCTGCTTGCACCTGGTTATAATACTCTTCTCTGTCACCTAAGGCTCCCTTATTACAGGGGAGGGAACACAGCTCCAATGGCAAATACTGGCAGATGGGTGTTCCCAGAAAGCACCTTTTGATAACTCCACACAAGCCCTTTCTCAAAAAACCCAAAATTACCTGTAAACGTGCGTTAAGAGTAGTGCTGGGAGTGTTTTGTGTCCTTCCAAAGCACTATTGGCGCATAGAATTTAAGACTTCTTAAGAGCTTGGGGAAAAAACGGGAGTAAGACACTAATTTGGCTAGGAACCTTGCTTTCTGCAGCCCCATCTTACTCCTCTCATAGAAAACACAGTATTTGCTCTTTCCCAGTGAAATCACACGCTGTTTGCAGAAAGTATCAAATACCTTCAGCACAGGAGAATTCAAATCAAGGGTTCTACTGTGTTACACCACACACCACTATCTGCACCTTCTCACTCTCAGCTGAAGGGTTCTCCCTGCAATCTATCATGCACATTCCTGCCCTGTAATCATCTGTCACACTTTTCATTAGCCTGCTGCAAAATCCTTTTGAGAAGGGTATATAATTATGCTCCACTCACGTGCACAACCTATGGAAGCTGGGGAGGAAGATGAAGACAGGGAGTGAGAAACAAGAAAGCCAGAATCTCATTGAACTGTTCAAATGGCTGTAACTCTGCTTAGGAAAAACCTTGAACAAATAATCTTAGCTGTCCGTTCCCCAAACGGGAATGAGTACACTGGAAAAAATGATACATTCTAATCTTTGTCTAGAACAACAGCAAATGTGCAAAGGTTTCATTTCAAGCTCCTATCCTGTGAGGGACTGTGTAAAGGAAAGCTAGCTGCTTTCCTGAAATGAAGATCACACATACCTGACCGAAGACAACACAAACCAAACTTGACTTAATTAACTACATCAGACCAAGATTTTTGAGCATTTTGGTGAAGAGCAACAACAATACTCATAAATTAATGACATTTGGGCAGCTATCCTGTCCCTACCCCTCACCTCAACTCCTGGCTACAGCATCCATTCCCTCTCTGCCTGTGCTTGAGCTGGTGCCTGCACAAATGGCAGCAAACCATTTCAGCAAACTGACTGACAAAAACTGATCTCTCTTTTGGGGACTTAATTCAGGATGAACTCATCTCACTGCCAGATTAAAAAAAAAAAGTGGGTGTAAACAAAAGGCCAAGTAAGGCCAGCCCAACAAAAACTTTTAAGTTCTATGCTCCTATATGCCCACAAGAACAGCTCCTTAGAAAAGTGAACTATCTCAAAAATATCTGTGAAACTTGCTTTGAACAGACTCAAGTTTATGCAAGCAACAATACTTAGATTACCATCATATTTAGGTTTCCTGTGTGATCATCCAAAATATTAGGAATGCAAACTATCTGCAGTTATTAAAGTTGAAAATGCCTTTAGTATCTCTTCTGCTCCTGGTGTCTGTCTGATAGGTCAGGAAACATTCTCCGTCCTTTTTCTGAATTATTTTGGAGGCAGCTACAATTTCAGTTCTACAGAAGTCCTAGGAAGTTGTATGTTAGTAGAATGTTTCCTTCACTGTTATTACAACTTCAAATGTATGAAATGTGGATCTCCTTTTAAAATGTGAAGTTTTAAAAGACTAGGCAAAACAGGGCAGCATACTGCCAAGAGGATAAACTGTTTTGCTTTAAAAATTGTGGATGTTGAACAGGAATAAACACAACTAGCCTCTTTCGACCATCTAAAAAACCCCTAGTTTTTACTGAGCCGGCAGTTTTTAGCAAGTAGCACTGAACATCAGGAAAAATAGTTTGTAAAGCCCGCAGGGCTGCTATGCCACCGTGCCACTGCTGGCAGGCCACTGTGCCACACAACTCCTTGGTGCTCTGCGTTTTAGTCTCAACTTTTAATGAACTACGCCATTACAAGCGGCTTCCAGAGTGTTTATCCCAAGATGTAGTGGCATCTCTTTGAAGACATTACAGCCCATTAGCAGGCTGGCCGGTCAATGGCAGGTGGAACCGGGCACGGCGACCTGCGCCCCATCACCCTGCCAGGCCACACCAAAGGCGGCTAGGACGCCTCCCCGACAGCCAATTTCACGTTCAGTTTCCGAATTCTTCCTCCCAGCCCGCGGGGTCCCACAGTGCTCCGGCGGGGACCCGCGGCACCGCACTCCCTCCCGGCGGCACCCTTGGCTGCCGGGACAGCGCGGGGTCGGGCCGGCCCGCCGGGCAGCGCCGCCGGCTCGCTGGCCCTGTTTACCCACACGGCCGCCGAGGACCCGGCCAGGCCTCACGGGGAGGGGACGGGGCGCAGCCGGGTCCCTCTCCTGGGGACACACGACACGCTACCGACACGCTACCGACCCGGCGCGGCCCGGGACGGGTGACACCGTGCGGCCCTCCGCCCCCGCGCCCGCAGCGGCCACTCACGAGGCGTGCGCGGCTGCGCAGGGACTCGACTGGCGCTGCCGCTGCTTGCTGGAGGCCAGGTACGCGCGCGGGCGTGCGCGGCGGAGGCAGGGGGGCCGGCGCAAGCCACTTGAGCGAGCGGGAACAGCCTAGTGTCAATCGCCGCGCGCGGCACGGGCACCGGAGGGGCCGCAGGAGGGACACTCCGCACGGCCCACACACGCGAATGCGGCAACCAAACGAGCGCACCCGCAGCGCGCCTATATGCGCTGCGACGGAAGCGCCGACCGCCCCCCACCCACCCATCCATGCCCCGGCCCCGGAGCCTGCCGCGGCGGGGACCGCGTCAGCGACGCGCACGCCCGCGCCCGAGCGGCGGAGCGGGCGGGGCATAGAAGGGGCGGGGGAAACAAGGGAGAGCGGCGGAGCGGGCGGCAGATTGGTACAGAGTCGGAGAGGGAAAGGCCGCGAGGCGGCGCGGGCCGATGATGTAATGGATTTTTGTGCGCCGCCCCGGCGCGAGGCGACGCGGCGTAGCGGCAAGGGGGCAGACAGCAGCCGCGCCTTACCTGCGGGCTCGCGAGGGCCGCGCGGGGCCTCCAGAGCCACGAACCGCGTGCCCGGGCAACAGGAGGGCCACGGGTGAGAACGGGGCACCGGCACCGACCTGCCCGGTAACCCGCAAGATTTCTGATCACGCGCTACCTCCTCAGCCGCTCCCGGGGGACTTCCGCGGGTGCCAGGGGACCCGGCCGAGCGTAGTGGCCGGGCTCCGCGCGCCGCATCGAGGGTTAGCGCGGCCCGGGGAGCTGGAAGGAGCCGCTCCCGCCTCGGCAGGCGCCCGCAGCGCCCCCGGGTTTTGGCACGTGACTCGGTTTTGCAGTTCGTTCCCCTGCTGCACGCAGCCCAGCCATCGGAAGGACGGCGCACTTCCGAGCCGGGGCAGGAGGGCGGTGATCCCGGGTGTCCCGGTAGTGGTCACCAGTGCGGTTCGCCCTTGTGCGGGAACAGGCATTAACCGAAACCGGCAGGCTTTCGCTGCTGATGTCGTCGAGCTCTCGCAGCGGAATTCTTGTGGTGTTGGTGGCTCTGTTGCTCTGCTCTTGGGGAACTACAAGCCATAAAGCGTGGTTGTGTGATTAAGCCCTTTTTTTTTTTTTTTTTTTTTTTTTTTTTTTCGCAGATAGAGTAAAAAATTACACTCGTGCTCTGCTTTCTTCTCTTTAGGCTGAAAAAAAATAAAACAGTTGAAGGCCATCTTTATGAAACCTCTTGTCAAGAGTAACTTTGATGTACGGTCTATAAAGCCCCCATATGCAGCAAGCTACCGTAGACATAGCCAAAGAATCGTGAAGTTTGGGCTGGTAACTTGGATGAAGAGATGAAGAAATCGTCAAGTTCTACGGAAGTATAACTAGTAGATATGGTAAGGGGTGCTTGATATCTGTCTCGCAGATTACTGCAAAATGTGACTTCAGCTTGAGCTCAGATATAACGTGCTCATCCTTTTAAATTGAAAACATTAGAGTCTTAGTGTGGAATAACGCTGCATGAACATTTGATTCCTAACCTTTTTATCTTTTTTTTTAAAAGTATGTTATACACATAATCTTCAGCTATGAAAACTAGTTTCGATCTGTTTGATTGTCCGGTTCAAGTCTATTATGCTCTTGAGGACACGGAATTTCAGGATTGGTGCAAGGCCTAATTGGAGAATTCAGAAGCAACGCAAGACTATCAGTCCCAACTCTTACGCTGCAATGTCGACTTGCTTAAAAATAATCAGCTCGCGACTGACGTTCATGAATGAGCAAGGGGTAATTACCCTCAGGAACCTTCAACTGGCAATTTAATTTTAAATTAAACTTCTAAACGTAAGGTATTCCATTTCTGGTGCTTCCTAAGTGTATATTGTTTGACTTACTGAGAATATATAAATTATTGTAGCAACTTTGTATATTGGTATAATACTGAGTACCATTTAAATACTATGTAAAAGGAAAGTTGTCAGCCAAAACAGGCTTTTGCTCCTCATCTGTGCAGTCTGTCTTTACTGTTGGTAATTTGGTCAAAAATGCTAAGTAGTTTAAAAAAAAAAAAATTGGGTAAGGCATTTTAATACTTAGTGCAAGAGTTAGCTCTGCTGTTTTTATGCTTAGCATTCTCTTAGCTACTTCCTTAACTTTGTTTAAACTTACTGTTGTTTTAGAAATCCACATATTGTTTCATTACATGAAAATCCCAACACTTGAAGAAAAAAATATGAGCTACTGGAAGTGACTGAAAAGTTGGTCTATGTTATTCTGAATTATTTGTCTATAAGGCCGGTTAAAAAGCAAGCGGACTTTACTATATTGCTTAATACAGTGAACTTTATTTCAAAATTGTAGATTTTATCAGTGATAAAAATTTTAAACGTAAACCTCACTTTTCAGGGAATCAAAGACTTGTTGGGCTTTAACTATATCTTAGTGCGTGGTCGACAAAGTTACAAGTATCTGATTTTGGTTTTATGAGGATAAACGTAATTGGTCTTATAGACTTTATATGTTGATTATCTATTGAATTGAGTATCAGGAAAACCACTTTTCACATCTTAAGTGTGTTCAAGCCTTGGGGTTTTGCACTCTGTGTACAAGTAGCAACTGGACAACTTATATTACATGAAGTTAAGTTCAAGCTACAAAGGAGTTTGGAGAAACAGGCCTTATTTTTCTGCAGATGAAAAGAATTGTTTTTCAAAAGTAGTGGGGTCTTAAGAGGAAAACTGCTTTCCTCTCTTGATCTCTGTGCTCTTTTAAACAAGCAGTGATGTGGAATTATCCCAAATCAGTTTGATCTGAGTGCAAGGACATGCTCTTATTTGTCGGGTTGGAATTGTCTTGCTCTGAAGGAAAAGTAACCAGATTAATGTTTGTATCTCTGAATTTACCTGCATGGCCATATGAATGTTGGATGAAGCAAACTCATTTTTATATTACAATCCTACTAATACGGGAGAAAGAGGAGGGGAACTAGTAACTTACTAAACTGTGATCGTGAAGAAGGGCCTGTGCTCACTTAATTGTTCTGAGCTTCAAAGGTCTGCTTTAACCAACTGAAACCAAAAAAGTAGTTTCCATTATTTCCATTTATTGTGTCCCCCCAGATGCTGCAGGGATAAGATAGCTAGTAAGGCAAGAATACAGGTAATCACCAAATACCTTGTTATAGTTAAATTTGGGATTAGGAAAAATAAAACTTGGTAAGATTTAATGAGGAAAATTAAATTTCTTTTGTGGCTCGGACGAATTACCTTAACTGTCTGTTTCTTTAAACATCCTTTTGGGAAGGGCACTGTGCCCAAGGTTCTTCTCCCTAAAGCAAACAGCTGTTTGGTTTTTTCCAGAAGGTAATTTTTCCTGTGTGTGTGGTTCCAGCCAGGTTTGTTTTAGTGTGCTTTTAAAGCGCCTAAATATTCTCTAGTCATTACTATGCACCTGATTAGTACAGGCAGCAAGCAGAATGAAAACCCTCCTTTTTTAAATGGTGCATTGTTTTGGATGGGTCTCTAATGTTTTTGGAGTTAGAACAAGTGTGGAGAAGCTGGTGCCTCAGAGCTGCAGCGTGTGGAGAGGCGGAAAAAGATGTAACGCATTCTGAGGATGCATCTTATGTTTTAAAGAAGATGATTTCTGCTAGGGAAGAAGAATACAGGGCTATGAGAATCTAAATAGTCAAGTTTGATGTATTCTGTGTTGTCTAGTTTTTGTGTTTTGTTCGATTTTTTAAAAGTAAAGTTAAAGCTGTATGCTGAAGAGCATTTTGGAGTAGTATTGTGGACAGTAAATGAAATTCATTCTCGTAATGTGATCACGCTTGCTCTTCTGCTTTTTTTTTTTTTTTTTCTTCACTTAAACCCATTCCGTATTTTTGTAAACAAGATACAGATTAAACTTTAGGGAGAAAACCTCAAAGTGTGAATTTCAACATGAAATCCGTAAAGATATTGCAAACAAACCCCGAAGTTATGTTAAAGAATAACAAGAGGTAGAGTGGCATCCAACAATCCTTAGAGTACTTTTATTCATCTCTAAATTTCGGTCCAAAATAGGCTTTTCAAGTTGAAACAGGGGTTCAGACGGAGTACAGTAGGATACCTGAATTTAAGGATTGACTAGTGGCGTAAGTACTCATTTCTATTGTATTGAGAAACGATTTTTCGACGAATCCAGCTAAATATGCATAAGCTTAATCAAAAAACTTGAGAAATATCCACAGCCCTCATCAGTACTGAGATCTGGAGTGTCATCGTTCTGTAACGTAATGCGTTTCGTGCTTCAACTGTTACATTTATTTGTCACATCAAGTGCTTCTACTGCTGTTTACTAAGGTTCTGTAGATGCATTTCTTTGCTTCAAGTGTGACTGACTGGTTATAGGTAATGGAAGAGGGAAGGACCTAATTTATAGAATTATCACACACATGGGGTGCGGGCATGGGAAAGATAATAACGTTATAAAACACTTCAAACATAACCCAACTGCTGTAGCCCCTCCAAACGCGAGTACTCACAACGTCAAATTGCTCATGCTCTGTGCTAGAGAAATCTGTGGAATGAATAGAAAATCAGTCCACACACCGGAGGCTTGTGAGTGGCATTTCTTTCCTCCTATATCCACGTATCTTGTATGTCTGCTAGTATCTCTATCACACGTGCCTGCTGCCATCTGGTATCATTTGTTTAAAAAGCACGAAGAAGAAGGAATTGGACACAGTACTTGCAGAATGTCAGACACACGCGACCGCATGTTGTGTGAAGGATCTGAACGGCTTCTTTCATAGGTACGGCATGTTAAATTTTTGTGTTAGCATCGATGGACACCACAATCTAGAGCTTGGATTTCTCACTGCTGA
>CM031860.1:36942683-37012150 GCA_018697195.1 Certhia americana
AACAAGTATGTTTAACAAAGTATCCCTTCCTTTGATCTAAGAGTTTGCAGATCTGAGTACTACATGAGCCACCCTACTTGCTACATGGGTTGAAATCTACTTGCCTTAGTCTGTGGATAACTGATAAAGCCTCCACTTACCTTACGTAGATATATTTGATACACATGGTCTATAAATTAACCAACTATAAAATGCAGAAACGAGCCCACCCTTTTGTGCAGGCTTTTCAATCCTTACAATAACTAAGAATGAAACACAAACAAATGCATAGAAGGCTCCTGTTGTTCTTCTACAGAAGAGCAGTCATCATTTACTTACGACTTTTTTTTTTTTATTATTTGATTTCAGTGTGTTCCTTCAACCCCACAGGTCTACAACCTCTGCCATCCAGCTGGATTTATTCAGTTTTCCTAAACTTTCTTCAGGCCTGCACACACCACCTGGAGCTGAGGGAGAACAGTTTAGTCATCTGAATCTTCTTCCCTCCTTTTTACCTTTCTCTTGTTCCCCCCTGCCATATCGCTGTTTGGATACCACTTTCAAGGCTTTTTTTTTAAATCACTGATCATTGCAAAAATATTATATGTATCAACTCCACATTGAAAATGTGATGGTTGGGCCTCATACATTTACAGTTCTACTACAATAGTAGCTACAGTCTCCAAATGCACTGGAGATTCAGTGTACAAGTACTGGGAATCCATAAGGAAAAGTACCCTCAATATTTACTATCCCTCATTTTCATTTATTGAGGATTTCCTGAATAACTGTTTAAGTATGATAAAATGCACACGAGTTCTAACTGATGTGCTGGGCTTCAACCGTACTTCAAAAGTAAAAGGGTGTGGCCCGAGACACATCTCAGCTGTCAACCACCCTGCCCGACCCTCCTATGAAGAATTGAATGGACACTACCTCACTTCAGTGCCACCATAACTTTCAAATTAACAATAAATACGATTCTTTTTTAACACTGTTTCCAGAACTGCTGAAATGACATATTAAATTCCTTAAATTAGCAAGACAAGCCGCATGAGACCTGCACGGTTCAAAGAGCCCCAATTTCTGATTCAAACCCTTTCCAGCAAAGCAGGGACCATGTCCTACCAATGAATCCATCGAGTTTGTTGAAGCAATCAGCAATCAAGAACATTTGTATTTTTCAAACAAAGTACAGCCCTTGAAGTAAATCACAAACTTGGCAGGACACATCATTAAGCCTCATGGGTTGGTACACACCATCCTATCCGAACTTCTGTGCATTAGCTGTGTCTGTTTCGACTGCTATCTCCACTCACCATTCGCTTTTGTAAGTTATTTCTTAACCTACTAATTTCAAGACACTTGGTGACTGGCAGCAGACGTTAGACACGTAATGTTAGAACACCATGCTCTGAAGAACTCCAGTAATTCGATAATGATCCAAGGTCAGATTTCATTTGTCATTAATTTCAATTGTTTTATATTCACATTGACCATGTAATACTATTGGCACACATTTGTCATCGTATGTCAACATTCATAGTCAAACCTTCACTTCTTAAGCCGACACTCTCTGTGAGCAACCCCTTGTCCATAGTTCTTGTTCGTTTTGCAAAACCAATGTATTCACAGCCTTGCCTGTAAGAACTGACACCTTCTCTGCTATCCATTAAATAAAAACGGCAATAACAACTGGCCTGAAAGGGTAACTATAATGGCCAATAAATTTTTTCAAAAATGATTTAGTTTGCTCTGCAATACTGACCGCCCAATTTGATTTGATTCCGGGCTATTTTAAAAACTTACAATATTCTCTTCGCTCAATTCCCAAAATGATCCTTCTCTGCCTTTTAAACATATCACTAAAAAGCCAAAGCAGAAACTGAGGTTTTGTTGGTGTTTTCAATTCCAAGTCAGAAGATCTAGATTCTTTCTACCTCCTCCTCTCCCCCCAGCCCGGCCAGCTGCTCTGTCACTTCTGACATAAACTTAGTAACTGCAACTTCTCGTGGCAGCTGGAGGAAATGTGACACTCACGCAGTGCTTCCTGGTGTGTGCAGGCCACCAAGATGAGCACCTTATCTGACCTTCCACATGCTTCAAGTAATGCTTTAATGCACTAGCCAAAACCTGGATATAACCTTTTAAAGCCAAAATAGTTTTTTAAAAACATTCCCTTGGAACATGACTTAGACATTTTTTCATTCACCAAGCTCCCACACGTTCCCACGAGGCACGTTGATTTCATCTCTTGTCCGGAATAGGAATGTGCATTCCTCTCACTCCATAGTGGTCACCTGCCTGCAGGCACCAATATCGAGGTCACATCACATAGCCTTACCCTCTGGACCGCGCCAAAGAGCAAACCACCACTCATACCATCTATCCCAAGGGGTTTTAAAGTAATATCTGTGCCCGGAGGCATTGTAGAAGTGGCTTATTTTATTCCACCCCATCAGCTATAAATGAAAGTTCAGGCATACTAACTCACAGAGGACATCTATAGCAGTGAGATGAACTCAGAGTTTTAAATATTTCAACCTTGACCATTTTACATCCCATTCAACATAAGCTAAAAACTCCTTGTTTTCCTCTACGCTTTCACAATCCTCTTTTCATTTTAACCCTACCTCAGGTTACCAAGTATACCTTCAAGTGCTAATGTCCATATTATCTCATACAATAATAAGTTATTAACATTAATCCAGAATCCTCTGCAACCATGTATTCTATTTCTCAGCTTGCATTTCTGTTTTCTCCCATGTGCCTTGGTTTTACTCTTAATTTGACATACATAATAAAAAAAAATTACATGTAAGATTTGCCTATTATCCTATTTTGTCCTTCCAACTGTGTTTCCCCCTCATCTCAATTTTAGCCCTTTTGTGATTTTGTATAGTTTGGAAGAAACTTGATACAACTATAGAATCACAGGCTAATGATATACCCAGTTCAAAACCAAAACCACACAAACCAAACCAAAACCCTCCAACAAACCAACCATCCTCTGAAATCCACATGTTGCAGTGGTTCACTAAAAAAATAGTAAGACCGTTCCAATAGTCTATGGCCTAAATACTCATAAACCCAGGGAAAGGTCACAAAACTGTTTAATGGGCACAAAAGAATAAACAAAGACACAATTTCGAGAAATGTTTCACAGGCCTCCCTTTCACCGCTAAGGTGTCTTTTATAACCAATCTCATTCTCTTTAGGAACCTGCTTAGTTATTTGCTGTTCCGCTACCTTCCTCAACCTGATAAACATGTGGTGAAATTGCATATTTGGTCCATGAAGTCTCCGTTTTACCAACACACCAAAGAAATTCTATTCATAACCCATTCAATATAAGTTCCATCTTATCTGGAAGAGCTATTCTCAGCTATTTTGCTGCTCATTTAAATCCAAACAAAAGTTAAAATTGCTTTAGCTGTGTGCATGCATTAAATTTTACCCTGGAAAGGACAAATTGGTCACATCTATATCATGATAATGACATAAAACTTGATCAGGTGGGCATGGTTAGGCCCCACATGGTTTCATATTTCTAACTTTTCAGCAGTAATGGGATCATTTTTAATTTTCAGTAACCTTTTTATAAGTAGCATTATTTTGAAGTTTCTGTAGCGAGCTTTGCAAGAAACCTCGGAGATTGAGTCAGAAGAAACTTCAGAGACCACCATTCCAAGCAAACTGCCAAACCATGGTCAGCTAGGGAAGGCGCTCAGAAGGACCACAGTTTTTAAAAAGTAGCATTTGTAAACTGCACGCCTTGCTGTTTTAAGTGCTAAAGCCACTCTCACAAAGCAGGCCTTTCTGGGTTTAAATGGAGCGTTTCACACAGAAATTTAGCCTGCGCCTCCTCTCTCCCTGTACTGCATCACTCCTAACCCTCTGGTTCTCTCTAATTTATTTTCATCTCTTAATACAGGCGAATTCTCCACGTGCTGTGGTTCTCATTCCCACACTTCCGCAATGTCCGAGCTGGTCAGAGTTACTACTCAAACAGCATTTCTTTCACTCCATGCCCCAGAATTATGGTGTAGCAGCAACCGACTTACAGGCCCCAAAAAGGGGAGCGCGGCCCGCCGGCGCGGTCCCGGTTCCGGGCCCACTTCCTTAACCGGAAATACAGCCGCCTTTGAGCTTTTCCTCCTTTAACTCCTGATCTTGAGCAAGACGCTTGCATCTTCTTTTGAATGTCTGTAGTTTTTTCAGGATTAATTCTAATAAAAAAAAACAAACAAAAGAGCAAAAAAACCCTTAGCCGCGCAGGGGGCCCCCCCGACGGCGGCGCGGCCCCTGCCCGCCCCCCGGGGGGGCGCACGCACCACAACCGCGCAGTACCCCGCGGGGGGGGGGGGGGGGGGGCGGGGGGCCGGGGGGGGGCGGCGGGGGGGGCCGTGCGGGGGGCAAACCGCGCGCTATAACCCCACCGAGCGCCCGCGCGCGCCCTGCGCGCGACGGGCAGCCGCCGCCGCCCCCCCCTCCCTGCCCGCCCCGTAGCCGCCGCCGGCGGGACCGCGTCAGCGCGCGCGCCCCGCGCCCAGCGGCGGGAGGGCGGGGGGCGGGGGAGGGAAGCGGCCGAGCGGATGCGGCATTGGTCAGAGCGGGAGGGGAAAGGCCGCGGCGCGCGGCGATGATGTACTGGCTTTGGGGGCGCGCGGCGGCGTGCGGCGGCGGTGGCGGGGCAGCAGCGCTTTCCTGCGGCTCCGCGGCGCCGCGCGGGCCACTCCAGAATGCCGCCGCGGCCCGGCCCGGACGCCACGGGTGAGCGTGCACCGGGCACCGCCCTGCGGTACCCCCCGCGATTCTTCTGCCGCTCCTCTTCCTCCATCTTCCTCCTTTCAACTCTTATCCGGCCGCTCCCGGGTCTTCCGCGTGGCCAGGGACCCGGCCGAGCGCTGTGCCGGCCTCCGCCGCGCCGCTCGCGTGGTTTAGCGCGGCCCCCGGGAGCCTGGAGGAGCCGCTCCCCCGCCTTCGGCAGGGCCGCCCTCACGCGCCCCCGGGTTGGCGTGACCTCGGTTTTTGCCGGTTCGTTCCCCTGCTGCACCAGCCAGCCATCGGCAGGAAGGCGCCCCGTCCCGACCGCGGGGCAGGAGCGCCGGTGTCCAGTTGTCCCCCTGGTCACCATGCGGTCCGCCCTTTTGCGGGAAACAGGCACTAAACGAAACCGCAGGGCTTTCGCTTGCTGATGGTATCGGAGCTCTCGCAGCCGGAAATCTTTGTGGGTTGGTGGCTCTGGTTGCTCTGCTCTTGTGGAACTACCATCATAAAGCGTTGTTGTGTGCTTAAGCCCTTTTTTTTTTTTTTTTTTTTTTTTTTTTTTTTGCTTCAGATAAGAGTAAAAACTTACACTTTCGTGCTTTGCTTTCTTTCTCTTTTAGGCTGAAAAAATAAACAGTTGAAGGCCTCTTTATGAAACCAATTCTTGGTCAAGAGTAACTTTTGATGTACGGTCTATAAAGCCCCCCACTATGCCAGCAGCTACCGTAGACCATAGCCAAAGAATCTGTGAAGTTTGGGCTTGTAACTTGGATGAAGAGATGAAGAAAATTCGTCAAGTTATACGGAAGTATAACTATGTAGCTATGGTAAGTGGGTGCTTGATATCTGTCTTGCTAATTACTTAAAAAATTATGACTTCAACTGAGCTGAGTAAACATGCTCATCCTTTTAAATTGAAAACATTAGGAAGTCTTAATGTTGAATTAATGCTGCATGAACATTTGGATCCTAATCTTTTATCTTTTTAAAAGTTAATTTTATACACAGTACTCTTCAGCTATGAAATAGTTAGATCTGTGTGATTGTCCTGTGTTCAAGTCTTAATTCTGCTCTTGCAGGACACGGAATTTCCAGGAGTAGTTGCAAGGCCTATTGGAGAATTCAGAAGCAACGCAGACTATCAGTACCAACTCTTACGCTGCAATGTCGACTTGCTAAAAATAATTCAGCTCGGACTGACGTTCATGAATGAGCAAGGGGAATACCCTCCAGGAACTTCAACTTGGCAATTTAATTTTAAATTTAACTTAACGTAAGTATTCCATTTCTGTGCTTCTAAGTGTATGTTTTTGACTTACTGAGAATATATAAATATTGTAGCAACTTTGTCTATCTGGTTATAATACTGGAGTACCATAAATACTCATGTAAGGAAAGCTTGTCAGCCAAACATGCTTTTGCTCCTCATTTCTGTGCAGTCTGTCTTACTGTTGGTAATTTGGTCAAAAATGCTAAGTAGTTTAAAAAAAAAAAATTGTGTAAGGCATTTTATACTTAGTGCAAGAGTTAGCTCTGTGTTTTTATGCTTAGCATCTCTTAGCTACTTCCTTAACTTTGTTTAAATCTTACTGGTTGTTTTAGAAATCACATATTGTTTCTTTACATGGAAAATCCCAACACTTGAAGAAAAAAATATGAAGCTACTGAAGTGACTGAAAAAGTGTGTCATATGTTATTCTGAATTATTTTGTCTAAAGCGCCGGTTAAAAAGCAAGCTGACTTTTACTATATTGGCTTAATACAGTGAACTTTATTTCAAAATGTGATTTTTATCAGTGATAAAAATTTTTAACCGTAAACCTCACTTTTTCAGGGGAATCAAATACTTGTCTGGTGCTTTAACTATATCTTTAGCTGGTGGTCGACAAAGTTACAAGTATCTTGATTTTGGTTTTTATGAGGTAAACGTAATTGGTCTTATAGACTTTTATATGTTGATTATCTATTGAATTGAGTATCAGGAAAACACTTTTCACATCTTTAAGTGTGTTCAAGCCTTGGGGTTTTTGGCACTTGTGTTACAAGTTGAGAACTGGACAACTTTATATACATGAGTTAAGTTCACAGCCTACAAAGGAGGTTTGGAGAACAGACCTTTATTTTTTCTGCAGATGAAAAGACTTGTTTTCAAAGTAGTTGGGGTTCTTAAGAGGAAAACTGCTTCTTCCTCTCTTGATCTCTGTGCTCTTTTAAACAAGCAGTGATGTGGATTATCACAAATCAGTTTGATCTGAGCAATGACATGCTCTATTTGGTCTTGTGTGAATTGTCTCTTGAAGGAAAAGTAACCCAGATTTAATGTTTTGGTATCTCTGAATTTACCTGGCCATATGAATGTTGGATGAAAGTTAACTCATTTTTATATACTAATCCTACTAATTACGGGAGAAAGAGGAGTGAATTAGTAACTTAAACTGTGATCTGTGAAGAAGGGCCTGTGCTACACTTAATTTGTTTTCTGAGCTTCAAAGGTCTGCTTAACCAACTGAAACCAAAAGTAGTTTTCCATTATTTTCCATTTATTTGTGCCAGATGCTGCAGGGATAAGATAGCTTAGTAAGGCAAGATACAGGTAATCACCAAATTACCTTGTTACTAGTTAATTTGGGGATTAGAGAAAAATATAAACTTGGTAAGTATTTAATGAGAAATTAATATTTCTTTTTGTGGCTGGACGACTTACTTACTGTCTGTTTCTAAACATCCTTTTGGGAAGTGGCACTGTGCCAAGTGTTCTTCTCCTAAAGCAAACAGCTGTTGGTTTTTCCTAGAAGGTAATTTTTCCTGTGTGTGTGGTTCCAGCCAGGTCTTGTTTTAGTGTGCTTTTAAAGAGCATAAATATTTCTCTAGTCATACTATGCACCTGATTAGTACAGAGCAGCAAGCAGAATGAAACCCTCCTTTTGTTAAATGGTGCATTTGTTTTGGATGGGTTCTTTAATGTGTTTTTGGAGTTAGACAAGTGTTGAGAAGCTGGTGCCTCAGAGCTGCAGCTGTGTGGGAGGGAGGAAAAAAGATGTAACGCATCTTGAGGATGCATCTTTATGTTTTAAAGAATGATGATTTCCTGCTAGGAATAAGGAATACAGGTCTATGACTGAATCTAATAGTCAAGTTTGATGTATTCTGTTGTTGTCTAGGTTTTTTTGTGTTTTGTTTCGATTTTTTTAAATTAAAATTTAAAGCTGTATGCTGAAGAGATTTTGTGGAGTAGTATGTTGTGGACAGTAAAATGAATTTCATTCTCTTAAGTAGATTCACGCTTGCTTTCTTGCTTTTTTTTTTTTTTTTTTTTCTTCACTTAACCATTCCGTATTTTTGTAACTAAGATACAGATTAAACTTTAGGGAGAAAACAAACTCCAAAGTGTGAATTTCAACATGAAATCCGTAAGATATTGCAAAAAAACCCCCGAAGTTTATGTTAAAGGGAATAAACACAGAGGTAGGAGGGGATCAAACAAATCATAGAGTAATTTTTATTTCATCCTCTTAAATTTTAGGTCCAAAATAGGCTTTTAAAGTTGAAACAGGTGGTTTAGAAGGAGTAAGTTAGGATACCTGAATTCTAAGGATTGACTAGATGGAGTAAGTACTCCATTTCCTATTTTATTGAGAAACGATTTTTGATGATCACATGTCTAAACATATGCATAAGCTTAAATCATAAAAAAACTTTTGAGAAATATCCACAGAACTAATTCAGTACTGAGATCTGGAGTGTTTCTCATAGTTCTGTAACGTAATGCGTTAGTGCTTCAACTGTTACATTTAATTTGTCACAATTCAAGTGATTTCTACTGCTGTTTTACCATATAGGTTCTGTAGATGCACTTTCATCTTGTAGGCTTGCAAAGGACTGGTTATAGGTAACTGGAAGAGGAGCAGGAACTAATCTTTTTATGAAGATGGTAAGAATGGAGGTGCTGGGAATGGGGAAATGATAATAAAAGTTATAAAAAACTTCAAAAAATGTTAGGTTTTGGAATTAACCTAGAATAAAGTCAAATTGCTCCTGCTCTGTGCTAGAGAAATCTGTGGAATGAATAGCAAAATAGAAGTTTTACCTCATTGAGGCTTGTAGATTTTGGCAATTTACTTTTCCTCTCTGTTTTTAGAGAAGATATGTATGCTCAGGACTCTATTGAACTGTTGACGACATCTGGTATCCAGTTTAAAAAGCACGAAGAAGAAGGAATTGAGACACAGTACTTTGCAGAACTGCTCATGACATCAGGAGTTGTATTGTGTGAAGGAGTCAAGTGGCTTTCCTTTCATAGGTACGTTCTGCATGTTAAATTTTTGAGGTTTCAGCATCTGATTGGTGTTTGAATTCTAGAGCTTGGATTTCTCATCTGCTGACTTGTAAGTGCTGTGTATGTAGCCCATATCTTGGTTGGTAAGACTGAGGAAATATTTCTGCTGAAATACCTCTAACACCATTTTGTATGGGAAGAATAGAGGGCACAGGGTTTTTTTAAAACTGGCGTTTTTTACTGGTGTTTCTGCAGTAACCAGAAAATCGCGAAAAACACGAAACTGCTAAAGCAGCAGGTGGCGCTGTACTCGTGCAAGTAATAACAGAAACGTTACTAAAAGCAAGCTTTTCCTTGAGGAAATATTCTTTGTTTCATGGGAGAGAATTATTATTAAAGAGGTCTATAAAGCACTCTTAAATTTGTTGTAAATCTCCTGCTAATCTGGGCAGATGAAATTACTCAGCTTGGGAGGAGATCTCTGATAAGCCTTATGCATATATTTTACTGCTTATTTCATCAAAGGAGTCAATCTCTCAAGTAGAAATAGAAATTTGAATGCTAAATCTCTATGAATATCTCATGGTATGAAAGATTTTTGAGTGTTCATAAGATTTAACGCTTAAAAAATGTACACAGTAGTTGTTGTTTAGCCAACTACATCCCAGAATTTTTGCAAGCAGCAGTGTCTTTAAAGGCTTATTGCTGTGTGATGCCCTTGAGTGGATGTCTTAAGTGCTGGCTTCTAAGGAAGTCAGCAAGGTAAGGCAAATGAACAATGCTCTAAGCAAACTAGTCTCAGCTAAAACATGTGTATCTCTCGTGTTGTGAGTGGTATGTAAATGATGAAATCAGAAATAAAAAATCTTTATCCGTGAGTATTAATAGTTACAAAAGACCAAGTCCCATGGAATTAAAGAAGTATTTATGCAGTAAACAAACTCAAAACAAGAATTGTTTTGGCAAGGAATGTATAACAGTAATAGAAGGGTGCATATAATGTTGCAGAAGTCGAGGGTTTGATTTGTTTTGTGGAAAGAAGTGCTAGGCTGAGTTTCTAAAGCAGAAAGTTTTAAAAGAAGACAAAGTTAAAGCAAAGTTAGACAAAGTTAAACAAGTTGAAACAAAGAAGGACCCTCTGAGCACAGTTGTCACTTCCATCTTCCACAACTCACAGCAGGACTCTAAAATAATCTTTCTCTTGCTGTCTTGCTTCTAGATTAGCACCTTCGGGAGGAATAGTGTAACAATAACAGCTTTAAATTGAGTCAAAATAACTACAAAAGCCAAATTAGTGTAAAGTTTTCTTCAGCTTCCTAAACACAGTATTATGGGCTCTTATGTGTGTATTTGGGATTTACACTTGACTGTAGTAATATGACTTGGATGGTTCAAGAGAGGGGGAGGCAGGTTGTGCCTCAGCAGAGGATGCCATGTAGAAGCAGCTTCAGCCTCAAACTGGTGTTTTTCCAATATTGCCAGATGAGTAAGGGCCCAGTATAAGGTATACTTGAGCAATTTGTACAGTAGGGATTCTTTCTAGAGCATAATTGTATTTAGTGTATGTAATTCCTGACCAGTAGGCTGGTCAACATGTAGTGCAAACCACGTGCAATAATGCCATTTTTTACTGGTGCAGCTTATGAAGGGCTTTTGAAAGAGTGGTATTAATATAAGTCCAGTTTCCTCTGTACTAAAATGAGTTTCTGTTGTGGGTTTCACTGAAAGTGTCTTTAGAATACCTCTTAAAACAGTTGTTCAGCAAATATGTGTCAAACATTGATTATTAGAGTGTAAAGCTTTTGTGCTTTTTCAGACCTTGCTGATATTATCTTGATCACAAAACCTTGGAGTAAGTGGGTTAAGTTCTGAGGAAACCAAAATTACTCAAAGCTATAAATGAGCATGGGTCATATAAAATGTGCCACAAAGAATAGTGAACAGCTGTTTCTAAATACATCTTTGATTGTGATTATGGCCTATCAGTGAAAACTTACACAGCAGGACGCTCGGATGAAAATTTGTTCCATTTAGGCTCTCCACATGGCTGTGCTTTGACAACTGATAAAGCTGTGCTTGGTAGTTGCTGACTCTGCTGTTGCCTATTTCCTTCAAATGCTTAAATTACTACTAACTTTTAAAATTTGAGTCCCATAGTAAGTGGGAGAAGGGAATTACTCCTTTTTCAGAGTATGAAGTTATGGTTTGGTTTTTTCATTTCATAGTTTTCATTTCATTTTATAGTCTTTGATTTGCTTGAACTTTATGCAGTTCATTTCTAAGCTCTTTGCTTCTCAAGTAGTTCTCTTTGTGTGTGTTTTATCTCCGCTTCTGATGTAGCTGCCTTGGCATCCTGGCATGCTGGCAAATTGTGGCCCTGCAATTCTGTCAGATATGAGTGAAGAAATACTTTCACTGTCACCAATTCTCGTGTATTGCAGCTTTATAGACAACTTCATCAAATCTTGTGTGTGCGTGTTAAAATGTATTTGTGTCAATAAGAGAGAAGGGCTGGGAAAGCCCTGAATTTGTGATTTTTATCACAGTCAAAAGAGCTGTGAGTGCTTGACAGTTTAGCAAGTTATGAAGCTCAAATGCTGATTTTGTGGGTGGGTATTCAGCTGTCTGCTCTGCTGAAGCTTTGAGTGTCCACTTGTGTGCAACCTTGTTGCAAAAACCCTGGAGGGTTTTTGAAAACAAATCCCCGGATGTTCTTGGGATATCCTGCAAAGTTCCAAGCTAATGTGTTTCAATAATCATTTGTGTCTAACTGATTTTAGTAAAGTTTTATCTGTAGGCTCATTTCTGTTAGTGTTACAAAATGAACTAAAGCTTTCTCAGCTGTTGCAAGTTTTGATTTATTTCAGAGGCTTACTGCTTGAGTATCTGAATTCTTTCTTGATAGTAGGGGAAAGAAACAGAGGCGTGTTTGATCTTTACTCTTGTCTTGTTTCTTAGAGCTATCCATGTTCAGTGAAAAAACAAAACAAATGTCTGTAAGAGTGAGAGTTTGTGTTGTATAGCTCCACAGATCTTGGCTTGCTGTGCTAAGCAATTTCAGGTGATGATATTAGAAATGGTGCACGTTTAAGGCAAGGAAGCCTGTGTGCTTCAGGGTATAAACCAGCTACTAATCACTGTTAGAGGATTAGAAGAAAACTTCTTCAATGAGGAGTTAATTACATAATTGCTCACCATGGACTTTCTTAACCTTCTCTTAGCATTCAGCAGTGGCCACTCAAAATTTGTGTTACTGGATCTATCTTAGTCTTGAATTGGAGTGACAGTTTTTATGTCTGAAAGCTTGGATGTGCTACAATCTCCAAGTGAAAAAATTGTGTATTTCTCAATCAAAATTGCTATTTTTAATAGCCTGCTCCCTCTCAATAGGAGTAGTAAAAGAATGCTGACTTTTCTTGACCTCCATCTTTAGAGAACTAGAAATGTTTGAGAGCATCTATATTTTCTATTGTTTTATTCATATACCTTTTTTTTTTTAAGACAAGTCAAAAAAGCTCATTTTTGTAAAGGAGTAGCACAAGTACATTTTTTTTCACTTTAAAAGTTTTAATATGACTGTTATATTTAAGCCTTGAGGATGATCATGTAAGCAATTCAATGAGTTAATAAACACTAGACTCTAAAGGAGTAAGTCTCCATAATCCTGAACAGTATTTTTGTGTCTTTTTGAACAGCCTTTTTTGCTAATGTGGCTTTTTCTTTTCTTCTTCTATAGAGGGCTTGATGCTGATGTGTGCTTTCCCGCCACTTCCCTCCCCTTTCAAGTTGATCTAATAAATTTAGTCTTCCAAGCTACTGTTTTGCCAAGTTTACTACAGTTTTTACTTTGTTAGAGTCAACTGAAATCCTTCTTTATCTTTGGCTTCTTTGCTCCCTGGCCAGTGGCTGTTACTGTGGAGATTGGATCGTGGCCAGCACAGCTTCAAAGTACCAGATGCAGTGCAGGATTTGTTCAACATGAAATTGCTGCTTAGAGCACTGGAAACCCCCATGGGAGATGTGCAGTAGTCTATAGCTATTGTATATCTTGTATTAATGGACTTGTAACAAATAGTCCATTTACCCTCAGTATGTTCAAGGTTTTACTACCTTCTCTCTAAAAACTCATCGGATAAAGGTGATGGAGATAACCTTATTGTACACAAAAGGTTCAAAAAATATACTTATTTATATTGAGCGTGCAAGCTGAAGCCTTGAGCCTACATCAGAAGTCAGGGCTCTTTGTGGATCCTAAATATCTGCAGGATCAGTGGTATAGTGCTCTTAACTGATTTGTCTTTTATGATAAGATATTGCTTATCTCACTGTTAAAGATCCTGGCCAGTATTTACCAAATTGAAAAATTCTTGGTTTTGAGTATGACCCTTGTGTAGTCAAGAATGAACGCAAAGTCTTAAACAGGAAAATTGGAGTCTGTGGTGGCCACCTGCTCACTTGAATCATCCCTCAGCTTTATGCTAAGGTTCCTTAAATAGCAAAACTGATAAAGCCTTCAGCAGAGGCAGCCCTGCTGTGTGTTTTCATCTTCTTTGTTAGTACAGGCATTTTTTAAGTTGCATGTCAGTAAAATATAGGAACTGATCTGGTTCAATGCAAACTTAATAACATGGAAGAGAAAGTATCACTCCTCCATTTAGTGCATAAGCAGTCCTGCAAGTACAGGGGATGAGAACAGATGAGTTTCATGGTCAGGAAATGAATAATCTGGTTTGTAATTGCTGCCCTCCTAGGAAAAAAACATAACTAGTCATCACTGCTTTTTGTTGTGATGTTCAGTCCTGCTTTAATACCTGACATCTGTCTTTCCTGTAGTTAACCTTCTTATTTCCTCTCTTAACTCTGTGAAAGTACACAGTTTCCCTGTTACTGCCACTCCTCATTCCTACATCCTCTTTATTCAGTTGAGCTGTGGGGAAGGAAGCCTCCCCAAACTCTTCTCTCTTCCATGTACACACTATAATACCACCATTTCTTCTAACAAATAAGCACTGCTCAGTTACCTTGCTGCCTCCTGCAGACTTACATGTGCAACACAAAAATTTTTCCAGCTTACTCTGCCATTGCCTCCAGAAAGAGTAATAGTCTACAAGCTATTAAAGTTTTTAGTTGTCTGTGTGCTGATTTAATTCGAAAAGTTGAAAGACAATTCCTCTTCTTTGTTGCTGAGGGTTAGACTTTCCTCCAGGCATAAACATGCATTGGCTCTGGAAACTCATTAATCTTGGATTTCAAGGACTGTAGAAGTCTCTGTCTGTCTCAGTCTGTAGGGAGAAACTCCAGTCTATGTGAAAGAAAACAGCTTAGGAGTCTTTCTGGTGGCAGTTCTTGTTATCAGATGAAGACCCAGCAGCCCTACCTTACTTTAGGATTTAGAGAAACTCCTGTAGGCAGAGTTTGTGTGTCTTCACTTGGCCTCATTCAGACTAAATTAAAATGTTTTCTCTGGAATCTGCAATGGGGCTGTTTGTATTGAAGTTCAGTTTTTTTTCATGGAAGTTGGTCTTAATTGCATTGAATTTGAGTAGAATATCCTGTCAATGTACAGTCAAGTCTTGATGTTGGAAATGAGAAGGATGCTTCTAAGTCACATGCTTATATTTTTTTGGTATTAATTTGCAGTGGATATGACTTTGGCTATCTAATCAAGATCCTGACAAACTCCAATTTACCTGAGGAAGAGCTGGATTTCTTTGAGATACTGCGATTGTTTTTCCCTGTCATCTATGATGTAAAATATCTCATGAAGAGTTGCAAAAATCTGAAGGTAAGTAATCTGTTAATGGTTTGGGACAAATTTTGCATTTGGAGACAGAGTACTTCATGCTTAAAAATACTTTCTCTATTTTTATTGTCTGCTT
Organism: Certhia americana; assembly: GCA_018697195.1. Taxonomy (NCBI): domain Eukaryota; kingdom Metazoa; phylum Chordata; class Aves; order Passeriformes; family Certhiidae; genus Certhia; species Certhia americana. Next base: position 36,957,588 of record CM031860.1, read on the forward strand.
TTGCTTTGATGGCGCATATTAAGCATTGTTGTCTCAAGCTTTATATATTTAATATTAAAGGCATTGCTAGAAGCAGGCAAGAGTACTGCTTGCCAGTTAAAAATATCAGGTTGAAACTGTATTTACAATGCTTTGTTGATAGATGATCAACCCACATTTGGAATGAATTCTTCATTTCCTTAGCAATAAGAATTGATGGGTCTCAGATACTCTTATTTCTTCATTGTGCAGTCCGCTGAAGGACTGCAGTCGTCTAGGCAGAGGTAATTGCAAGCAGATAATGTGGAAGTGTCTTGGGAAGAGAAATGAAGAATATTTCAGATGGCCCCATAAGCAAAGATAAACAACAACATATGTTCAGGGACAACATGTGACTTTTGTGGAAAAAAGATGAACTAGAAACTAATCTCTCATGTCAGGCCAGCAGGGCTACTAATTGGCTGACTATCAGGCATAACGTTTGGATACCTTATTGGACTGCAGAATGTGTGGGAACTGGAGCTGTGTGTAAAGGGGAAGACAGCAAGTGAAACAAAGATACTAAAGGCACTGTAAAGGAATAGCTTTAGCTGCCAAAGAGCTGTTAAGAGTCTGGACTGCTGCAGTGAGATGCATCACTCATCTGAGGCAATTGACGATTTGTTGCTTTTATGGAAAGTAATTTAACTCTCTAGGATTTCTTAATGAAAACTTGCAGGAAGAAGAGAACACTCAGATTAGTAACATCAAATCCTAACTAAGGAATGGCTTGCCAGTTCATCGTGCTGAACTACTGATCTGTGTGCTGTCTATAGTCTTCTGTTTCTTTCTGAGATGAACTTGTAGAGTGTGTCACTTTGAGTAGTATCCTACCTTTGAGGGAAGTAAATTGTGTGAATCCTTCGTTAATCAAATCAGTGTTGAAAATGTAGATCACCCTTCCAGTTAGTAAGAAGAGTATACTTACCTGTGTTTATATACAGTTGTTACAGGTAAAATCATCTGGGCAAATGGCTATGGACTAGGGACCATCTTAGAACTGCTTCATCTCCACAGAGGCTAGGAGTAAAAATTAAATGCTCCTAAACTTCAGGAGTCTTAAATTAGGGGTGGGATAGAACCCACCCCAAAAAGTCCTCGCTTTCGCACTCCCAGTGAAGCAAAGTAGAGCATCTGGTGCCTATCCGGTGACACACTTTGCAAGAACAGAATGTATATTCCAAATTTAGTGACATAGAAAAGGTGACAAATTGATGTTCCATGTCACCATTCAGAGGTGACATTCCCAGTGGGCTTGGGAAAGAGGGTATTGTAGTTTCTGGCATAATTAAGGCATAGTTGTGTGTAACCTGCATTGTTTAGAGACACTAAGATTTTTTGGGGAGACAAGAAAAATCTTCACAGGTCTTCTTCTAGCAAACCATAAGAACAAGGGTGATTTTTTTTTTTTTCAGAGCTGAATATGTAGGTCAGCTTTCCTGCAGTAAATTTTGATCCACTCTCCTAACCTGCAGACTGATAGTGACAGCAGGGGAAGGGAAATGGACTATCTTACCCTTCCAAATTTACCAGTGATGAAATGATGGTGGACTTGAACTGTACTGAGAGAAGCTGCCTGAAACAAGTTACTAAACAGTGTTGTGACTAAATACATGCATGTGCTGTCTCCTAATGTGTGTCACTTTTGATCTTTATTAAATTGCAGTGAACTGAACAGCTGTGCAGTTGTCTTTTATTGACTTGTATAAGTTATTTTTTGTATGATAGTCACTGATCTGCTGTAGGTCCCCCACTGTCTACCCCCACACACCCAAAAAAGATTCTTGGCATTGGAAAGAGAAATAGGCTTCAGAATTGGAAATGTGTTTGATGCTTTTTTTGTGGAAATAAGTGCTCTGTGAATTTACAGTCTGTTATTATAACTTTATTGGCATGGAGATAGAGATTGACTTACAGTCTAAAAAGCTTTTTACGTAGGCAATTCCAAACCTTTTGATAGTAGTGGCAATCCTAAGTAATGTAGATTGGAAGACCTTGTTGGAAACTTGCTTTTAATTTGGGGTTTTGAACAGAACAATAAGCTCTGTGACTGTGCTGTAAAATGAGAGTTTGAAGAGGATTTGCTGTTGTATGGTTATGTAGATTATTCTGTGGCCTTTTTCTTGGTTGGTTGATACCCTGAAAATTTGGGAAGAATTTGTCCTTCTCCAAGAGTGAAGCATACCTATCTGGAGTGCAAAAGTGTTAGGTGAAAGAGAATTTCAATAGTCTAATAATTTTCTGTTCTGGTTCCATCCAGGACAGGGTGAATTTTTGCAGCAGCCAGGAGGGGGCATGGCTGGGATGTGGAGGATATTCTGTGATTCTTCACATAATTTTCTGGGCATGGGGGAAGGGCTTGCTTCTGGGCCAGGGGAGTGTGGTGGAGGGAGTGATCAGGTTTTATTGTTGTGTGTATTCTGTGGGGTGAGCAGTAACGTTTCTTTTCTTGCACACTCTATCATTAGTATTGTTGCTATTTCCGTTTGTTTTCTTATCTCTGCTGTTTTCCAGTTCTTCAATTTTTTTTTCCGTGTTCTTCACTTTTTGTGCCTTCTGTTGTCCTCTCCAGTTAGTGAGTGGCAGTGTCATTTGGAGTGGTTTTAGTGGAAACACTAACTTGGAGAATACCATTCCTAAGCCATGATAGCCTTACATGGCAACCAGTGTGGGGCATGAAGGGTTGAGATCTGATCAGAGTGGGTGAGAAACAAATTTCATCTGTGCATTTGTCCTGTTAGATTCAGAGCCAGTGGTCACAATATTGCTTGGTTTATTTGTGTGAGCGTGGTACCTCAGGGTGCTCTTTTTCTGATCAGAATTGCTTTGTTGATGTATGTTGTTAGTATGCACTGGAATCATGTTTATGACATGATAACATCAAGGGCAATGAGGATCATTTGGGATGTTCAGTGTATTTAGTGCTGTTCTCCTGCCCTTACCATGGGTGCTATCTCTGGGAGTCCATTGCTAATCATACCTAGTCTGTGGGGAGAATGGGGGGGATTGCTTTCCCCAGCTTTTCACTACGTTTTTCTCCTTCAGGCCTGTTAGAATAGCTTTTGAGAATTTTGAATTCCTTTGGATTTTAAGGATGTTCTCGCTCCTATGTCGGCTACGTCTCCTCAGTGTGGTCTACACCATGTTTAGAGTCAGTATGGCCAACACTGGGTCTAGAATCAGGACAGAGATTTCTAGGAAGGTTAATCAGAGATCTGTCTGAGGGATGATAGTCGTTAGTAGCATAGAATGTGGGATGAAATGCGCCATTTTTTTTTTTAAATTCTCTCCAGAGTATCACTAGAATATCCTCCTCTGAGTGTGTCACTACAGGACTTGATAAAGTGACAGAATATGTGTGAGAAGAATGCTGTGACAACTCCATAAAGAATTAACTTACTGAAGTGTGCTGAGCCCTGGCTACTCTTCGCTGGACACAGTTCAATGCTGGACAGAATCCTTAGGGGGAGAGGAGGAAAAGCAGATCAACAGGTGCTGTGACCACTCATACTGCAGCCAAACTGGAAGAATGACTCATGCCAGTAACAGCCTCATTTAAAGAGAAGAAATCCAGGACCAAATCAGTTTGCATAGCAAGGGATAAAGAGGAAGTAGAGCTCTCACAACAGGAGGAAGAGGCAGGGACAGAGATCATCACCCAATTCCTACCCTTGTGTGAGCTAAGTGAAAAGATTTCAGCCACCAGTCATGAAAGCCCTGGAGGAGCTGGCTGTTCTGATGCTGGAATATCATGGCCCACAATATGAAACCAGATGGTAGTGAAGCCAAGCATCTGGTATCCGTATCCTGATGGGGATTTGGGAAGAGGACAGAAACTCTCAGCCTCTGGAGGAAACTCCTGTCGAGTGTGAGAGAGGGTATTCTCTCATGGATGATCTAGTGGTGTGTCCAAGCATATGTGACACCATGGAGAAAGATGTCCAGTACCTGAGAAAATTAGTTGTGCTGGAGGTGTTCTGTAAGGATTGAAATAGCAAGAAGTCCCCTGTAGATCCAGATAAGGTCCACTGTACATGATCCATGTGGCAGAAGTTTGTGTGGAGCACACTATTGTCATTCACCAACTCATTGGCATTGATTTCCATGAAAGAAGAAGAAAAAAACAGTCCTTCAGGTGGCAGACTCCCATAATATGAAGAGAATCTCTTTTCCTCCTTGCCAACCAACTGTGAAAAGACTGCAGAGTGATTCAGAGGACTCAAGCAAACTGGAGGTACGTCCTATGCCCCACCACTACGGACCAGAGTCTCTGCTATTGAGATACACAGAGGCTCTGTGTATCCTTGGCATAGGTTACCACAGGACCCAAAAGGGCATCGTTGAGCTTTTAGAATAGCTACTGTGGAGACAGAGGAAATTAGACAGCTGAATAATGTGCCTCGTTTCTCAGAGCACCCTTCTGCTTTGGGACTGCTGCGGGTCAGAGAACAACAGGTACCAATCTCTACCACAACAGTGCACTGTCAACAATACTGCACCGACTGGGTACACCATGACCTCCATCCATGAGATGATTTGTGAACTGGAGAGCCAGGGAATGGTCAGCAAGACCCACTCTCCTTTGATAATCCTATATGGCCTATGGACTGTCATGGCCTGAATGAAGTCATGCTGCCACTACGTGCAGCTGCGCTGGATACGTTAGAACTTCAGTATGAATGGAGTCCAAGGCAGCAAAGTGGTACCACCACTGTTATTGCTAATGCATTTTTTTTTCCATTCCTCTGGCAGCAGAGTGCAGGCCAGTTTGCCTTCACCTGGAAGAGCATCCAGTACACCTGGAACTGACTGCCCCAGGAGTGGAAATAAAGCCCCATCATTTGCCATGGACTGATCCATGTAGAAAAGGGTGAGGCTCCAGAAGACTTGCAGTACCTTGCTGACATCATCGAATGGGGGAACACTGCAGAAGGAGGTTTTTGAGAAAGGGGAGAAAATGATCCAGATCATCCTGAAGGCTGATTTTGCAATAAGGAAAAGTCAAGTCAAAGGATCTGCCCAGGATATTGTGTTTTTAGGAAAAAAATGGCAAGATGGATGTTACTAGATTCCAGTTGATGTGGTCAAAAACATAGCAGCTAGATCCCCACCAACCAGCAAGAAAGGAGAACAGGTTTTCCTAGGTGCTGTGGGTTTTTGGAGGATGCATATCTCAGATTACAGTCAAATTTTAAGTCTTCTATATAAAGTGACCCAGGAGAAGACTGATTTAAAGTGGGGTTCTGAACAACAACAAGCTTTTAAACATATTAAATGGGAGATAGTTCATCCGGTAGCCCTTGGGCCAATCTGGTGTTTCATACCAAACAAGGTGTGAAGTATGTGTTCTACACGGCAGCTGGGGAGAGTAGCCTTCCTGGAGCCTCTGTCAGAAGGGACCTGGAGAGACTTGAGGCTGACCTCTGGGTTTTGGAGTCAGAGTACAAAGGATCTGAGGCCTGCTATGCCCCAGTTGAAGAAGAGATCCTGGCATTTATGGAGGGGTTTGAGCTGCCTCAGAAGTGATTGGCACGTAGGCACAGCTCCTTTTGGCATGCCAACTATCAGTGCTGGTCTGGATATTTGAAGGAAAAGTCCCTTCCACACATCATGCCACTGATGTCATGTGGAGTAGGTGGACTGCACTGATTTCAAAAGTAGCCCCGTAGACACCTGGGCCAGAGAGCACGGTATGAAGTGGGTGTATCATATTCCCTAGCATGCATCAGCCTCTGGGAAAATTAGATGATACAATGGACTGTTAGAAACATTGAAAGCAATGGGTAGTGGAACCTTCTGACAGTGGGTTCCACATTAAGCAGAGGCCATCTGCTTAGTTAACACTCGAGGTTCCACCAACTGAGCTGGCCTTGCCCAATCAAAACCTCCACATACATACATATATACAGGATAAATCCCTGTTGTGCATACGAGCAGCATGCTAGGGAAAACAGTTTGGATTAGTTCTGCCTCAAGCAAAGGCAAACCCATCTGTGAGATTGTTTTTACTCAAGGACCTGTGTATGCATTCCCCACTGAGGGATGGGGAGATATGGTGTGTTTTTCAAGGGGAAGTGGTTTTTGTAATGTTGAATTGTATGATATTGGTACTGAATGCCACTGTGTGCCATAACTACTGTGGCAAATGAATATGGACTGGTCCATGTATACCATTCATGAGCTCCTGATGCAGCTTGCAACAGCCTCACAGCACGTCAGCCCTCCTGCCCTGGAAGATATCTAGGATCAATAAAATCCACAGTAATGGACTAAATTAACAGACATCTCAGATAGAAGGCCATTGACTATAGAAATGATACTTGTGCCTCTGTGTGTGAATATATGTGTATATAGTTGGAAGTTACAAGATTTGGACATGACACAGATAGTATAGAATAAGAAATGGATAATGTCCTGCATCCAGCCAGGATAGGGTGAATTTTTGCAGTAGCCAGGATGGGGTAGGACTAGGATATGGAAGTTATTCTGTGACACCTCACATCATTTTTTGGCCATGGGGGAAGGGCACACTTCTGGGTCAGGGTAGTGTGGTAGAGGGAGTGATTTGGTATTGTTAGATGTTTTTTTGCTGCTTAGGACAGACTAAAACTAGCAATTGAAGAACTAGGTTTTCATGTTAGTTTGTAGGTATTATTTGTGAATGTTATTATTAAAGCTTCCATCTTTTTAAACAAAAACCTGGACCCAAATGTTGCAATAATATTCACAGGAATTTTCATAATGTTTAATCTGATTTTCAGTTTGGCCTCCTTTATAGCTCCATGAGTTTTAATTTTGACTGTTATGCTTTTGCCTCTTACTGCTTTGTTTCCTGTACTGGAAACAGGTTAAGAGTGCATGGGAAGGTGAACTCTAGGCATTCTTTATTTAAAATCATTGCCTCTGTGCAACATTTTTGCCTTTCAATGCTATGACAGCACTTAAGATTTTTTTTTTTTTTTAAATCTTTCTAGTTAAGGATGTGCATGTGCTTTAGTCTTGCCAGTAGCTTTATAGCTTAATGAAGCAAAAAAAGTGTCTGTACAATCACATGCTCACAGCGTTAAAAGACTGCCATAACAGTATTATGTGTCTGTCCTTCAGTGTTGTCTATGTAAAACCAAACCAAATTTTGACAGCTTTGTTCTCACATGTAGCAGCTATTCCTGTCTCGAGGAGGACACTAAAATGATGTTTATTTAGTCACTTTGCAGTAAGGAGGATAATTTTTCACATAAGCTTATTGAGAAGAAAATTTCCTTCAAAACTGGAGAAGTTTTACGTTTTAGAGAAGATAGATTTGCAGTTTTGGTGTGTTCTCTACAGCCTTGTAGTCTGTCCTTTTAAAGCATTGTATCAACAGTCACCTTGAAGGAATTGTTAAGTGATGACATCTGGTTACTGGAGAAGCTGGAACATAAGGAGTGCTAGTTTTGTTGGTTGCAGATACTGCTTTATTTAGTCAGAGAATGCAGACAGAGAATATTAATACTGTTTGATATGGAAAGTTTGATTCTCCTGGTATGCATTTATCTAGTATAATGACTGTTTCAGCTACTGTGCTGATATTAAAATATGCCTGAGGTTGTATGGTCTGTGTAACAGATTTTTCCAAATATAGCTGTTCCATGTTTTAATTAGACTTTTTTTCATTATTTAACAAAAATGTTTTGTTTTTCAGGGTGGATTGCAAGAAGTGGCTGAGCAGTTAGAGCTGGAAAGGATAGGACCACAGCATCAGGCAGGATCTGATTCTTTACTCACAGGAATGGCCTTTTTCAAAATGAGAGAAGTAGGTGGACACATGCTTTTATTTCCATGATAGTAATGTGCTGTGGTAGTCACATGGAATTGTTGAATCTGATAAGTCTGGTATTTTAAGGAGGTCTCTGAAGGGCTTCAGGGGTCAATCCTATCTTGACAAAAATGAGGCCACCTGTATTTTTCCCTGAATAAGTGTGAACCAGCCTTACTGATTCCTTGCTTTGCTGCTCTGAGTATTTCTTCCCAATTCCAGCCTAGGCCTGACTTTGGATTTTTTTGTGAAGTTTTGGGTCTGGGTGTTTTTTTTCTCACCTGTTTCATAGGGTGCCATTTTTAGGTGGCTGCTGCAGTGATTTATGAACTGCTGAAGCCAGACTGCTTTCTGGGCAACTGTACTCAAGCCAGTTTGGGTTTTTTTTAGAGCTTTTGCTCAGTGTGATATCCAGCTGGTGTGTAGTGCTGCTTGTGGCAGGCTGAGAGGTGGGAAAGGAGAGTTGATGAACCACTTCTAGCTAAACTTCCAGGCTAGAGGTATACTAAATAATGACTTCCAGGCTGCTTTGGAGAATTTCCATGCATTTCTTTTTCCTTGCCTTTGACTGAAGCTCAGTTTAACTAAGGTTCTAAAGGTCATTTAATTCAAGGTTTACAGCAAGGATTGTCAGGTCTTACAAGCTTCACATTTTGTTGCTACTTGTCTGCATACAACAGGAAATAGAACAGGAAAATATGCATTAGCAGAACAATCAAAAGTTGAACAGGCGTATTCTGGAAAACAGCTGCACTGAACAAATGCCAGTGCATCAGAACATGGCATTCTTCCAGCAATTCATTGTCATTTACCATGTCAAAACAGATGGCCATATCAAACCTCATAGTTTAATCATGTTAAGTACTATATGCTGAAGTGTACCTTCTGGAATCCAGCCTTTTGTATGAAGGAGAAAATGACCACGAGATTGTATCAAATATTAGTGACACAAGAGCTGTATAATAAAGAATGATGGTTTAAACTGGTTTGCTCATCCTAGCACTCTGTTCTGCCTGTGCTGCAACTGTTGCAGTTGTCAAGCAGGTCCTGGGCTACAGGTGCAGTAAAAAAGTTTATGTTTCTGGTTTGATCCAAGTCCAGTGCAGTTTAACAATACCTGCTGTCTGCCTGGTATTGTTAAACTTCCATTCTTGAATTTGAAGCAAAATCCAAAGCAAAGACATATGATAATCATGCTCAAGATACAGCCTTTCAAGTTAGTTTTCTAGAGTAAAGGTTCAAACTCATGGTAGTTTCTTTAATGAGATGCAGTTTGTGTTAGGGAGCAAACTAGCTGGTTTAATTTATTTACTAAAAGTTTTTACCAGAAGTAGAAATCTCTTGAGGGTTTTTTAGTGCAGCACACTTGCTTAAACCAACAGACATAGACTAATAATGAATTTTTTCCCCAGTACTTAGAGATACTCTTTACAAATACAGCATTTCTAATAAGAACATAATAGTAAGCACAGAGAAATACATTTAATGTAGATTTTGAAAGCTTTTCAGCAGATTTCAGTGTTTAAAAATTTATTTCTGAGTGAAGAAACTTCACTTTCCAGTGCTTTTTGAGGCACAGAATTTCGTTACTAATTGCTGTGAAGGACATGCAACTTCTTGCTGTGTCTTGGAGTGCCAGCCAAAAAAAGTTACTGATCCTTTTCTTTCCATCATGAACACTTAAATAATGATATTACAAGAGTAGAGTTGTTATTTTGGGATATTCCTACCTGTTTTATTTCAATAAGAACTGCTAGGGGCTGTAAAACTTTCAACTAAAGTCTCTGATTCCTACAGTACAGAACTTTCCATTCTGACTGTGCTGCTAGAAGCAAAGCTTGAAGGGGGAAGTTTTGAGCTGTATGATATATACAGGCCTCCATCTTTAGATTGTGTATTGCATCCATTCTGTTCCTGCACACTTCTGCCTGTCTTGGATTTCTGATACTGGTGATGACTCAGTGTGAACCACTGGGGTGTCCAGGATTGCTGTGAAGGTTTTAGGGTGAAAAATGTTTATGTACGTGTGTGTCTTCTTATTTTTGCAAGATAAGTTGTGATTTTGTGCTTGAAAACCCAGGTCTGAAAGGCAGAGTATCAGAGTATCATGAACTTTATTTTGTCTTCCACTGAAAGGTTCCATTTGCAATTTAGACTTCTAATGTGTAAATGCAGTCTTGGTACAAAATTTAGCAGTTCCTCATTAAATGAAATCCTCCCCCTCTGTGAGGAGCTGAAAATGTATCTTTCTGCATTTCTCTAATCTCTATAATGGGCTTTGGGCTCTGCCTCCCCACCCCCAAACCTATATAATATAAATCAGGACATCTCTGTTCCAAGACAGAGTATGGGGAAAACTGAGGAGAGGTAAGGGAATGGGCACTGATGATGGATGCTAAGCATATGCCTGTTGCAAGAAGCACCACAGAAATCAGATGGAAAAATATCTTTGTTGCTCTTGCAGATATTTGAGTGATGACTAATAAGACAGAATTGTGAAAACATTGCATTTGGCCATTTAATTGGGAGAGGTGCACAGGAAGAATGATTATATATCTTGACAGATTTAAATAATTGTGTCATATAACACATTGTGATAATGTGTTGATATTAAGTGTCTTATTATGCTAATTATATCATCTTTGCACCTTGGGATTTGATACCTTATTTAAAAAGAAAGTAATTTTAAAGCCTTTCTACAGTTCTGTTGAAAGAGAACCTTTTCTTTTGCAATAATTCATGTCTCTCTTTTTACTTTTTAGATGTTCTTTGAAGATCACATTGACGATGCCAAATACTGTGGCCACTTATACGGTCTTGGTTCGGGGTCATCTTATGTACAAAATGGCACAGGAAACGCTTATGAAGAAGAAGCCAACAAACAGTCATGACATGAAATGAAAGGCCGTCTTTTTGACCTCCACATGCTTGTATATAGGTTTTATCTCTGGTTGAACCCCTTGGACAATTAAGGCTTTTTTCCCCCCGTTTCTCAGCACACTTTCTTTTCTGCCTTTCTATGTAACTAAACTTGACTGTTCCTATCACAGATTTTGATCTTAATATTGATACGTTAAATTTTCTGGGTTACATTTTGGCCTCTTAACAAGCCCATTTGTAAAGAAACACATATAGGATCAGTGTGGCAGAGAGAAGGGGAAAGTTGAATGATAATGAATGTTCTGGTAAACTTGCCTACATAATTCTTCCAGTTTTTTGTCTTTCCCTTCTCTAAATTGGCTCTGATGATAACTAACTTCCCCCTTCATGTCTGTTCTTTCCAGTATGCAGGCGTTTTAGCTATTCAAGATTGTGGACCATCAAATTTGCACTTTAGAGAGCAACTTTGACTCAGATCCTCTATTTTATTTGAAGTTTGTTTTGGTTTTTTCTTTTGCCCTCAGCTAGAAAACAATCATCTGCCAAGTTCAGCAGCTTCAAGCTGTATTTCCTGGTATTTCAGCCCACACAACGGGACTTATTTGCTGCATAATCTCTGTTCAAGCAAAACAAACTACTGAAATCATAGTAATTGCTCTTACTTTACTAGTGTTTGGTCATCTTCCAACACATCCTGCACGTGTCAACTGCTGGTTGGCCTGCTGCTTTAAAACTGCTCTGTGATGGGGGAAAGAGGCTTGAAAAAACAGCTTTACACCCTTCAGGAAAAGAACAGCTATGACTTTAGCCTTTTTACCATTAAGCTGAGAGTTGAAGGATAATGGAAAAGTAGGAGTCTTGTAATGGCACATTTCCCTTGATTAACCTCATGGCTTTTATCCTAGTAATGTACACCTGAGATTTTTTTATGAAGTCATATTTATTATGTACTTGATTTCATGATTTTTGTAAGTCAGTTTAGTTGAAGATAAGCCCCAAAGATCTGAAAAAAATACTATTTAATTGAATTATTGAATTAGAAGGACAATTAAATAATGCCTTTTTGTAGTTGTTACAAAGACAGATGTTACAGATGTTTGTTGTAAGGCAACAAAATATAAATAACTTCCAGCTAATAAAGTTACCTGAGGAGTGTAATGCTAGTTTATTTTTGAGTGTATCTTACAATATATTTTAGATATATTGTTTTCAAGGACTCTAAAGTATGTTCTGAATTCTGCATAGCATGTGTACAGAGCATTTGTGCAGGAAGGATTTTTGGTGTTGAATAGCTAAATACTAGCCTGGAACGATGGGATGTGTGACATTGTGTGTCTGTGTGTGTGCACACGTATGTGTGTTTGATACGGAAATCAATAGCAGAAAAACCTTCACATGTTCATCAATTACTCTGTTCTATCTTGTACTTAAAAGCAAAAAACTCAAACACTTTTTTCTCATTGAATTATGATGATGTAACTGGGCGGTTCTTTTTAAACAAGTAATTTGCATAACAGAGGGTATTTGTTTTTAAAGCTTTTGTAAATAAAGGCCTAAGAAATGTTTTCTTACATAACAACAGACTGGTGGTTTTGTTGCAAAATTTTTCCTGGAGTGTGATTATTTAGTCAGTTCAGCTCTGTTTTTTTAGGCATGATAGTTCTTTTCTACCTGCTGATATGGAGGGATCTAACTTGCTACTCCCTGACTGAGATCACATTCAGAGCAGAATTGTGTTCATGAGTTTCCAGTCATTTAATTCTTACTGTCCTGAGTTGGAAGAGGAGTGCTTGCAGTTTACTTCTGAGGCATCCTAATCCCATTAGTACTTTTATACCATTATGCATTAGATGATGGTGACTTGTTTTAACTTCATTTGTCTTTGGCTCTAAGATAGCGATACTGAAAGCAGGATGAATTCTTACTGTGGCCTCTAGGGAAAGTTAGCATAGACATGGAATGAAGAACCCCTGAAGTTTGATGCATTTGCTTTAAAGTAGTAGCTTTGCCTAAAGCATATGGATACAGCTCTCTGGTTAACTTGAGCAGAATGACTCTGCGAAGGTCTTTAATGGGGTTTTGTTTTGAAGTAGGTGTTTAATCGAGGATCAAAGGAAGTTTTTAGAGTCTTCTGAATGTGTGCCTACAGTAAAAGTTCTAGTGCCGCTGGGGATGTGCTTTTGAAGTGGCTGCTGAGCATCCCATATGCTGGGTTGTGTTTTTCTTTGCTTCCTGTTATAGAATCATAGAATGGTTTGGGTTGAAAAGAACCTTAAAGATAATCTAGTTCCAACCCCCCCTGCTGTGGAGAGGGACACCTTCCACTGGACCAGTATTTGACTTCAAAGAATTGCACTCTTGAATTTTCTTCCAGTAACAAAAGCATTTCTCAAAAGCCACTGGTGAGCATGAAACAGATTAGGCTTTGCTCTGTGAGAGCACTCTTGGTCTGATCTCTGTGATCTGTCTGTTGAGAGTTGATTGCAGCGGGGGAGGCATCTGTGCATCATTCATTTCCTTGGCAAAATTAGATTTAGTTTCCATTAAGGAGTGATTTAAATTGTGAATTGTAGAGATTATGAAAAAAGTAATTTCTTATGTGTAGGACCATTACATGTGAACTTCAGAGCCTGAAATCTGTTTCCAAAGTGGCCAGCTTTAATTGCTTTTGCAAAAATTAACGTGCAGGCGCAGTTCCAGCTGTCTAGACATTCACCTTTTTGTTCAGAGACAAGAACTCTCTAGGCCTCTGCTTTTCCCAATCCATTTAAAATACACTGTTGTTGAGTAGGTTTGTCAGAAGAAATGCAATATCACAACCTGTTATATTTGATCTTTCTATTTTTAATCCATTTGTATTTTTGGCTTCTGGAGTCAGATGAGTGTTCCAGGAACCTTATGTTCTCTGTCACTATTTTTTAAAATATATATAATTTTTATTTTAAGCATTTAGTTTCTTTCCTCATTGAAACTAGGCAAGAAGCATCCTTGAGGTGGAGGAAAAATAGGTCTGGACGCATTCAGAGTATTGAAGGCTTTTTCCCACATGAATTTGCTGATGACCTATAAACTCTGACAGCCAAGAAATTTCTCTTACCTTAATCTGACTGGTTACTCCATGCTCAAGAATGGTTCATTCCCTTACTCTGAAAATCCAAGACAAGTGGCAGGAAGCCTGCGTTGATGAACAAGGTGCTTCTGATTCAACATTAGGACATGTGACATTGAAGTGTGGATGAAGGGGTTGGTTTAAGAAAAGCAAAGTCTATCTGAAGTTGATTCTGGTTTTACAGGGACAGCAGGAGCAGTGTGACACTACTGCTAAAGGGGGACAGGAGACAAACTTATAAAGGACATGGAAAAGTCCAAGCTACTCAATGCCTTCTTTGCTTTTACTCTTAGGACCTGCCTTTAGGGATCCTAGGTCCCTGAGATGTCTAGCAAAGTCTGGAATAAGGAAGACCTCTCCTTGGTGGAGAAAGATCAGATTAGGAATGTAAAACCAAACTGGACATAAAGAAGTTCTGTTTTAAACTCTCAATTGGTTTTTCAACCTTGAATTAACTAGTAACACACTTAAACCAACATGCACTGAAAGAAAACACTTTATACTGAAGCAGTTTTTAGAACTTCTCTGGAAGTTTAATATTCTCATGTCAGTGGATTTAGGGTGGTGTGGGTTCATTGCAGTTTATTAACGGGTAAAATAATGAAGTGAAATTTTAAATCAAACAGACTTCTCAAGATTTTTATTTTACACCATCATATCAGTGATGGCAAAGAAAGCTAAAAGCCTCCAGCAGAATTGGGGTATTTGTCTAACTACTTTAAATTCTTGAGTTTGAACAAAATCTCACAAGAATAAATCCTGATTTTTACATAGAGTAAAATCAGTTATCTCTGTGTACTTTTCTATTCATACTGTGAAGCTATTTTCCTGGTATAGCTGATGTTTAGTGCACCTTGATCCATGGGAGATTATTTTATTTCCCTCTTCCATGGAGGTGCTTCCTTAATGTTTATTTCCCTCTCACACTACCCTCACACAAGTACTGAAATGAGGATGATTTTCCTGCATTATTTTAGCAGTCTTGGGCTGGGAATTAATCTGCCCATTCATGTAAGCTGTGAAGATCTGATTTCTGCAGAGGCTGGGGTTGCCAGCATAGAGGAGATATTTCCTGCCTCTGTTGAAATAGGAGAATTGTCTTGCCCAAGAGTGCTCTTTTCTGTGCTCCTAAGACACTTGCCTCAGTTAACTGTTGGATAATGTGAGGGAGAGCTGGATGGAGAAAGGGGAAGGGAAGCATTTTCCCTTCTCTGAGTAGAAGGTAGAAGTTGGCAGCAGAGGAACTTATTAAGCTGCATTACAGAAAATGTGCTTATCTTTTGTAGGACAGGGAAGCAGAGCTGGGGTTACACTGGCAACACCCTTTTTTTACTTACCATAAAATAGCTGAGCTTGCCAAGCTCCCCGTTTCCTTCATTCTTGTCCCTCTGCATGCTCTGGGGAGTAGCTGTAGTATCTATGATAGTGTTTTATATGAAGCTGCTGATTTTTATTATTGTGTTTATTTGAAATACTGTCCAGTTAAATCTCTTTATGTGATGGAGAAAACTGGAAACAAGTTCCTGTTTTTCAGGCTGTAACAGTGTATGTGTTGTCTATTTTTGCCTTTATAACAGGAGCTCTTTCTAAAGTGAATTAAGAATTATTCTATTTTTAGACTAAAAAAAAAGGAAAGTGACTTCATAAAGTGATGACTGTCAGGAAGTGTTGGGTCTGTTCCAGTTATGCCAATCAGTTAAACTGAGCATGCAGAGGGGGAGAAAGGGGAGATGGCTCATGGCACACTCTTCCAACTGCTGCACTCAAACTGTTGGGACCCTCTGCTTGAGATTACAGTGATCTAGGATGAAGGATGTGAAAAATGCCTCAAATACTTGATTTCAGGGTGACAACTTGGAGAAATGAAGGAATTACCTATCTAGAATCAACATTGGGAGGGAAAATAATAAAAATAACATAGTGACTGTACATTTCACATTGAACACTTTTAATCTGGACTTCTAGGGAAGGGAAGGAAAAGAAAGACAGTTGATAGAAAATTTATAGAAGGAACAATTGAAAAACTGCTGAGGGAATATGGCAAGGCTTTCCTTAGGTTATGTCAGATGTCACTTGCTCAGTGTTTTCATCCCAGAAGGCTGCTGCTTTTCCCATCCTACTACAAGGATAAGCTGATAGATGCAAGTGAAGTAGCAATATTGAGACATCCCACCACCCCCACTGCAGAGCAACACATTCTTTTATTTAAATCTTGTTTTGGATGAGAATGTTTGTGTACGGTTCAATCCCATTATTTTTGGAAGGGTTTTAAAAACAGCATGAGCTTGGACCATATACTGCAGGTTATGAAGTGAAGTGGCAAAAGCTGCTTTCATCTTTATGTAACTGTTCCTGCAGTTTCAGAGGTCCCTGAGCCGACAGTCTCACTCCTCCCTGCACAGGAGGTGGATCCAGCACTTACCTAAGGAAGACTGTTAGGAAAGGGGAAAATCAGGCAGCTCTGAAGAATCTGGCCTGCTAGGGAGTGGAGAACCCTCAGGAAGCAAAGCTGTGGGTGATAATCCTGGTTGTTGCCATCTTTCTTGTACCTTCTCACTTCTATAAAGTATAGGGGATTTGAGGCACCCCCTCCCCTTCCCTCCCTTTTTAGGGGGACAAAATTCCACCTTTTTGACCATCAACAGCACTAAAGGAGAGCAGCTCTGTCTGCTCTGCCAGCCTAAAGGCATGGAGTGTTTCACCCATGAAAGATGACAAAAGAACTGGCTTCTCACCCTCTTTCAGTGTCAGTGCATTGTGAGGTGATCCTTGGAAGAGGGAAATACACCTATAAAAGTCCAAGACTCCTGGTGAAGGGGTGAGGGGAGATGTCCACAGCAACTGTGTTGTTAGTGAAGCCCCAGCAGAGATGATGTTTTGCTGTGCAGGTACACCATCAGTAAAACTGACGGTAGCGTGTCAATGACTACTGCGTCCATGGCATGCTGAACATGAAGCATTTATTTATGTGAGCAATACATTAACAAGTGGCAAAGTTATACACTAAATTTATGTAGAAATAAAGAATTCCGCCCGTCCCTCCATACACCAGTCAACTGAACCAGGGGAAGAACTCTCAGTCCAAATAATGATGAAAAACAGCTACAGCATTCCACACACTGAAACATACTTGTTTCCTTTCTGGAGTGTCCCTCACAAGAGACACTCAAGAACATCTGTATTTCATACTGTGCTATGTGCTCTAGGATGATCCTGCTTGAGCAGGGACCAGAGAAGCCCAGTGGTGGTCCCTTCCAACCTTTGCTACTCTGTGATTTTGTGTTTCATTCAATACTTTCCCAGCCATCGTCTACTAAAAAAAAAATTTCAGTCTTTAATCTAAACTGGACAGTGTTTTTTCTCTCTGGTTAAAGAATTAAAGTGCATAACAGCAGCTGTATCTTAACTGCTCACAAAGATTGTGTTTCATTTTCTTAACAAAAATAATTCTCTGTGAAGACTTTGAGTACTCCATCACCAGTACATCTACTGCTATAGAGTATGCGTGGACTACTTCTGGTGCTGACATTTTGGATTTGTTCTAGCCTACAAATAAAAGAAGTTTTTTACACATGTAGGGAGCTATGGTTCCTATGACTGTTTACGTATATACAAAATAAATTTAACTCTTTTGTCATTTGGGACTCAGGCCCATCTGAGGAGTCTGCAGAACTCATCCAGTTTCCCCTAAAGCTTGAAACGCAGTCATACCTCTAGACAAATATCAGGGATAATATTTTCTTTTTAGCAAAAAAGTAGATTAGTAACTGTACAGTAGGTAAAAAGCACTCCTTAAAAAAAATACAGAAATTACACAAAAGGCTGTAGTAAAGTGCCTAGCAAGAATATAAAGGACAGGAGAATCAGTGTAAGCAGACGAACAACACTGCATCCTTGCTACCCTGACTTCTTCACAAATTCTCCTGCACGCATTGTAGCACTGACAATGGTCAGTATGTCAAAAAGAGAATTTTCACTTGTTATTGAAAGTATTAGAGAATTTAAAGCCAAGAGTACAGTGGTATCATCAGAAACTATGCTTTGGAGCATGATTAGCTCAATTTTGTCCATACTCTACACAGTGAGAACTGCCAGGAACCCTCAAAGCCTGCTGACAGCCCTGCTCTTCATGGAGACACAGCTCATGCCCATCCAGAGAGCAGATGTAGCTATAGCCCCTTGACTCAGATCTGCTCAATGAGCAACCTCTGAGCAACCATCCTCTCTTTCTCTTTTTCCTCCCTTCATCAGTGTCTGTTTCCTATGCCTCCATCAGTTTCCTGTGCAGGGGACAGCCTCTGGCTGCAACAAAACTGCAGATTACTTAGGGCTATTGTGCTTTCCAAGAGTGACTTCTGAGACATGGAGAAGCCAGGCATTTCTTGATCCCTTATCCCTGTCCTTTCTCTACATTGATTCCCCAGCCTTACTGAGAGATCTCAGAGCCTGGGACACAGAGAGACTGACATCTGAATTACAGAGATCCACTTCCATGATGTGTTTTGCTGGGGAAGAAATCTTTTGTCTTTACATAAAAATACAGTGCAAGATAGACTGAATCTAAATTTCAACTTTCTACTCAGTATTTTTAAATGCATGCTCTATGACAAACCACCCTGTGACTAACTGCATAAAAAACAAGACTCTACAGATAAAGAACCTGAAGTGTTAAAAAATATAATTTTCCTCTCCCCCTTATATCCCTTGACAAGTTTGCCTTTAAACAAACACGAATATAAGGTAAGCTGACAGAACAACACTGAATAAAGAGCTGCAAAAAAATCTTTTGGTAACTAGATCTCTGCAGGCATCGTGTAAACTGTATGCTACCTTCATGCTAGTTTAAAAAGGTGTTCTGCATCAAGGGATCCACACTCTGGCACTTCTGGCAATAAACAGATGTTTTCAGGCTGGTAAAATGTTTAGATTAAAAAAAAAAAAACATTTTCCCTCACTAGAGAAAAAAAGCGCCACATTTTGCTACACCAGCTATCACTTAAGTTGCAAAGCCAAGAAAGACAAATTTTGAAGTTACCTGCTGGTACAAGAATTAATGGTAGTAACTTTTGCTTTCAGAATTATATCACTTAGTCCTGCTGCCAGTTTCCTAAACAAATGACTGGCATCTTTACACTGTGAACCAACCTAAGGAAGTCAGTTTTGATAACAGAAGCACTTTCCTGTTTCAACTGAACTCAGTGTAGTCTGAGAGGTTTTCACCTTTCTTTTTTGACTTGTCTTTTTATCTAGCCCCTAGAAAGCATAACTAAGTTCCTCCTAAAGTTGTTTTCAGAATAGAAATTTGCATTTAAATGTAAACACTGATACCATAAATGTAGTGTATACAAAAGGCACAAGACAATTAGATTTGTGTTGTTGAAACTTCCTTGACTTTGAAAGCCAAAAATGTCTCTTTTATTCTGGTCAGTAAACTCTGATCCTAAGAAAGGCTGCTAGCTCCTGAATTGAATGGGATTTCCTATGTGCAGCAGCCTGGCTTTTTGGTATTGAAACCAGAAGTCCATTGTCCTGTAAATGCAAATATCACAAGTTCTAACAGTAAGTCTCCTTGACTGTACATGGTATTCATTAAGTTATGCAGTAAGAAAGGCAGTGTCTTGAAGAAAAAGTGGAAAAAAAAAGAAATCTGAGACAAATATTAACAGGAAATTAGGAGCTTGAAAGACAGCGGCCCTCAGTAACTAACACAGGTTGGTAAAAAGCCCTTTGGATAGAAGTTCAGGGCCAACATTTGCTTCCCAAAGAGGTAAGAGCTCCAAATGGGACAATGAAATCCCATTTCCTAGGATTGTTCTATGAAGCTTCCATCAAAACGCAGCTGGCTGGTTTCATTTACATCTTACCCATCTGAACACAGCCTTTTTATCACATCACTGAGCAGTGGCCCACTGTAGCACTCAATTAACAAAAGGATTTTTTTTCCCTCTCAATAACTTTTCAAACTATTGGTAGTGCAGGTCAGAGGGAAAACAGAGCTTTTACAATAATGTTTTCCAAAAAGTGTTCCCAAAATAGCCAGACTATTATCTGAATAGTCAGACTTCTTATCTTCAAAAATTGCTTATCAAGGGTTCAAAACAATATACAGCCCACCAAGCCACTAAACTATTCCTAATCAACACTGGCTGTTCTCCCAATTCAGAAAGCCAGTAGTGCAAAAATCTGATTTTCAAGTCAACTAAATATAATGATTCGAATTAAATGGTGAATTTTCAAAGCCAAGCCAAGAACATGAACTGATAGCAAGGAGGTCACATTTTTCTTGTGCTGAATATCAAAGTAAAACCAGCCACTGAATTTTTAAAATTGTAAACTCAGACTCTTCTTTTTTTTCCACTTTCGAGTACTCAGTCATCCTTCGCCAGTAATTTTAAGTTGAGACATCTTTTCTACGGTCCAGAAGTAGCATGTTCAGTTTTGTGTTTCAAGCAGTGACATGGAGACAGCTAATCATCTGTCAGTTTGTTTTCTGAGCACATCCATAGAGGAGCAGACAGGAGCAGCTGGCCAACAGGGCTGAGGTTTGGAAGAACGCATCTTCCTTCCAACAACAGCTGGGGCTTAAACTGCAACAGAATGTTAATCACAAAACACTTTATTAGAATCAAAGAATACTTAAAAATGATGGTATTGTAACGAGTCTCATCAGCTTGAAGGGGTGAGTGACTAACAGGAGAATAAAAATCCCACCCTGAAGAGGAACCCGGTAAGATTGTTCACAGACACGTTAATAATCTACTTCAGGACGACAGTGACAAGTACTGACTCCACAGCAAGCAGTTTATCAAGTGACACCAGCTGTTTTTATAGCCCTTCCACATAGCAACAGAATTAAAAAAACAATTCCCCATTACATGAAAGTAAACTCCAGCTGGGACACTGGGTAAGCAGAGCTCTGGGGAAATATGCAGGATTTTGGGATACAGGATCCTTTATTGGGACAGGAATTGGAGCTGGAGCACATTGGCAGGGGCTGTGGGCTGGAGATTGCAGAGCTCAGGAGCCATTGCTGGGCTGGTTTGACTGGAGCAGGGAGCAAAGAGACAGCCAGGAACGGGACAGAGAGGGGAGAGACAAAGAGAGGAGACATGGACTGAGCACAACCGGAACAAACCGCTCAGAACCGGAACAAACCGGTCAGAACTGGTATGAACTGCTCGGAACAGGGCGGAACAGGACGGAACCGCTTCAAACCGGTTAAAACAGGTTAAAACTGGTCAGAACCGGTCAGAACCGGTTCACACCACTCGGAACCGATTCAAACTGGTCAGAACCGGTCAGAACCAGTTTGAACCGGTTTCAACCAGTTGGAACCGGTCGGAACCAGTTTGAACCGGTTTCAACCGGTTGGAACTGGTTTGAACCGGTTCTGACCGGTTTGAACCAGTTTGAACCGGTTTATAGCGGATCAAACCGGTTCCAACTGGTTTATGCCGGTTCCGACTGGTTCCGAAGAGTTCTGACGAGTTCCGACCGGTTTAAACCAGTCCAAACCGGTTCCGACTGGTTTAAACCGGTTCTGACCGGTTTAGACCAATTCAAACCGGTTCCGACTGGTTCAAACCGGTTTAAACCGGTTCAGACCGGTGCAAACCGGTTCAGACCGGTTTCAACCAGTTCCAACCAGTTCTGACTGGTTTAAACCGGTTCAAACCGGTTCTGACCGGTTCAAACTGGTTCCGACCAGTTCTGACTGGTGCAAACTGGTTCTGACCGGCACTGGTACAAACCGGATTAAACCGGTTTAAACTGGTTCCAACCGGTTTAAACCGGTTCAAACCGGTTCAAACCAGTTCCGACCTGTTCAAACCAGTTCCGACTGGTACTGGTACAGACCAGTCTAAACCGGTTCTGACTGGTTTTGACCGGTTCCGACTGGTGCAAACTGGTTCCGACTGGCTCAAACCGGTTTAAACCAGTTTCGACCAGTTCAAACCGGTTCAAACTGGCTCAGACTGGTGCAAACCGGTTCCGACCGGTTCCGACCGGTGCAAACCGGTTCCGACTGGTGCAAACCGGTTCCGACCGGCACTGGTACAAAACGGATTAAACCGGTTTAAACCGATTCCAACCGGTTTAAACCGGTTCAAACCGGTTCCGACCGGTACTGGTACAGACGGATTCAAACCGGTTCCAGCCGGATTAAACCGGGTCAAACCGGTTCCGATCGGTTTAAACCGGTTCAAACCAGTTCCAACCAGTACTGGTACAGACCAGTTTAAACCGGTTTCGACCGGTTCTGACCGGTTCCAACCGGTTGCAATTGGTTCAAACCGGTTCCGACCGGTTTAGACCGGTTCTGACCGGTTCAAACCAGTTCAATCTGATCGGAAGGACTTAAAAGCGGTCGGAACCAGTTCAGACCGGTTGGAACCGGTTGGATTCTGTGGAAAGCAGTTGTTGGCTGTTCAGACCAGTCGGAAGCTTTTCAAAGCGGTCAGCACCAGTTCAAACCGGTTAGTACCGGTTCCAAGCGGTCGATACCAGTTCAAACTGGTCAGCACCGGTTCCGAGCTGTTCCGAGCGTTTCATTTGTTGGTTTTGTTGCAGTGAGTTCAGCTCTATTAAAATCCTTCTCTGCAGCCCCACTAACAGAGCACTCCCATACTGACAATATCCTAACGCAGTTCAACACCAAGGCGCTCAGAGCAGTTTTCCTCTCCGCGCTCTCATTCTCTCAGCACTATGTCACATCCATGTACGCAGCGAGCTCTCTTTTTTGTTCCTTCTCCACACAGTCCCAACTGCCACATGGAAATATCTCGGAACTAAGGTACAACCAATCTGCTGCTTCTGCTCATGCCAGACAATTCCCAGTCCTTATTCCCCTTCTCAAAGTGCCTGAATCCGAGGGAGGCAGAACCAGCTTCCAGGAGCCCCTTTATGTGACTTCAGCCTTCCTCTATGGAACATAACCTCCTCTGAAAATAGTCTCTCTTTTAAAAGCCCTGCTTTAAAATGATGCTTCCAAAAAGAGAAAAAAAAAACCCAAGCAAACAAAGCCCCCCAAACCCAGAGAATGAAGTAATCAGACTGCAAACACAACTCTTTTTTAGACTGGACTAAAAAAAGAAAATAATTTTAAAAAGAGCACAAGATGTTTATCAAGCTCAGCTGATGGGAAAACCCACCCACTTTTAACATCTTTAGAAAAGTCACAGAGCAGGTTTGATATTCAGAGTAATCTGAATGGCAAAATTCTAATAAAATGTACACACTCTTCAAGGAGAGATTAAAGTTTAAAAGCTAATACTTAAATAAATAAAGTGTTAGGACTTTCTAAAGTAGAACTTCAACCTGATAAAACTAGTCCCAATTAATGGTATTTCTGTAACAATCCAAGAGCCTGTTTCTTTAAAGTCTGTCTCCAATATTTTATTCTTGATTAGCAATGACATGTAAGACATTAAACTAACTGAAGACAAGTAATTCAGTCTTTTGCAGAAGCTGTTGTTTTGTTGAAAGAACTGATGGATTAAACAGTGCAGACATGCGACGTTTTACATTTTGAACAAAGGGTTAGAAATGAGAGGTTGAGATTCTATTGAAGTATCATAAACAGAGAAGTGAAAATCACAAACCCCGTCTGAGTTTCCTTCGCTCATCTCTTTAACTCTGTTCATCTGACACCCACATTTTCAACACCTCGAAGCCTTCACATCATCATCGAGTTTGCAGATGTACCTATATCTGGAACTGTGTCTTCATCACTGAACACAAAACCAGAATGTAAAGGCCAAGAGGTTTTGAAATTTCTCTTATGAACCAAAGTGAACTTTTGGGAACTTCTTGGTACGAGCTCTGGGCCCATCTGTTGGTATCTGCACACCTACTAGTTTTATAATCTAAATTTTATATTATATGACAGTGCAATACCATTCCCTAATGGGTGTAGTAACAATCCCTGCAGTTCCCTGATGACTTTCCACGCCTTTCATTTCTTCCAGGAGGGACCACGAGCAAGCTCACAGCCATGACAGCCTGGCCAAGAATCCTATCACACAGAAATCTTTCACCATTCACTCCAGACACTCTTTCAGGATGACTGAAAAGGTGCTTCCAAACAGCAGAGAAGAAATGACCATGCTGCAACAACTCCTCCGTACCGATTAGATGGCATGCAGAAATTCTTCATTCTAATTCAAACTTTTTATACAGTTTTAAATACAAAATAATTTAATTCCCTAAGTTTTAGTGTAGTTAGCTATATTCAAGTACTAGAGTGAATGTGATGATTGTGTTCATTCGCCACAACTCAGGAGAGGTAAAGGTCAACTCCTGTTAGGTACCTAACAGAATTTACTAGAAGTCTGTGTTGCAAGATATTAATGCAAGAAATCAAGAAAATCTCAGCTGTTTTTGCCAACGGGTGATTAAATGCTCAGGAAGTCATATGGACCCCTTTTGTCTCCAGTAGGCAGCATTTTTTCACTAGTAAACAGGATGCAGCTCTGTACCTGACTCAGAGGCAAGACACTAACAGCTCAGATATTACACTAAATCCTTTTAGCTTCATCATTTGATACACTTTTACATGTTTTAGCAGATAAAACTATGATCTTTGCATTCAGTGTTAAGAACCGGCCAAATTTTCAAACTTAGTGTTACAAATATTAGCTTGAATACTCACAATTTCATTATCTTTCTAAAGAAAGGGAATAATAGTAATACTAATTATACTATACTACTACTACTGCTAATAATAATAATAATAATAATAATATCATATTGGACTACTACCCAAAACCCAATGAGTATAAAGATCAAACCAATTTGCAAACATGACACATCAAGAAGTAGGAGGTTTAGTTTTAAACTATGAATTCATGTGCTACTACATGTGGTAAAAAAATTAATTGAAGAAAAGAAAACAGATAGGAAGTGTTTTAGTCATTTTCTTTTGTGAATTCTTCAAATGGTAAGGAATCATTGAATAAAACATTAAATACAGAGAATACTAACATACCTTTCCTTACGTATTCAGATGTTCCTTTCACAGGAAATTAGGTTTCATTTTCCATGGTTAATGCAGGATTGCTCATACCTTAAAAGACAAAAAATAGTATTCCCACAGGAAAAGGTCTCATGTCCATTCCAGCAAATAATACAACCTTGAATTAACAATCATTTTAATGTCATTACTCTATTATCCAGTCTAGTCCTGTCCCGTGTCTATTACAGAGCTTTTCACTAGCTGCAAATAGGTGTCACCTCTTTTAGAAGCAATTTTTTGTCAAAGGTACTATCAGGCCTAGCTTAATAAAAATAATTAGCACCTACTGGTATCAGTGTTCTGATACCCCTTGGTCATTTTCAACTCGAAAAGGCACAGCAGCTTGACACATGGAACTTCCTACAGGCACGTATTGAAAAACAAAACTTCATGAATATTGGTTCATAAATGCAAAGCGTGTGACCATGGTCATTGTTACACTGTATCCTCCAAAACACAAAACGAGTCAGTGCAGCAGAAGCCAAGTCCTTACCAACTTTGCCCTTTTCAGCCTTTGCAGCAGTTTCTGACCAAGATGGTGTATCTGTAAGTAGGTGGCTCTGGGAATCACGTAACGGCTTTGCAGGAAACAGATGGTTCTCACTGTAGTGCCAATAAAAAGAACATTAGTGAACTGCAGTCATTTTTCATCATCTTACCACACATCACAAACAGTTTGTCATGCACAGTATTTTCCTTATCTCACCTTACTTCTTGTCTGATGAATCACTACTTTTTTATCATTACACACATTACACTGTAGTTGTCACAAGTGCAACCCCAATCTAAAAAGCACGGGGATTTTTAATTTGACAGCTATTTTATACTAATACATGTACTTCAGCCTCAAATGCACTCTTACCTATACTCTTCAATACAACAAACTTGACACGATAAATAGTGGAGAGAACATCTCTAAAATCTTTTTCCTAAAGCAAGCTAGAGAATGCTGGGGCAAGATGAAAGGTCAGTAAACAGCTAGCTGAAATGTCAAATATTTCTTTTATGAATAAAAGGTTGTCAGTATGATTCCATTATCATTTCTTAGCCACATATTCACTATACTTATCATGCTTTTCATTACATAAATGTTTCAACAAAGATGCAATATGAATTTATTTAAAGGAGAATATGCATACTTTTCACACTTTAAAGATGTTGTGTCCATTAAGGATAAGAATTAATAAAACATGTTCTATTATCAGCAGAAACAACACTTAATATTCAGCTTCCTGTGCTTTGGCCCAAGTGCCATTAGGGATGATTCCCTTTGTATGAAAGCTTTCTCCAGCCAAGAAAAAGCAGGCATCCCCACAAAGCCATGCAGGGCAATGGATTTGTACCACAGGCAGACTGACTAAACATCTCATATGTATGCATAAAGAATTCTGCTGATACTGATTGTTAGGCAGCTGTGAAAAATTCAGGTCCTAGGATGCCACTGAACTGAGACAAAGCACATCAGGGGGAAACCCCATCCCACCTCATTTCCATAAATTTGAATATAAATCTGAGGATTACCCGATTTACAGCTTAACTGTTAAAATATGACTTGGGTTTATTAAAAGGATACTCTTCATTTGCTTACCACTTTTAAGTATATTATACATCATTCTGTTTATGTGTGCACAGGAAAAAGAAAAAAACCCAACTATTTGAAATGGGTAACAAAAAGCAGATTACTTTTTGGATGCTGAATTAAGTCCACCAGGTGTGGAAGCTTGCTCAGGATCCTGATTAACAAGGCAAGTTGGAAAGGAGCAACCATCCCCTAAACTGAAAAATTCAGAATTAGTGTCATACGTACAAAAAACTCTCAACTTTGAAGAACTCTTTTAATTAAAGTGTTACTATATCTAACTTCAAAAAACTAACCATCCCCCAAACTCTCTGGATCCTGATTACTCAATAATTTAAACAAATGAAGCATTACGGACAGCATACCTTGAAAACACAGGCAGCAACCAGTATTTCTTCTCATCACCAAACACCTGCCTTAGGTTTTTGCTGAAGCCCAGGCTAAAGCCATTCTTGTCTGTTCTGTGACGAAATATGGGAGCTCTGAATACCTCTTAAAAGAAGAAGATTAATTAGATCTCTTTGCAGGTTAGCATGTTGAAGCCTCCCCCCAGTAGTTAGGCAATGGCACTGTGGGTCCCACCACCCAGGAGGAAAGGCTGTACTGCCCAAATGACTGAGAAAGAGAACGAGTGCACTCCTGGAGACCAAAAGCAGCGCTACACAGGCACAGGGTGTGTGGAACAAGCCCAATGCATGAGGAAGGGTGGAAGTCTCTCTCACCCTCCCCCCGTGTTGGAGTTCTTCCACTCCCACATGTCTGTCCCTGATAGGGGAGGCCCTTTAGAAAGTCCTTGTTAAGTTAAAAGGCAAACTGGACTGTTGGTTGTTCTCATTCTCCAGGTTGTTTATTATTCTCTTATCAGCAGTTTCTGCACACCAGGATTTACACCAGCTTGGTGCACAGGAGAAGCCCCAAACGCACAGAATCAAGGTTCTCTTAAAGATAATTCACCCAATTATCACCAAGAACATACAATATTTCTACTTTTCTACCACTAACTAACTAAATCTCTATTCACATGATACTACACTGTGGCAAATTGGGACCAGTCGTTCTGTGTCCCCAACACTGCAGGATATGGAGGAGATGAAGAAGGAGAAAGAACCCTAAAAATGCCAAGGATCCTCCATCTTGTCTTCATCTACTTACCATACTAACAGACCCAAAAATCTAAAATTCTCATCCTGTGATAAATTACATCTTATGCTACTATCTAATTTACCTTCTTGAAAGTTCTGTTTCATCCCAGAGCCCAGGAAGCCCTTTCCATGGATGAAGATTAAAAGTAGTATTTGTCCAAGGGTTTGGATCCCTTAAAACATGCAGAGGAATATTCCCTGCATTCTGGGTTCCAACACTCTCATCAAGGCAAGGAAGAGTGAGGAACTCAGTTTTTAAGGAGACATGATATGTTTGTACGAAGATTTCAGCATGCGTAATGACTACACCACATAGAGTGTTCAAGAAGGTTTATTACAGAAAAAGTAACAGAAGAATCAAAAAAGTTAACCTTAAGTAGTAAGACTAGCTTTAGTGGTCTTTTTAGTAGTAGCTTTTAGTTAATTTTAGCAGTAAGACTAGTTTTTCATACACTGGGGGTATGAAAATTCTGTGTGTTTTTACCACTGCATAGAGAAATGTCTTTGCTCATAGACAGAGATTATTCCCCCTGGCCATCCAACCTAAATTTCTGGAGAAGAGAGCTAAATATAGCTTCAAGTGTTGCAAAGTGCCTGAAGCAGAAAATTCATTCACTTTCCACCAAGTGACTGATAGCCATTTAATTCCCTTAATTGGCTACACATAGCAGGCAAGCTCTGTCCTGATGTCCTGGCAGTACAGCTCCCACAAACCATGTCAGAACCATGCTGAGACTTTCCTTCTGCAGTCAAACCTTAGCTAGGAACTGCTGGAAATGACCAGCAATGTGCATTAATTACAATGGGTTTTAAAGAAGGGGGAAGGGAAAATGGGGGCACCCTTCTAGATGCCCTTATTAAGCTAGGAAAAGATCTCCCAGGATGATTTAAGCACAGTCACACTTAAAACTATCATGGCTTCATTACCAAATTACTGCATTTTTAAGGCTTCACATATTGAACAATTTCCCAAAGTAAAATGGGAAGAGATGCCCAGATCTTTTTGAGTAACTTAATTATGCAGGAAACATGTTATATTACCAGTATGGGATTCCATTTGTTTTGAAAATCTGAAATGTTGAATTAGAAGTGTGATGCCTTATGACTACCTCTAAACAAATTTTTGCATTAAAATTATACTATCAGTTTACAAACAGAACACTGATTTATTTCTGTTCAAATAAGCATCTTTAATAAAACTTTTCTCTACTTATACCTAGATAGAAATTAACACCAGTTAAAAAATTGTTCAAAGTCAATGATTTGTTAGACTGCTGAGGAAATTCAAAAATCCTAGAGGAAATCTTGAAGTAAACAAGCTTTCTTCCATTGATACAGATATCTATTGTCAAAGTTTTCCATTACTCACTGAAATCATCATCAACAAATCCAGAGAGAACTGGGAAAGACAGGTCAATTCATTGGCCTACTTTAAATCAGCTTACGTCAATAGGAAAGCATTTAGAGATTTTGAAATTTTAATGACTGTATTGCAAATTGCCATTATTACAGTCCAGCATGCAGTAGAGAACAAGCACTTAAATCTTCTGGACTTTATTTATTAAGTTTTGTGATCAGACACATGTGCATTCAAGCATTACACGTGCAAGCACGCAGTAGGTCCATCTAACATTTATTAATTTATCTTGATTTTATTTTAATTTCTTTAGTTTAATCCGTTTCTGTTAACAAACTGTGGGTGAAAAGCAGTGATAGGAAGAACACTAAGTTTATAAATAACTTGGCCCTTTTGGACAAGAGAGAAAGGGCCAAAATTTTCAAGGAACAGGACTCAGGAGTCTTCTAACCAAGATCCAAGGGAATTGTGTAGAATTGCCCTCTTCCTCCATTACCCATGCATATAAGATCCATTTATTATTTATTTTTTGCTGTCAAACACAGAAGCATTAAATCTACTTACCTAATGTAGACTTGTTCTTGCTTACAAGCCAACAGTGATACCCAAAGAGAGAAGACAAACTGACAGAAAACATAGCTGCAGCAAAGAATAAAAACATGATGTGGAACTTGGCTTGAGTATCAGGAAGGCCATTCTAAAAATTTAAAAAAAAAAGCAATTAGAATTGGGGAAATAGCTGTTTCATTTGATTATTAATAATCCTCTATTCAGCCAAATCAAATTCAGCATACAGACAAATACAGCACACAACAAGAATATCAATAAATGGATTATACACCTTCTATGTACAGACAGCCATGCAATTAGGTTAAGAGGATCTAGGTTAAAGAAACAGGCCCTTTCTTGGGAAACTATAAATATTGACAGCAAGAATCTGAAATTCAGATCTGAACTTAAAAGTGTCTTTTATAGAGGAATAACTTTAAAAGTGTCTTTAATAGAGGAAAAAAAAATGAAGCCTATGAAAACATATACAGGCTATACCTTGTACATGACACTAGAAGATACTAATTTACAATGTAATGCCTTAGAATCACAGAATGCCTTGGCTTGGAAGAGACCTTAAGGATCATTTAGTTCCCAACACTCTGCCATGGACAGGGGCACCTTCCACTAGACCAGGCTGCTCAGAGCCCCATCCAACCTGGCCTGGAACACTTCCAGGGGTGGGGAATCAATAGCTTCTCTGCGCAACCTGTTCTGGTGCCTCACCACCCTCACAGTAAAGAATTCCTTCCTAATACCTAATCAATATCTGTCCTCTTTTAGCTTAAAGCCATTTCTCCTTGTCCTATCTTTACATCTCCTTGTAAAAATGTCTATCTTTAGCTTTTTTGTGGGTCCCCTTAGATTTCTTGCACAGCAGTAACTTCACACACTTAAAGTTGTGAAGTATGTAGATCAGAGTACTTACTGTCCAAAACTTGATAAAGTACTGCAAATCTGTTGCAGCAATGAAAAGGCAATACAGTAATGAGTAAGCCAAGAAGAGAAGAAAAAATTTGTAATTGGAGAATCCTACACAGTTGTTCACCCTGATAAAAACAAACAAAAACACATACAAATGAAATGTCATGAAAGTTCTCTTTGCTTTTATCCAATTTAAATTAAGCTTATTTACTCTAAAAACATTTATACCAGCATGTAAACCAAGTTTTTCTTCCTATCCCGGCTGCCTCAAGCTACTGGAATGGATTTAGCTTCAATTCTCAAATTAGTGTAGTAAACCAAATCAAAACACCACCACCACAAAAAAGTCCAAAGAACTTTACCAGGTAACACCACTTTCGACAGCTTACTGAAATTAAATTTTCACTTATGGTATGAAATTTTTTCTCAGCACATCTGATGCAAATGTGATTGCAGTTAGCTATTTTTTTTTTTTTTTTTTCAGTTTGCAGGTTAAATATCCATGTTATAACATTAGGCATACTGCATGTCAGCTGGGACAGTAACAAGCCAGGAACTGAAACTTGACTGAATTTTATGAGAATTGAAGCAGTCTCATTTAATCCAGATCCTTCCTCATTAATCATACTATATACTTACAACTTCTCGTACTATAAAACTTCTTACTAAGATTCTCAAACATAAGAGTATTCATAGGAGATTCCTAAAAATATCTATATTTACATAAAATAATGAGAGAAATGCTACTCTGGAATAGAAAACTTTCCATATCAGTGACAACATGACAGGGAATAAGACACTAGAAACATATCTGAATGTTAAAATGAATATAATTTTATCATTTTCACTTATGGGCTTTAAGATCACCTGTCTCCCATTTGTAAAGATTTTTATACATGATAATGAGCAACTAGTACACACTATGATGATGAGGATGCATTTAGTACCATAGTAGCTTCCCATAAGAGAAAACATATTAGGCATTATGAATTTTAGAGTGCTATTAAATACATAATTATATTACAACCACTAAATGAAAAAAAATTGGAGCGTTCCCCATGGGCAGTTTATTGGTAAACTGCTTCCTCTTTTTATTTGGTTGCATTGAGAAGCTAATCAAAGTTATCTTTGCACTAATCTTGACAGAACTCTTCATATGAATTTAGAAAAACCTAACTGATACTGCTGTTAGGAAGATCAGCCAGTTAAGAGAAGACTACATCCATAACGATACTTGTGTATTGATAAATAACTCTCCAAAACCCCCCAAAACCTCCCCAAAAACAAAACAACTTCCAGAAGTGCGGGATGAGTTACCACAACTATTCTCTTCTTTAGGGAGATGGTGATGCTAATGGAAGATGACATGCTAATCAGATAAGGGTAAAATCTTAAAATAGCAAAGAAATTTTCACTGTACATTACTGTTACCCATTCTCAGGATGGGTAGCGAGTTGGGTCAGTTTGTTCTAAGTTTTGTTTAGACTAAACATAACGCCTTGGCTAAACATTAAATTTTGCATGGCAATTTAAGCATGCAGCAATAACTAAGCATTCATATTAACTACAGTTAAGCACTCACAACACATTGCCCTAATTAAAGATATATCTGTAAGCTCATCATTATTCTTATCCAAAAGTAAATATAAGATTCTCCACAGAGAAGTGTTTTTTTTTTCATTAAATATGTCAAAGTAAGCAATTCCATGATAAACTGCAAGCAATTCAGTTTCAATTTTTCTATGATAATCCTACTTTCCTTTCATGATACTTATTTTTGAACTGTTCTTACTTAAGACAGTGTTTGATGTGAGAAAAGAAATATCAAGTGAAATGTTTCTCCCTAAAGATGAAGCTTCTTGAATCAAAGATAGATTTATTTCTACCTGCTGTTTTGCACAATGGCATGTGGTACACATGACAAAATAAACCTGCATAAATTATAATGTTCTCTTCAATTTTGACAAAGCCCCAGACTGCAGAGGTCTTACAGGAAAAGACTAGTTCATCAAAAGATTGAAGAGAAAGTAAACACCAAGGTTTTGCAATTGTACTGTGTGAGCATGTAACGTCAAATCTTAAACCTCAAGATTGGTGGTTAGATTTGAAGTCTAACATTTCTGAGAAAAACTGACAAATGTACCAACTAAATGGCTAAATAATGGTATGTTATTGCAGCCTAACATTCATACAGTCAGAACAGTCCAGAATAACAATTTGGATTACAGCTAACATTTTAAATGCTCCATTTTCAAGTACAAAAAGAATATATGTAATTCCAGACTGAGGGGTTAGCTTACTGAAAATGCCAGGCAAAGAAATAATTTACAAGGTACTGAGGTGATGCAACTCAGTTAACAAAAAGCATCACAGAACCCAGGAGATGCTAACTATTTGGATTACTCAAAAGATAAAGGAGAGATGTTTTGAATTATTCCTAAGGTGCTCCTAAATGCACCTTGTTACCAAGAGTGTTATATACAAACAGCATTTTTGGTGATGCCTCAAACCACTGGATTCCCAGCGGCAGCTCCATCTGTATGTAGTGAGTAGCAGCAGCAGTAGAAATCACCAGTGCATCACTGAAACCTTTCAGAGTAGTTAGTGGGCAGTTAGTGTTGAGTATTTCCGTTTATCACAGCGCCTCCATTAGCGCAGGAGTGACAGCCAAAATAAAGCCTCCCAGAGAGCAGCAGACAGCTGACTTGGGGCTAGGACATGACAGCCTCTCATTACCTCTGCCTTCCAGAAACTTCATCTTACTTCCCATAGGTTATTTTTACCCATCCTCTCTCCAGAAATCCTTCTCCTGGCAGAGTATTAAATGAGAGAGAGCTCTCATTGCTGCTTCCCTGCTCTCCCTAAGCCTCACATGAGTTCTTTCCCCCTTCCTTCCCACCCAACTTGCTCCCACCAAAAAATCACAACATGAAAAGCAAAGCAGAAACTAATGATGTTCAGAGAGGCTAAAACTCATCCATTACACTGAAGTGCACCCTTACTTTTGTTGGCAAGATAAGCCATGTATTTCCCTAAGAACCTTTGAACATGGGTCTTTACAGGAAACTATAAAGCTTGATCAGCACCTCTGCAGTATTTGAGAACTCTTTCATCTCTTCCACATAGTTCTTTTTTTTTTTAGGGTGAGCAAGAACCCTGAACGTCTGCTCATATTAGGGAAAAACACACAATACAGCTTTTTCTGATGCATTTCTATCCCTTAGAGTACAAAAGGAACCCCTCTCCATCAAGAAGCATTACACATCTTTCAATTACCTTCTCTACTTGCATTTTGATTTTTTGCACCCATTGCTTATTAGATTAAAACCAATGAGGAGTGTAAGTACTCTCTCAAACTGGGTATGTTTATGTTGTTAGATTAAGAAGAGTGCAAACATGTATAGTAAGCAAATGCTACTGAGAGGGAAACAGTTTTTCTAGAAGTATCTGCCCAAGTGAAATAACACTTCACTGTCCCTTTACACAAAACATAAGTACTGTTTATGATTTATTATTAGATACAATGGATTTTTATTCAGAAATTGAAGCTTACATGAAGGACATTTTAATGTAAACATCTTAGGACAGAAAACCACAAAAAATCCCAAAGAGACCATAAAGCTTATAATAAGTGTCTATAATACTTAATAATAATAGTCATATTGAGACTTTTCACTGATATTTTTTCAGGAATAGCCTGGTAATTGTTAACTTGAGAGATTTCAACAAGGCAGCTATTAAAATAGCTGAAAATAGGAAACCATCTTTTTAGTACTAAGAAATTTGTTCCGCATTCAATGGTTTTACCTATTTGCTTTGTTGTGGTCTTGTTTGTTGTTGTTGTTGTGTTTTTTTTTAAGAAGCACACTGCTAACACTGAACATCATTAATTTTCACATCAATTTTGCTACAGCAAAAAAACCTACACTGGCAACTGTTTCTTTCAATTGTATCTACCATGTAGATGCAAAATAAGACATGATGCTTAAAATTAAATTACATTATGGCAGATGCTGTAGTCAGGACCAAGAGAAACAGGGGGAGCTCAGCACCCCTTCCTGCCCCAGGGCAGAGCCTCCTCTGTCCTAGAATTTGATATAAGGAAGTGTTAAAACAACTGCTTAGAGCCATCTACCATTCAGTTTCTCTAACAGAGGGGATTCTTCTTTTCTGATCATTTTATATGGTGAAGAACTGCCATGTACCACTTAATCCTCTAAACTTGGACCTTACTAAGCAATTATCTTCAATTATTTCTGTGAGCTACACCTGCCAAACTGACATAAAACTAATTATACATCCTGTCTATCCACTGGTTCCAAGGGCTGCTAAGAAAAGACAGGAGAACAAAACCACTGTGTGGGCTGACACGGCAGCAAAACGAGGGAGGGTGGGAGGCAGAGGGCAGAAAGAACGAAAGAAACCAAAGAAGCCATAAAACTGAAAGTGCTGACTTGGTGTTTCCAGCAAGCCCACTGCAGCTGTCCTGGGAGCTTTGGTGAAAGGAATTAGGCACAGCCTTGCCTTTTCATTTTAAATTTAGGGCAGCACTTCACCCTTCAATGCAACTAAGGCACAGTAATATTCAAACACTATGAAGAAAAGATGCAGTTCTTAAAAGAAGTACTCTCTGATCAGCAGTCTACTTCATCTATACTTGTAAAAACATAAAGAAGTACCTAACTCAAAGGTCCAAGAAGAATGACATTTAAACTGCTTTCTGTATGTCACAACTAGGAAAAGAGGACACACAGTAAATAACTCCAACAGTTCTGCAAGACCAGTAACCTCACACAGGCATCTAATTCCAGGAATGCTGAAGCATGATCATCACAGCAGGCCCCACAAAAGTGTATTTTACCAAATCAGAACATAAGAAAAGAAAACCAATCGTACACTCACCAAGGGCAGTGATGATCCATTTTCAAAATGCATCTTTAGAAAACCCCAGCAAAATTCCAAGCATCACCAAAAGACAAAAGAAAAAAAATTCTCAGAAGCAAAGTTACATACATACAGATTTAAATTATTTACATACACATTAAGAATTATCCATATTTACTATACGCTATATAATCTATTTAATAAACACATCTATTTAAATTCACATGAAGAAATGGCAGATTAGCCAAACTGAAAACATCTGATACATCAAGAACTAATGATTTAAGCAAATGCAATCTATAGGATTTGGTCAACTTTAACATTTGGTCCTCAATCTGAATAGGATTTTCAACTACTGATTATTTTCTGGCAGAGCCTTAGAAACTGGACTAATTCAATTATTATAGTCATACAACTAAATATATTTCCAAGAACATGGTCTATTTTTATAGAGATATATACATCTTTCTATGCAAATAGACAAGGTTTTTAAGAGCTTACCTTGTATGAAAAATGCCAAGCACTTTTGGAATTAATCCCTCTCCGTTAATAAAATGTTCTCAAGAAAATCAGGTATGATTGAAACAAGCAAATTTTGGTAAGGTAAGGACAAAATAAAGGTATTCTACAAAATATGTTAACTAACTGCATACTGCAAATTTCAGTCACATTTTGTAGGATAACAAGTCACCTTTTTTTCCTTCACTACAAACTCACATGACTACGTTCCTATCTTACACTGCAACCACCATTCCATACAACACAATCAAGATGCTCTTCCTGCCTCAACTCTGTCTCTCTCCCAGTGCCTCTACTGCATTTCCTGGACAAAGCAATGGATTCTCCACCTCACAATCGTGTTGGAACATTTCACCAGCTGAAGAGTATTTGGAACAGCCTTAAAGCTAAGAATAAAACACCCTCTGAAGAAGTGTCTTCTCTCAAAGTTAGAAATTCAAAGCACTGGGGGGAGGGCACCAGAGAGAAGAAAAATACAGACATCCAAGCTAACTGGAGAAGGGTCAGAGAGAACAGGCAAAAGAAAGATTAAATTAGAAAGCAATCAGACTTTCTTTTTTGTGAGACAAACAAGACGTTAATGTTATGGCTTTAGTTAGAAATGGGAAAATGCCTGGCTGTTTCTTTCTTTAAACAAAAGTAACCTGCAAGTTACCAAGTAAAATATAGGATATTAAATTAATTTCCTCAGGTAAGATGCAAGTGACATCATGATTAGATTGAGGTGTGTAGTGATGTTTCTTCAGATTCTAACAAAAGATGCACATTTTTTTACCAGCTATTTTTGGTTACATTCTTACAGAAAATTCTTTATTAATATTTCTAAGTTTTAACTGTTATGTAAAGAATGTATAGGACTATGTAATCTATGCTGGTGTCAAGGGAGTCATAAAATATTAAGCCTGAAAAATCTACTAAAAAAATAAAAGCTTCTGTGCTAAGAAAGAAAAATTAATTCAGAAAAGTCACTTTAAAAAAAAATATTCTTACTTGTCGCATACTGAACAGTGATGGCAACGATCTGGTTTTACAAGATGGCATCTGTCACAGTATCTGATTGCTAAAGAAAAAAGTTCCAAGATTAGATTGCAATGTACAGTTCCACATTTTGATTCCTGAAGTCTGTGTAAAAGTAAATACTATCAGCTCAGGCCAGCAGAACCCCCAGGAAAGCATTTCAGCATGATCAGAAGCAGTTGCAAAGCGTTCTTCAACTACTTGCAATGCTGAATCCAGACAGAACCCAAAAAGCTCAGTTTTTGCAATCCCTGCTAATCATACTAATCTTTCTTTTTTTCCCAAGCCTTTTAGCTCTGCAAAACAACCAACCAACAAAACCCACAAAACCCTCACTAGACTGGAAAAACATTAAAGACTGTTCAACAATACAGCTGTTTGAAGCTATTGTTCTAACAGCTTTAATTTATTATGTGAGATTATCTCTTGGAATTGCTTAGCTAGCCAGCATTCAAAAACTGACAATATGAGTAGGGTTAGATCAACTCTTAGTTTGGAAGATCTTTTGTTCTTGCAACTGAACAACCAACAAGTAAAACAGTAACACTTTCTTATTGTGATCTGTCTAGCTATACATGACATGCAGACAGTGATTCTGTTTTTATTATTTTAACCTATGATAAAAGAAATCTATGCACTCAATGACTGCTACAGCCTCCTCTGCAGCTTGTTAGTATCACAAGTTATTTGTTAACATCAACTTGAAAACAAAAGCAAGGTATTGTCAATCCACTTTAAAATCCTAAATAGTATGCTGCAATTTACTTCCCAACAATCTTTATATACAGAACAAATGTAGGTGCACAAAGCTAAATTAAAACGCTTGAACCACTCTGTTATTTCATGAAATATGAAAAACACTTCTTCCCTTCAATCCAAACCCTTGAAAACTCTTTTTTAATTAGTTTAAGTAGTACATCAAGACACCTGCCTTTGTTAGTCTCCTGAACACCTATTTACCTCCAGACATTGTCCGTGTATAGATTGGAAGATCCTTGGCTGCCCGTCTTAAGACTTCTTGCTGGGATTCACCTCTAGGCTCCCTCTCTAGGGACTCCTTGTCTGAATATGACAGATGAAACTGGAATAATTTTTAAAATCACAGAAATATTAGCAAATCCCAAGTTGAATACGTAACTGTAGATGTGTAAAGAGGAATAAATATTCATTATATAAAGATGGATTAGCAACATGTACAGGGTATTATAGCATACAACCCAGTATTCCCACAACAACTGATTTATTTTGTGGCAGCTGAAGACAAAATTAAAAACACTTCTGATTTGGTACTGATGCAATGCTGAATGCTTCCAGAAGTATTAATCAACATCGTTCAAGAGAAAGATCAAGAGCAAGATCGAGAGCTTATCATTCCCCTGAAAGGTCAGTCAATTTACTTCTGTAATGCCAAACATTAACTAGTGAATATAACCTAGGGATGTCAGTGTTCAACTGAAAGAAAATACACTACTAGTAATAGCAGAAAAGACAGCTTTATTTCTCTTCTAGTGTCTGGCACTTTCCTTTCTATTTTTTGCCACTGCTGGTCTCTTCATGCAGGTGTTAGGATGTGTTTTCATTTTAGAGACTGGCTGAGAGAAGGAAGAGATGGGTCTCTTCCCATGGCAAAATAACCGTATCTTGCATGTCTTCCTGAATAAAATGCCAGCTTCTGTCACTGCCCAAAACAATATCAAACACTGCTCTAGCAAGTGCTGAAAAGGTAAAAATTACTGAAAGAGATGCTTAGCGTACATGAAGTAGTACAAATTTCTTAAATTCCAAAGTCATCTGCAACACAGCAACATAGACAGCTTTGTCACTGTAGCTTCTAGAAACAGGGAGAAGTCTTTGGTATCTCTATCAGAGAAAGAGGATACAAAATCACCTTTGAAAATAAGTCTGCATTTGGCAGGAAGAGCTGTCTCTATCCTGTGCCAGAAACAGAAGCCCTCTGCTTTTATGCAGCATTTATGTTTACAGGAAGGCTAGTTATTACAATAATATTGATTTTTTTTCTCCTGAAAGAAAGTGATGCATATAAAAACAAGAAAGCAGACAGAAACATGCAGTTAGGAGCCTATTCTCACTTCCATAAAGAAGGCACCACTCCACCCTTCCTGACAAAGCCCACAGTCTTCCAGCTGAAGCTGGATATTCACTGTTTAACTTGAGTTTCTCAGGTCACCTTTTTTTTTTTCCTTGCAAGAACACATTCTTACCAACATCTGAATTGATTTCTGTTGGGATACATAAGATTTCTCACTACAGAAACGTAGTTTAGAGTATTTTTTTAAATGCTTGTTTGATGTAAACAGAGCTACTGTTCCATGCTTTTTTATTGTTCCTCTGAGTAAACATACATCTAAAACCTTTGTGCCTGAGTAACCATTTTCACTCCCATCTTCATGCAGTGCTTGTACAAGCTGGCGTGCACAAGTAAAGAACAGCACACACTACAGCAAAGTCCATTATAACCTATTTTACAGGTAAAAGTTTGAAATAAGGAAGTTTAAAAGAAAGCTGTGTTGTTTGCACCAGCTGCAGCATTCATGAAAACAAAATGCAAAAGCTCTATCTGTTTTTCAGTCTTCAAATGAATATTTGCTAGTTCAGTTCATCTTTTTCTATTTGCAGACTTCATCCTATAAAATGGAAGCCAATCAGTAATTTAACATTACAAAATACCCTAATTAAATTTTTAAAATACTGCTCTAGTAGAATAGGAAAAAGACAATGAAGATGTCCCTTACTGCCCGCAACACTGTGTAAATTCAAAGAACACAGGAACACCACACATTGGTTTCTATCACTCAACTACAATACTTTTCCTACCCCATTTGAAATTCTCCAGTAGCATTGTATGATGGTTTTGGAATTGTACTATATTTAGCAGGATTTGTCAAAATGCTTTTATTGGCATCAGCCCAATGATTTAAAAACCCTTCTAATTATCACTACAGTCACCATATACATGCATACATTTTGCTATGTAATTACCAAATGAAATAGGTTTTTAATTTATTTTTCTCCTCCCCATCCCAGGCTGTAGTAAAGCCTGCAGTGTGAACTCCAATGAAGACGACAATTAGTCTGAATTATCTAATTGCTTTCACAGTTACATATCATAGTGGTGAATGAAAACTACTTGGAAAAGAACCTCCACACAACAGACAATAGAAATCACAAGCTATTCATTTTAGGTTGACCTGGTACTTAGAGCAGCTAGAGTTGAGTCCATGCCAAAGTAAGCGTTTGCTTTGTGGGTATTTCAAACTACAGGGCAGCCACAGCATGATTCCTCCTGACCTCAGAGATTGTGTAACACAGCACCTACTGAGGACTCGGGGTTCTGTACGAAGACAGAATGGAAGAGGACAAAAAGTTGTGCTAGCTATGAAAAACTGCATGGGCAGAATTTCCATCAGGGCCATTGATGAAGAACCTTCTCAGATCTCTTTCTTCACGTGGCTGTTCTTTACTAGCTCCCTTCCTGCTTAGCCAGCTCTGGCTTCCCATCATCAGCTTACCTAATGTGCACTCCCACCACAATCCAAAAGTTCCTTCATACCAAAACAGACAGGGAAGAAGTTTCAATTCAGAGGACAACAGACACATGCTGACAAGAAATATAAGTCTTAAACACAGGGAAATAAATTTTTGTCCACATAAAAGTCTGATATTCCCAAGGCAAAGATTTAGGATGCTAGTTCAAATAACTCATATTTTTCAAGTGGACAGGATTTTTTCTTCTACCATAAAGATCTCATTTTAAAATAACTATTAAAAAATTAGAGAAATTGTTACTTTTTATTTGTCTTGGTCACTACATTGATTGCAATCTGACTCCTATTAAGAAGCTGTAACTGCTATCTGTATTTTTCTAGAGAGTATAAAATTGCATGAGATCAGAGACTAAGTTACTCAAACACTACAAAATCAGGCAGTTGGCTAGGCTATTTCATAAAGAAAACTTAAGTTTATCTTACTTCTTTTGAAGGATTCATTGGTAGCGTAAAGATTGTTTTCCAATATGACCAGACGAACAGCATGAAAAATATGTGGTAAGCAACCAGGCACACAACTAAAATCAGAAGGGAACAGAATTAATACAAACAGACCATCACTGATACTGTAGTACTTACAAACAGTGCCTGTAGGCATCACAGATAATTCTCTAACAGATGTAAATACAGAAGCCCTGGAAAAGCTTTGCAACAAAAATGCTGCACTGCAACTTTACATACGACAAACACAAACTGTGTGGGGAAGGTCACGATACAGGCTACATAGATTACAAAAGTTTAAGGAAAATGGTTAATATCCTATTAAAGCCCCATCATTAGCAAGCAGTCTTCCTTACACATTTGTTAAATCCTAATTGACTGATGAATCTCTGCCTTTTAGCTTTATAAATCTTGTAAGGAGACTGCTAGCCATGCAAACCCCCACTCTGCCTCCCTCCAGCAAAAGCTCCAGACCCCCAAAGGACTAAGGGGACAATGACAAGTGTGAGGGAAGCCTTGGGGTGAATATGCACATGATACCTGAGCAGTAACCATATCCAGTTCATTTGTTTTCCTAGATTTTAGGAGGGAGGACAGTTGGGTCGTTTTAAAAATCTACAGGTCCTTTGAATTCAAGTGTTCATTCACTACTTTATATTCTTCACAGGCAGCCAACATTTATTCTTATGCTTTTTAATATATGAGAAACAACATTTACCATGCTGACTTGTTTTACTAGAATACAGAAGGGAACAATAACTTTTCCAAAGAGTCTGCCATAGGTTGATAGGTATTTCCATTTAAAAGCTCTCACCCTAGTAAGCAATTCAGTACAGTAAATAGCAAATCATAAACTCATATCCCCTGATTAACTTACTCTAATGAAAGTATTCTTCCACAAA
Source organism: Certhia americana (assembly GCA_018697195.1). NCBI lineage: Eukaryota > Metazoa > Chordata > Aves > Passeriformes > Certhiidae > Certhia > Certhia americana. The sequence continues at coordinate 36,999,284 of CM031860.1, forward strand.
TTCATATCCTCAAAAAGTGTTATACTGGGAAACCTGTGCACTTTCATATCACGATCTGAAATATTGCCCTTCTATGGTTAGCTCACGGAGTCTTTTTGCATGTCATATTATTCAGGGCTAGAGAATTCTTTATAACACATGCATGATAGTGCATATAAATGCAGCAACAGTTGTCCGGTATGTTCTTACTTTTCGCAATTTTGCGTGAAAAGTAACACTGAATAAATACTTCTGGTGTTGAAGTTTGTTTATTCAAATAGCAGGAACAGTGTAAATATTTACTCTTTTCACTAAGCTGTTAAAAATAATAAAGAAGAGCTAATAGAATCTGAGGAGCGACTCTGTACAAAGCTTTTGGAATGGTAGGGGCAAAGAGTCATATGCCATGTCCATAAACTGAAAGAAAAATCTTATCAGCATAAATAAGTGATAGAACTGGACTCCACACAAAGCACTATACACTAAATGACCATCCTGTTATTGCATAAGCATCTGGACAGGAACAGTCCCCCCTTTTATCAGAACATTTCTATCAACTCTAAAAAGACTTAATTTATTCAAACAAAATTGGCATTTTTTTTAACAACAGTATATTCATGGCATATAGTGGGAGCAAAGTTATCTCAGTTCTGTAGACAAGGTCACTTACTGATCCGCATCAAGCATTTTATTGTTGCAAATAAAACTCCCCAGTAACTAACTGATAAGAAAATTGTTCATGTATTAAAAAAAAAAAAAAAAAATTAAAAAAGGCCTAATGCCTCAAGACATTATCCAGGGTTATCCCTCTGAAGTCTGAACAAGACTTGAGCTCATCTGGTCTGATCTTGAACCTTAGTTTCCCAGCCTGGCCCCAATCCTGACTGGTCACTCCTCTCAGGTTATCTCCCCACCACTTTCCTCACCCTGTGATGGGGGCCCTGGGCTACCCAGCTGCTCCACGGGGCCCCTGGGTGTGCAGGGTCCAACATAAGAACTTCATTTCACCTGAGGCACTAAAAGAAGAGCTGTCTGCTGCTCCCTAGCAGAAATCTTTCTATTTTACATGTTTTCTGGGAAAAAAAAACCCAAAAGCAAGCAAGCATCCAACCAACCAAATCCCAACGCAACCAAGCAAAACAATTCCCAACCCAAATGGTGTATCCCTTGCTTGAAGGCAACCAATTTACAGCTACCTAGCACAGATAGAATTGCCTGGAAATTTGAGGCAGCCTATAGTACAGCTGAGCCCCATTTGCTCAGTTTTCATTCCCAAAAAATCTTAGGGCAGAAGCATGGCCAGGGTAAGTTTCCTCTGACTGGCTGAAGCCCACAAAGACTTTGAGTGAAAATAAGGAAATTTAATGTTCCCAAATGCATTTTGCTGATAATTTTAACGTGTTTTGTGAGCAATGCCCATCAATTCACTTTTTTCCCCTCCCACAGAGTACGAAGCAGCAAGAAACTGAAATTCAAAGCCTGCAGATAACACTTCTACACTCATATGGGGGATGAGATCACTGAACTGAAAAAAGGGTTTTCAAGCAAATGTTTCTTAATTGACAAACATGTTTTCTAAGTGAGGGAGTTGACAATGACTTAATGAAATCTGCAGGAATTACACAAACATAAAAAAAGCTCTTCCTCCAAAAGCTCTGCAGCCCTACACTTTACATTTCCATATTGTGCTGCAGAATTAAAATAGCATCTGGAAAAACAATCTAAACATGCTACAGCCTCAGGGTAGGAACTGTAGTGACTTGCTAACTAGGCAGTTTTATTATATTCTGAAGAGGCTCCATATCTGAAGGATTCTGTTTCTTTAAATATGTTAAAAAGAAAATGCAGAGAAAAATCATCTCTCATTTAAGAATGTTGCATCTGCACAAATACACTGCTCATCTCTAGAATTCCTGCTTTTACAAGAGCTTTCAGTATTATAAATAAAGTTTTTAAAAACCAGAATGTAAGGACCGCTTTAGTTGACACATCAGAAAGCCAGTGAGAAGAGTAAAAAAATTGTCATTTTTCTCATCTCTATTTGTAATGGCTAAGGAAATGTTCAGGAACAGCAAGATAATAAAAAGCTGCTGAGGAACAAAAAAAGTACAAATCTAACTGTTTTAAGTTAGACTACTTCTCAATTCTAGTAGTAAACATACTGTTCTAGTCTGATACATGAAGTAGACCTATAAACAGCTAATAAAAATCTTACCTTTTTCTCCAATATTTGTCATTGTCACTGAAAAAAAGAAAAAAGGGAATAATAAAAATTTATGTTTAAATAGCAAATGATGTAACTCAGTATTTAAACTTTTTAACTTTTTTTTTTTTCAAACAAAGATGGAAGAGTAATCATCAAACAATATACGTTTAAGGTCTCACACTATGAAGGTTTTATGCTATGTACATTCATCATGAGAATAGGTATACAATATCAATTGCTTATAAGGTTTTTTGGCTCCTCTTCCCAAGCTCATTTCCTGATAACTAGAACCTCCATCTATCTGAAGCTGCCAAAGTTTAATCCAAGAAAAGCCATCTGTAGAGAGCAGTTAGATCTTTCAACTGTGGCTGCATGGGTTTCATTTTTTATTTATGGTGTGTGCTTGAAGTGGAGACACCAGAGTCCAGAACTGGTTTTGACAGCAATATTTGTGATACCTTAGATCTGCAAAGCGTAAAAACTGAAAGTAGACGAAAGTTGCATTTCCTTCAAGAACCTGCCCACAGATTACAAGATATGGGGATGGTAAGAGAGTGAGAAAGGGCAAGTATGTCAGGCATGGAAGGGAGCACACAGGTATCACATATCAGAGGCTGCATTTTCCACTCTTGGTCACACTATTGAAAAGTAACCATCCCACAACAGGTATCCCAGAGAGATCAGAAACTCCCAAGTGATCACAACCTCTTTTACCCAAACCACTCCACCACACATTTATCCACCCCAGTTCAGCAGTCTCCAAGCTGTGATACACTGGTGCATACAACAGGACAGTAGATATATAGCACTCTCATCCACTCTTGTTTTCCTAATAAAAATGATTGCACAAAGTCTTCAAGCAGCAGGCACAAGGCAGCTCCTGGGGTAAAGTCAAACAGCCATGCCACCAACTGACAGATTAAACTTAGGCTTGGTGATTGAGTTAAAGCCAATATTTAAATACATCTTGCACATTGTGAGGGCGGACCATGGGACCAATGCTGCTCAACACCTTAACCAACGCTCTGGAAGTGTGAACACTTTCCAAATTTGCAGATGACACCACCCTGGGCACAGCAGCTGCTGCGTGCAGGACTTCCACTCAGAGGGACCATGACAGGCTGGGGAAATGAACAATGGGGCCCTTATGAAATTCAGAAGGGCAAAGACAAAGTCCTGCACCTGTAAAGAAGCAAACCCCTGCAACCACACAGCCTGGGGACTACTGGGCTGGAGCAGCTCTCTGGAAGAAGCCCTGGAGATGCTAGTGGGCAGCAGAAAGGGCCACAAGACACATGGGCTATGGCTGGTCAGTCAAGGCAAGGGTTTATCCCTCTCTGCACAGCACTCATCAGACCACACCCAGAACACTGTGGGGCTTTGGGTCCCCCAACACAATAAAGAGCCAAGCCCAGGAGGAAGCAAGCAGGCTGGCAGGGACCCTTCCTTTAAACAGAGGCTGCACAGCCAGGGCTTGTCAGCCTCTCTGAAGGCATGAAGAAGACATGGTTTTGGGTAGGGCTCCCTGGACATCCAGAGAGGCACTGAAGAGCTGGGCTCTTCATGCTGGTGCAGAGTGGGATGACAAGAGCCAGTGAGTTCAAGTTGAAATGAACAGGTCAGATTCGATGTAAGGAAACAACATTTCCACCATGAGAACCCTCCAACACTGGAGGAAGCTGTCCAGACATGTCGCACAGTCTCCACCAGTGAGGATTTTCAAGACTCAAGCCAATAAAACCTTCAACAACCTGTTGTGACCTCACACTTAGCCCTGCTTTCATTAGGAAGTTGGACTAGATGAGATGAGGGCCTTTCAAACATGTATTATTCCACAATTCTGTAATCATAAAATAGTTTTATTAAAATGGAGATTTGAATATAGCACCAAAACAAGCATCTACCTTACCTGAGGGAAAAGAGTAAGAAATCATGTTTATAAAGCTCCACCAAAAAATCAGAAAGACACCACAGAAGCTGCATAAGCCACTATAAAGTAAACTATATTCTTTCCTCAGTTTTCTGAACTCTTTAGAATTTGATAAGCTGAATATCCATCTAGTTAGAGAGAAGCTGAAGGAACACGTATATACACTTGACTCTAGGGAGCAGACATGCTCCCCTACAACAATGCACAAGAATTGTAATACTGTAAGAAAACAGTCATCCACCAGATGACTGTTTACAAAACAAAAGACATCTTCAGAGCTGATATGCAATTTAAAAGTGATGGAGTTCTCAGATTAAGACAAATTAGCCATTATTCTGATTTTCTTTCTCCAACTGGAATGGTCAGCAGTGTGCAGAAATTTTGCCAGTCTTCTTGGAGTAGAAGACTACTCTGCTAACTAAGAAGTCACAGCCAAGCATACATTGCAGAATCACCAGTTTCAAAACAAAATCTACTTAACCAACCTTCACAATAATTTGTGGTATTTTTCTCTCTTTACAAGGGAATGCCACAAAACATTGCTGCAAAAGCAATTGTAATCTTTTTTTCCACCCCTTATCTTTGGATATAATGCATTTACTTATGTGTCTGAGATGTCTAAATTTTCCACAATGCCTATAAGTAAAGGACAGACAAATCCAAATTTAGTAATTTGTACCAGATAGAAAACCTAAAGCTTTTTAAAATTTCTGTCCACCTCCAGAAGGAAATGTACTCCTCAGAGTCCACACCTGTGCAGAGGACTGTCTTCTCAGCTTTTGCAGTATGTAGCTTGGAACCCAAATGCTCCTGACAGTCAGGACCACGAAGGCTAAAACACAAGTGCCCAGAGATGTCCAGTTAACCCCAGGAAAGTGAGAATATATTTTTGGTTGGTTTGGGGTTTTTTTTAATACATGTATCTTGTAATATTAATTTCTTTTACCACCAAGTATAAATCAAAAGTTATTTTATATATTCCTGAGCAGCAACCACTGTAAGAGGCCAAAGCAGAGAGGAACAAGGCTGAAAAGAGATGCCAGAACCTTCAATCTCACCATGATTCTTCTCCACACGTGATGTTGCAGCTGGTGTTTGCAAGGAGACTGGCTGCACTGCCCAACAAGCATTCCCATAGTGACAGAAAGGAACTATGCAAGATATCCAATAGCCTGCATGAAGTCAAGTACCATCCTTCTGCTTATGCCTGTTTAAATCACCTCTGACAAAGGCTCCCTGGAGGAGATCCAGTGTGTGGAAAAATAATGGACAAGCATCTACAATAGCATCTACATCATCTACAATGGACAAACATCTACAACAGCACCAGAGAGGAAATGAAGGTGTGTTTTTTTGTTTGGGGTTTTTTCAGGGTTTTTTGTTGTTGTTGTTTGGTTGGTTGGGGATTTTTTTTTTTTTTTTTTTTTAGTTGCTGGCTTTTTTTTTGGGGAGGGAGAGGGAAGGGAGTGGGAGAATTTTTGTTTTGTCCTAATGTGTCAGGACAGACCAACAGGAAAAAAAAATGACTCTTACAAATCAAACTCTGTCTTAAATTTTTCCTAAAGATTTCAACTTTCTCCATTTGTTGAATGGCCATGATACAAACACTTCTTAACATAATTACAAGATGTTTACCCTAAGATCACACTACAATCATAGTATTTCAGAGCATGGAAAGCAATTTCCTAGCATGAAAAAATCCTCTAATTTTGGATTTGATCAAAGAAATGTTTGCTATTTTCCTTGCCTTCTGAATAGCACACAATATGTTTATTTAAACAAAATTTTGTATTTTTTAGTAGAATCATTTGTATCAATATTTCTGGCAATTTTCTCATTTCTTTTTCAAGGGGTTACATTCACTGTGGTGAAAAGTAGGTCAGACTGTGCATTCTCTCATTAATAAATATCAGCTGAAATGCTGCAAATGCACTTGCTGATAGTCAAATAGCACTGAAATAATACGGGTAAAAAGCATTTATGTCTATGATGACTAAAATAAACACAAAGGACATGGCAATCCCAACTGCTAAGCAATTTCTGGGAGAAAAGAGGGTAAATCCCTTTGGGACCGAAATGGAATGATACTCCTGTATATTCAAGAGATGGAAATAATTATAAAAACCATGACCTGTCTTCAGGAAATCATTAAAAAGTTACAGCTTTGTTTGCCTGAGATACTGCAGGGGCCAATTTCATTAAGAATCACCCTTGCACTGCTAAAGCATCAGGATGCCATTTACAGATCAGTACTAGCAGGCTGTCACATCATTAGAGCCTCTCTGGTTCATCACACAGCTTGCAGATGGTGCTCATCAGAATGGGGACCAGGCTGGGACAGACACAGGATTTCAGCCAACGTAGATGTCAATTTCCTGAGCCAGAAACATTGCTCCCTGCTTGCCCCAAGCCACAAGAAGCCAGAAACAGGAACAGCACAGTCAACAGTCAATGGCACTAAGCAGCCTGCGCTTGCAGAGAACAACTGCACAGATGACAGAATGCTGCGTTTCAAAAGATCCTAAGAAGTCCATTATGGTTTCCATCACCATATTAGTTTGCTAGGAAGAGAAACCACATCACTAGGCTCCTTGCACACTGAGACAGACCAGGTGGATTTTCCACTTCTTCAATATCCATTCATTTTTCTCTACAAATCTTTATTCTCACCCAACCACATAAAAACTAGGTAGATGTCCATCTCCACAAAGCTAGAGACATGGTAAGGCACATTGCTAGCACAAACCCCAAAAGATTTTGAAAGATAAATTTCATAACAGAATGTGCACTGGTTTTGTAATATTAAATTTTGCTTGACTTCTCAACCCAACATCAAAGTTTCTGAACTGTAAATGTAATGGCTAGATTTAAAAATAAGGGAAAAAAAAAAAGAAAAAAAGAAAATGGGAGAAAGCAATTTTTAAAGCTGTGATGAAAGTGAATATACAAAATTTTGCTATTGTATTTTATGTACATTTTTAAAATATTTAAATCTTTGGAATGGGAAAACAAGATACATCTGATGCAGACACTCTGCAGCCACATCTATAAATAGCTGGATCTCTCAAACTTTTATGAAGTTTAACATCTTGGATCTGATTCACAAAACTAAGTACATATTTTATTTTTATTGCATATTTGAAGCTGTAAAACATTGATCTATAGATGCAGTTTGACTCAGCTCTGTGCACACATAACAGTGTTTTATAGTTGTGACAAGTATTCTGTCATTTCCTGCAATAGTCCTTTAGTAAAAGTATCAGTGCTTGCAATAAAAACCTACCTCTCTGCTAGACAGAGCAGTGATTTGCATTGATTCAGAGTGACAAGGTGCTACCAGTGCTTTGTTTCAGAACAAAAGTAAAGGAAATATTTCTGGGGGATTTAAGGTTCGCATAGGTAGTCATCAATAACCCATACATTTGCATTTGATGGTATTTGAAAATGTTTTAGGAGATTCATTTTAACCCTGTGCCCATCAAACTGCATCACTGCCCACCTGCCCAGCAGCAAGCTGCTATTTGGTACCTCTGTAGGTAAGGTCACAAAACCACGGCTTTTGTATAAGCATGACTAAGAACTGACTTCATCCTTCTTCTTTACAAACTTCCCATTTACCAAGTCACAAAGACAGACTGAAGAATGGAAAGTGTCTGGCTCTACTGAAGTTGTAGACACTTGTGTTGCCAGTGCTGCCAGACCCTTTCCAGCAAAACTACACCCTGACAAGGACAACTCTTAAAAGTAATGTATCAAGCCGAGTTAAACCTTTACCTGAAAACAACATCTTGTCTAGTAACTGTATCTTCACAGTTACTACTTTCACCACAGGCTTCAAACCATGGTTTACTTTCAAGGCACTAAACTTACAGCAAATACACGGGGCACTACATGGAGAGATAACCAGGACACTTAACATAGATTTCAATCCTGTTTCAGAGCTGCAGAATGACAGCTGTCTCCAAAAGCCTGAGAAACCATTCGAACGGAATTTGGGAAACACACAGGAGCACGGCTGGCTGTAATTCAGAAGCCAATTCTACTTCAGCCACCAGTTTTGAAGCTTTTCTCAAAGTAACCACAGATGTCAGAAGAGGGAAAAAAAAAAAAAAAAGGTAATACTTCCAAAATACAGAATAAAAATGCAAACTTTCTTGGACCAAAGCACGTTTGTACCTTAGCAACTAATGTGCAGACAGGGTATTTAACCCTCATTTGACAACAACCAACTGCAACTTTACAATGTACTTGTATTTCTATAGTCAAACATAAGCTCTAAATGGTTACAAGACATAAGCTGCAAGTACCATAAATCCTTTAATCCATCTGGAGAACATACTGAGCAAAGAGCTCGAATCCAGCTGACCAAATCCTGGGTCTAACTCTTCTTTATTTTAAGCTTTTTCACCCCCCCCAACAGCTTCTATCTCCTTATTTTCTGCCACTTCTGATGCCCTGATGACACTGTGCCAAGCCCACAGGGCATGTATTAATTCTGCCTCTAAACTGTGATGAATTAAGCAGCTTTATATCCTGTTATAATTCCATTCCACTGATGGTTCACAGGGTCAAAAACTTCAATTCAGCACTAATCAATCTGATCCTATGGCAAAAGTCTTTCAAAACCATTAACATCTTCAGCAGCCGGATGTCATTCCATGCTTTCTGTTCCATTCTGAAGGTACCTGTGGACAGACACCAAGCACATATTCTACACAAAAAACAAAGATATGACTTATGAGCATTCCTGACAGTACTGCAAATGTCTTGTTGTATCCCCTCTTCAGCTATTTTAAAGTAATTTATTCTTTTCCAAATCAGACAAATCACTCACCAGGTGGCAATATTTCCTCCCTTTCTCTTTACAGGAGTAGTCACAAAATGCTTATTGCTCGTTTGTTCCACAGTAAATCTATTTTCCTTCTTCAAAATTACAAATTCAAGCTGTATTTTCTGTCAGGATTCCCTGAGCAAGAGCGTTATCCTTTGAATGAAAATTAGTGCCATGTAAAAATGGATCAAAACTGAACATAAACACCCATTGGCTACAGGATATCTACAGGATAACCCTTTCATCAGCTGTTATTTTTACTAAAAACATCTGTCACAACACTGTCAAATTTTTTGTTTTCCTCCTTATATTCACCTCCAAATCATGAACTGGTAGGAGAACAAAACAAAACAAAAGCATGTCAGTATCCACATTTGTCAAGAACATTTCTGACAAACAGCTGCCAGAAACTGCAAGTAACTACTGGTTCTGCCTTTCCTAACTTAACTTATGGTTCTTAACTTATGGATAACTTATGGTTCTACTAACCTGATTTAGAAATGTATCTAAGAAGGGAAACGCAAAAATAATTTTTTTTCCTTGCATGTGAAGTATGCAAAGATTTTAATAAACACTGAATGATCATTTTCAGGTTTTCACAAACAGTGAATCCAATGTGTATTTTCTGAGTACAGACACGTGGATACAGGTGCTGGGGTGAAGTATTTAATTTGCACTGCATGTTGCTGTTGTACCATGTATCCTAGGTGGAAATTTCAGTAGCTTGAGCTATCAAAGTTCTCTGTACTCACTGTGCAGCGCCTGTATTTCCCCATCCTTTTTAGAGAAAACCCAACAAATCTGTATCCCTCAGGTTCTCACAAACACACTCAAATTCTTTTTAAAGAGAGGAATACTTAGACCCAGTAATTCTAAACACGAAGTCATTCAGGGTAAAAAAAGAGGTACTCATGCTAGACAGGGTTTGTGAGATGACAACACTGGCAAAATCAAGAGAATGGCACTGGATTAGGGGTAAGCAATTCTCAGTCGAGTGTTTTAAGTCCAACTCATATACACATTTAATTCCCATACATCCAGCAGAAAGAACTGTTTACTAGGGTTCAACACCTTTCTTCTTCTTCTCCTTCTTGTTAAAGGTTAAAGCTGCACGAGTACTTACCTGAAACCACTAATAAAAAAGACAGACATGGCAATAATAGTATTAAAAACAGTGGATCCATTTTTCTGTTTATAAACCCCTTGTTTCTAAAATGCTACTCACTACTGTAACTACTCAGATTTTAGCATATAAGAAATTAGCTTAGTAGATTTATAAAAAAAAGAAAATTGTCCCTCCTATAATGCTCAGATGAAATTAAAAAAACCCAACAAAACAACCCAACAAATAAACCCTAACAAGAAAACCCCCTCAAACCCATTCAAAATACTACATTTGAAACACTTCTCATTGCTAAAAGCTCAAATAGACCACCCACTTACATTACAACAGTGCAAAGTCCTTGCTAAGTCCTATTGCACAACGGTTAACACTGTTCCCTGTATGTTGTCAGCCTCAATGACAGAAAGCTGCAGAAAAAACCCCAGCTATATACATCCTCTTTAGCATTCAGTGCTGCAGGAATAAAAGATGCACTGAATCGACAGGCTGGCTTCAAAGCACCGAAATGCTTACAGTCTATTCCTGCCGTTGGCTTTCATTCCCAGAGTTGTTAGTTATTCCTTCTGTTGTTTACACTAAATATTCATTAGTAAGACAAGACATAAGCTTATTTTATTTTAATATGCCAAAAATGAGGGAAAACATCCAGATATAGATAAAAGATGGAATTACTGGAGATTGTGGATGACTATTATGCTGAATTTTAAAAACTGGTGAGCCAGCTCCCACTGGAAGCTGGGGGTGGGTGGGTGGGAAACAAACAAACAAACAACCACCCTTGTCAATTGAAAGGAATTCAGTAAAAGATGCTTTAGCTGAGGCCCAGGATTCCACTTCCTCCCCCTCCCATTGTGGGCCTTTTGCTTTGAGGGGCTCTCAAGGAATCAGTGAAGCACAGTTTATTAGTCTGAAGCAAGTTTCAAGCATGTAATTTCCTTAAGAGGTACCCACTTTCAGGTAAGCTAAACCCCAATCTTCCTCTGTTGTACGGTTATGCAGAATAAAAAACACAGGAGAATACTGAAGCAGTAGTGCCAAGAACAAGCCTGCTGTACCTACCACAAGGCTGTATACATTAGGACATTAACTACAGAGTGGCTTTTCCCTGGAACATCCTTGCCCTCCTCAGGTCAGCTTGCAGCTCTCCTTTCCAGGCTCATTCAGTCAACTCCCAGAACCCTGCAGACAATTCACCTCCTTGTGCTGGAGGTAAGAACTTCATTCTTCCTCTCATGAGGGCACAGCAACTTTATTGAAGAGTGATGTTTAAAACTAACAGATTTGAATGGTGTTAGTGAAGAAAAAAAAAAAAAAAACCAGCAAAAAGCCTAACCTCCAATATAGGAACTACAGCAATTCTTGATACTGCCCCAAAAAACAGAGGTGCTAGGCCTGGCAATCATTATTGTATAATCTCTCAACTGCTCAGCCAGGCGTCCACAAGACAAAAATCCTATCAGTTTTCTGCATACAATTAAATAAATAAATAAATAAAAAGTAAAAAACAGGTACTAGACTGCTGAGATTTTCAACATAAACAGCTGAAAACTATGTACAGGTAACTTATATTCCTGTGTGCCATTATTATGACATTCTTACTGAAACAGCAGTATGCCACACATTAGCCGCTAAAAATCAGATTCAGTGGTTTTCTACAAGATACACTGTAACAGAAGCAAAATCAGAAAAAAAAACCACCCCTCCAAACCAACGAAGGCTGGTGAGCTGGTCATTTAATGAATCCTTCTGGCTCGGCTACTGTCATTCGCACAAACGCTCGTATCACACCCAGCCTCCAGTATGTAATTAAAGATCCGCCTGACGCTAAGGATCAGGTGCCAAGGTGCGTGGTCAGGATGACTCCCGAATGCATCGGCTGCCGATGGCAAAGAAGGGATCAAGAAGTTGTGACAGCCGGGCATTTTCTAGCCGACTGAAGAGTGGCACAGGGAGACTCGCGGATTTCCTGTTACCTATTCCTGTTTCCACGTCCGCCCTCAAATGGCTCTGTGTGTGTGTACATGTGTGTGTGTGCTCGCCGAAGGCACGGCGAACTCTGCTCATCCAGCGGCGCACTCAGTCCCGCTTCCCGTGTGCGGGGCTGGGACCGGCCACGCTCTGCGCACTCCACGGAGGGAAGGAAACTCACGCCTGTGCACAACCCCGTGCGCCCGGCTCCCTGCTCGCGTGGAAGTGGAAACCAGGCGCGATGGGTCGCGGGGGTATCGGGCAGCGCGGATGGCCCTCGCCCGCCCAGGGGGCCGGGGTGCGGGGGGTCCGGTCCGGTCCAGCCCCGGCCCCGGTTCGGGCGTGGCGGCGGCAGCAGCGGCAGCAGCCCGGGGCGGTCCCGGCGCAGACAAACAACGGAGGCGACCGCCCGTGCCCGTGCCCGTGGCCGTGGCGCCCGGCTGCGCTCCCCCGGCAGGGGCGGCGGCGCCCACCCGCGTCCCGCCCGCCCCCCGCCGCGGCGGCGGCACTCACGCAGGCAGAGCTGGGTGACATAGGCGTAGTAGGACCAGCAGAGGATGCTGGAGATGAAGAGCACCGGCACCCAGTAGAGCAGCCGCTGGCAGCGCCGCCGCACGCCGCCCCAAGCGCCCGGTGCCCCGGCTGCCGGCGGCGGCGGTGCCGCCATCTTCCCGCACCGCATCCCGGCCGCTCGCTCCGGGGGCCCGGGCCCCGGCCGCGCTCCCCGCCGGAGCCCGCCCCGGCCCCACCCTCCGGCACGGCCGCTCCTCCCACCGCCCGCCCGCCGCTCCCCCCGGGCTGGGCAGGGCAGGGCAGGGCAGGGGCAGGAG